>JAVJGG010000032.1:1685278-1756993 GCA_035590195.1 Aviceda cuculoides
CCAGCCCACGGGGGGGGGGGGGGAGTGAGTGAGCGGCTGCGTGGTGCTTAGTTGCTGGCTGGGGTTAAACCACGACATGCAGACACACCCCCATGCGGTATCTGCTAGCAAATGCTGATTTTCAAGTGGTGAAAGTACTTGTCTTTTATTTTAAAACACACACAAGAAAGCACTGTTTTCTCTGTGAAGACAAAAATGGCACACAGCCAGTCAGTCCTCGCAAAAGACCCTACAATAAATACCACTGTGGCACACAATTGAAACTGCCATGCAAGTCCTCATGGGAAACCCCATAACACCTTTGCAGTGTGGTGTGCCACTCCACTGTGGTGCACAATTAAAACTGTGGTTGCACATAGTGACAAAGGGGACCCTTAATAAGAAACCTCTGATGCAGTACCTTATGGCTGGTGGCTCCACAATTAGAAGAAATCTAATGCCTCAAGAAAGGTTGAAGATAGAGATGGCAAATAGGCAGAGTGACCAGATTTGGGGAGCTGAGTTGACTCTCCTTCAGTCCCTATCATTTGAGACGTTCTCTCAAATTCTCTTCATGTTTTTCTGGTTTGTTTTCAAAAGGACTGTTTAAAACATGTCCCTGCTCTCCCTTCCATCAGTACTACCTTCCTCCCCCCACAGGGACCTCCTACCTGCCACACGGACTGAGGAGGTACAGCATTCCCCGATTAAACAGGGAGTGTGCAGAACCCATGGCTAACAAAAAGCCCCGTGGCCATGGGACTTACTGCCATGTAGATGAAGGTTTCTCCACTTTCTCCAGCTCAGAGCACTTCAAACACAGAAAGGTCTGCCTCTTAACAAAAGACAAGGCAGAGTTTGCTTTACCCTATACACAAGAGCCCATTTATTGCTCCTTTGTGAAGGGCTGAGCTGCAAGCCAGTGCTGTTTGCTTTCTTTCTTTAATGTTAATAGCTGGGTTGAAAGAGGGATCAGCAGGGCTGCTGCCTTTGTCTGGTGCAGCCCCAGCCATCTGGGTGGGGTGGAAGGGGAAGGAGAAGGACGAAGGGGAGCAGGAGGAACAAAGCAAACAGTATTATAGCTCAGGTCATTCCTGTGCCTGTAGAGGAAACATCTGAGGTATTTTTAACTCTTAACATTCTTAACAAGAAGTTTAGCAATAAGGGAAGGTGTGATGAGAGTACACTTCTCTCTCCAACTGGAAGATAAGGACAGCACAGACTTCCTATGCACACCAGCCCTACCAGTACACATCACCTTGACCAGAAGAGACCTGCTTTCGGTTCCCATCTCCATGGTCCATTCAATCTTGTCTCCTGCTTCGATGGGCTGCGGACACCCATCTTCTGCCAGCTAAACTGAGAGCCACTGACCGAATTCACACATCCCAAACCACCTGTTGGGCAGAAGCATCCTAGGCTAAGTGGAAATAAGCACCTTGAAGTGAATGGCACTCTCTTGTGCTACAAGTCCCTCAAGCTCTCTGGCATCTTCCTCCAGGGCTCTCTGGTTACCCTCTCTCTGAATGCCACTATGTGGAAATGACTGGGGAGCAGGCAGAAACGAGGGAGAGGAGGAGGGCAAAAGTTAAAACACTTAGAGGCATCTTTTTGTCACCAGAGACCCACTCCCAAATAAGAGGAGATCCTGCCAGGACTATGACCTTATGCTGAAGCTCATTCATTTACCAATACCTAAAAAAGCTTTCCTAAAGCAGATTTGGCTCTCATCATGCTGCAAATACAGAAAATGGATACAGGTACAATTTCACTGGCAGAAGCATGACTGGTTGGGAACTCTCAGTCACTTACTTTGACTTACTGATACATATGAAAACAGTTCAGAGACCACAGATTGCTGCATTTATGGCAGCCTGTGAAATGATTCAAAAGGTAAGTGATGAGCCAGTCTGGACTCCTGTGGAGTGGTAATAAGAGATGCTGGTGACTCAGAACCGGGTGGTTTCCTCTTAACTGAGCTCTGATGCAACACTTTAACAATACAATGAAGAGCTGCATTTTGGCTGAGCTGGAAACCCCTCAAATTGCAATGAGCAAAGTCTTCATTAATTTGATACTTTATCAAACAAAGTGTTAATTCCAGATGCTGATTTGGCAAGCGGTCTCATTCCATCCTAACCTGGTCTCTTAAGGTAAAGGTAAACATGTGCTCCTACTTCACCTATGCCAACCTGTTAGGGACCGGTGTTGTTGGTGCAAAACTGTACAGATTCCTTGTCTTTCTCTTCAGGACACAGTGGTTCAAAGCCACCTGGGAGGGTTACAGTGACATAAAAATACATACAGGCTCTGTAATTAGATCAATTCTAAGCATTAGCACAACATCCCTGTAGTGCCCATGCTCAGACAGGAGATAGGCACTTTGAAGATTGTTGTATTTATGGTTAACCAGCTTAAAATCTTGGCTCCATTAAATTCATAAAAGACTTGACAGTTACTTTGATAGTGTCATGATTCCATCCCTCATATTTACTTAACATCTTTTGTCTTACTCTGGTAGTAGGCTCCATCCCCGGTACCCTTCCACTGATTCCAATGGAATTGCCACAGAAGTAAATTTGACCAATTCTAATTTGCTAAATGTTCAGGACACTGAAACAAATCCAAGACCACTTGAGCCTATGATGCCTGTCACTGAGCTGCACACTGGGATCATGAAGAACTTCACAGTACTAGCAGGTGTAGGCTTTATTGTCTCACTCCAGAAGAATAGGACCCTGTAATTTGTGTTAATGGAGTGTTGAACACTTCTGATTTTATTCAGTAGAGACAAGTGGTGACACATACACAAACAAGTTCATTACAATCAATTACATTTCTCTGTGTCCTTTGTCCTATGGGATCTCTTAGGCTTCAGTCTCTCCGGAATAGTACTCACTTGATACGTTGCATAGAATTGCAGACAATTGTGGTACTGTGCCTTTGCACAGCTAATTCTTGGGATCCCAAAGCACTTACTAGCTGTGAATATAGGAATCATTCATCCAATACTGAAATGCAGCCAGCTCTGAAGTGAAAGAGACAGATGTTTAACAGCTTATAGGAATGCCATACAGCAGTTTAGCATGTCAGAGTTAGAACAACAAGAACTACTTAGAGGCAGAATGAAACTTGGCTGATTCTACTAAAAGTGCCATGTGATTTTAAAGCACTCGTGATTTAAATGAAGGCATTTGATTTCAAATCTTATCTGAATGATTAACAGTGATTTGATGTCTCCAATGCTCTTCTCCATACTGTCTGCATTAATGTCATGGGCAGCCTGCCCTCTCCACAGTGTCAAATGTGAGCTTGACTGACACGTGCCTGAGTATGTCACCTTCTAAAGCATATGAAGTTTGAGTGGATCCTATATCTACTAAAGAAAACAGACCCTTTACCACAAGGGACCAAGCTTTCTCCTGTCAGGCAACAAGGATACTCAGGTAGAGTGCACACTATAGCTAGCTGGGGAGACATTTGCAAGCCACTATGGTTTTGCTACAATTGCCTGGCCATTTAGAAAAGTACTTTCATATCAACATGGTATAGACAGATTAAGTATGCCTGCTGCTTTCAGAAACCAATGCACAGAGTTACTTAGCTCCAGTAAAGAGTAAAAAAAACAAAACAAAAAAATCTTAAAGAAATGAATTCATAATAATCCCTCTAATTAACTCTGTATGATTACTATTCTTAGATAAAGCTGCTTGCTGATGTCACGGCTTTCAGTGAAAGTACCATCCTCTCCCACACATCCCAACAAATATGCTCACATACATTCCTTGGGGCCCTGGCTACATTGCTGGGGAAAAAGTCAATAGTTCTGTAGCCTACTACTAGCAAAAATCCAACTGGAATTTAATTACTTGGTGCCCTCCAATCTGTTGATCTTCACTTAAACTGCCTAGATACATTGCCTGAGCACTCCAAGATGAAGCTTCTTTCTATTTCATCCTAGGTGCCTGGGTCCTGGAGGTAAGAGAGGATTTGCTCCCTGCTGTTACGCACAGCACCTCTGTACATCTCCATTCAGCCAGTTGTGTTCACAGTCTTGTGGAGCACACAAAGATATATAACTGTATAACTTCTGAACGGCAGTTGCAAGCAGATAAAAACAAAGTGCCTTCCATATTCACCATAGATAGAATGAGAAGAAACTTATGATGCAGAAAGGGAAGTTTTGGTTTAATGTTACGAAAATTTGGCAGCAACAGAGTAGTGAGGCTCTGGAATAGCTTGGCTACTGGGAGTTAGCCACCAGCCTTGGAGACTATTAAGGAAAGACTAGACAAGTATTTCTCATTAATTTTTCAGATACACCTGATTTTGTCTTGGAAAGACTAGCTGGCCCTTGAGACCTTTTCCAATCCCATTTTCTACGATTTTATTATTCTAATTCAAAACGCACTCTCCCCAGACAATCCCGTCAGTAACAGCTGCCAGGCATCACAAGCTAAGAGCTTCAGTAATGGATCAGGGCAGACACTAAGGCTGAGCCCCTGACAGCAGCCAAGCACAGGTACTCAGGGAAGAGTCAAAGGAAATGAGAAAATTCTTAGTACCCTTATTAACAGCTTCCAGCAATGACAGACCAGTGGAGGTTGCATGATGACCAAAATGTTTAACAGTCCTTGATGGACTTTTCCCTCCTTAAATTTGTCTGGTCTCTCTGGAACTAGAATTGATGCAGTGTGAAACAGTATTTTTGTTTGTTCATTTAAAACCTGCAGCTGAATATATCACACTGAGCATCCCCTACCTGTTGCTTCATAAAATACTATGAATAAACATTCTCTATTCAGCATTACCACAGCACTCTTAATTATAATTATCTACCTTACATCCTGCTTTAGCCACTTCTTTTCTAAACTGAAGAGTGCTGGTCCATCAAGACCCTCTGCATATGGCAGCCATCCTGTGCCTACAGTGAAAAGACATCTAAGTTATCTACAGCAGGACCAGTTTTGAATTTTATCCTTGGGCTACTTGTACTGGGCCATTTGTGTAACTAGTATATTTTAGCACAGGTCTAAACCCATCTGAAGCCTGTCCCTCCCCTAGGGCATACAGTCCTACACAATCTGGCCAAAAATCCAATGAGAACAAAGCTATTATTCTTGTCAGAAACACAGGCTGACAAGTTTATGAATAAGAAATGCAGACTGTGTTTGAACAAATCAGCCTAAGAGCACTCTACCTCTCTGGAGATTCTTGTTCCTCACCAGGGCCTGGTGCAGGTCCAGACCCCCTCTTCTCTGATTAGCAGTATCACACACGCAGCCCTATAAAAAGCAGTCATCTGCCCCAGAATTCACCTGCAACACTTGGGCCAAGAACAAGCTATAGTTCCTGTGAAGGAGAAATAGATACCAGAGGACAAACAAAGCATGTCACAGAAAAACTAGGACACTCTGATAGTGTGTTCCCAAGTTATGCACGGACAGTACACAGTCTCCTCCACAAACACTACGATTTGTCATTCAATGTTTCATGCAAACGGCAAAAGCTGCCATATGGTTCATCATGTTACATACTAGAAGTGCCAAAGCTTTTTCCACCTAAGTGCCCACTCACAGAAAAAAAGGGGACTAAATGACTTTCCTGCCTTTAGCTACAATATTTGGGACCACTATTTATAAGCCATTCATATATTAGGAGCAGTGCCAGGGTTATATAGAAAGTTGTTTTTGTGTTTTCATAGGTCATTTTCAGTGGTAAAAAGAGGAAGATGATTTCTCTTTCCCTCCAAGCTCAGATGAAACAAGAACCTTTGACCTTCTAAAAGCGTACATTGCTTATACTTCTGCCTGTTTTTTCACAATCCTGTAAGACCATCTAGGCATCTCTGTACCTGCTTCCATGCAAACACTTAGAGCTGGAAACTCCTATCCTAATTAAGTTTTCCCTTCAAGATGAGAGAGCCTCACACTTTGCAAAGCCTTTCAAAAGCTACTTGCAAGAGAGTTACATTCCCATGGACAGTTGCTTTCTCATGTTCTAATTACAGTTGAAACTTGCTTCCCATTACAAGCACAGTTTTCTCTTGACTTTAACAAGAACTAAATCAACCAGTGTGACACTTCAGTGGCTGCATCATATCATAGCAAGAGCTGTTCTTGTAAGCTGGAGGTGACTCACACAACAGATCTTGGGGATACAGGAGATGGTTTCTCTCCAATGGCCTTCCTATTTTAATTGATAGGAATTAAGGAAGGGATGGCAACTGGATGGATACCCCTAAATGAAATACTCTCCCCACCAGGAATGCCTTCCCTGGATTCACCAACATGACTACTTCTTCTCCGATCTCTCAGATCCAGCAAAGGCAATAATGCTAGAAGGTTGTCCTGGTTTCATCTGGGATAGAGTTAATTGTCTTCCTAGTAGCTGGTACAGTGCTACGTTTTGAGTTCAGTATGCAAAGAATGTTGATAACACTGATGTTTTCAGTTGTTGCTAACTAGTGTTTAGTCTAAAATCAAGGACTTTTCAGCTTCTCAAGCCCAGCTGGTGAGAAAGCTGGAGGGGCACAGCCAGGGCAGCTGACCCAAACTGTCCAAAGGGGTATTCCATACCATGGGACATCACATCTAGTATATAAACTGGGGGGAGTGGGGGCGGGAGTTATTGCCGCTGGGGAACTAACTGGGTGTCAATTGGCGGGTGGAGAGCAATTGCACTGCGCATCATTTGTACATTCCAATGCTTTTATTATTACTGTTTTCATTTTATTAGTGTTATCATTATCATTATTAGTTTCTTCTTTTCTGTTCTATTAAAGCGTTCTTATCTCAAACCACAAGTTTTACTTCTTTTCCCAATTTTCTCCCCCATCCCGCTGGGTGGGGGGAGTGAGTGAGTGGCTGCGTGGTGCTTAGTTGCTGGCTGGGGTTAAACCACGACAAAGGTTATCAGGACATAAAGACAACAAGGAGCTTGGTGATGATGATGCACAACAGTGGACTTTCCCATGCTGACCACCACAAAAATTAACTATTTTTGAACAGTCTTGTGGCTTATGCTAAAGTGAACTAGCCATATGACCCAAGAAGCTAAAAACTAGTTTCATTGCACGCACTCTGCTATCGGCTCAAAGTACTGAAATCAGGCCTGTGGTATTTCACCTTTGTCTGCATCACCTGAAAGACTGACGCAGAGACTGGAAACCAGGGTATTACTCACCACATGCCACAGAAAGCAAGAACCCGCATGCATGCTGAGTACTTTCAGCTTTGTCTTGTTCTCAGAACATCATCATGAGAGCTACCAAAGGCATTTACTACCCCCAAATCCAAAACTGTGCTGCCACTATTCCTCTCTTATCATCCAAAAAATGATGGACAGGAATGAACTTTGGGCATATTCCCTGTGACATATACAGCACTGAGGATATTCAATAAATAGTAACACAAAGAACAGAAAAAAGTTAGCACGAGGAGATTTGGAAAGTAAGCAGAGAAAGAGCTCATTAAGCCTATGAAGTGGCCCAACCTATAATCTATTTGCTGTACCCAGTCTTGGAATTAATAAAACAAATCCCTCAATAAGTCTGACAGAGTTATTACAGGATGTTAATATTGCCCTCAGAGCAATCTCAAGAAGTAGAGCTGGAGCCACAGAAGGCTGTCACTAGCCTAGTCAGCCAAGGGTGGAGGGGGAGGAAGGGGGACACTTACTCCAAACCCACCCGATTCTCATTGTCAGCACTGCTTACTCCCACCCAGCCTGCTCTGGAAAGGGCCAGATGCTGCTGAACAAGGGGGAAACCTGGAAAGAGGGAAACTCCCGATCCCCACTTCTGCTGCCAACCTAATCTTACATGAGGCAGGAAGACAGATGTTGCTCCATTGGTTGCTCTGTGCTATCTGAGCCCTCCCCTGCTCACAGCAGGCCTGGGTGCCAGGCCACAGCCGGGAGGACATCCTGTACCACTGGCCTCGGAGACCACCACCTCAGCTCTGAAGAAGGAGCATCTTGTGCAGCCTTGGAGGGCAAGGAACACTCCTTTGCCCAGTTACACCTGGCAATTACTAGTGCCATATGCCAGTACTCCTTGTGCTGCATCGCAGTGTCCCAATACAGAAATAGCATAGTATATCCATCTGCAAGGCACACATACCTCCCGTAGAAATCAGGAGATGGCGTTTTCCACATTAAAAGGGACCTCTGGCAGGCTCCACCCAATAGCCCAGATATTGTATCTTCAGTATCATGGTACCTCTTTTTGGAAGGTCTAAGTAGAATTACTAGCATTTCACCACTGAATCCAACCCACGCAATGTTACATACCTCCCTAAGATTCCCGAGACTATACAACTCTTCCTAAAACAAAAAAGGGGGGGGGGGGATAAATTTGCATGTTCTTTTTCAATATTGACTATAGCTAATACAGAATCAAATCTAGGTTTATTACAAGATTCAGATTGGATTAATTTGTAACTCAGTTCTGTGTTGGAAGCCTTGCAGAAGACACTGTATTCAAGGAGTTAGTAATCTTGAGCAGGCCATGTCTGCTCTGTTGGGCCTTGAACTTAGGGCCTGAGCAGCTCGTATGTTAGCAGGAGTAGCCACCATGTGGGAACCTGCTGGAGTGCCCTGTGCTAGCCTCTGCTGTGTGCTGGTGGGTGTTATGGCAGAAATAACATCGCAACCCATCAGGAGAAGATACATGATTCTGTTTGCTACACAAAATAAAAGGCACTACAGCATGGGAAGGAGGAGGAAAATCCATCCAAGGTCCATCTGGTGCTGCGTGAAAGCAGAGTTCCCAGCCTCCGAAATGATACAAGATCTACTTGCTATCTATATTCCTCTTTTGATTATATTGTATTAAAATATCTATTTTATTACACCATTTGCTGTTGAGCCTTCTTATTTAGGTCCAGAAAAATCCCTGCATGCTGTCTCTTGCTCTCTCTCTCACCCATCCGCTCCCCAGTGCAGAACAGCTCTAAGGGAAAGACTCCTCAGAAAAGGCTGCCACAGGGCTGGTTAGCTACCTGGTGCCATCACGTGCTAAGATTTGTGCTTTAGTAGGTCTCTCTGGCAAAGGAACTACTCACAGTCTCCTGTTCTAAATGCTCATCTCCCTGAATTGCCTACTGATTTGAAAATAAAGACCATCATCTTGAAATTTACTTGCTATCTATAATGCACTTAGCATGCCTCTGGGTTTGGTATAAGTAAGTATCAACTAATTATTGATTCATTCACTCCAATTCCAATTAGGATGGAGATCCAGTGTGCGTGTAAAGTGAGAACTCTATTTATTACACATAAAAATATATAGTGCATGTTCCTCCAACTTAAAATAATCACTCTAAATACAGCATGAGTAATCAGAAGAAATGCGTCTTCTTTTGCTCTCCCTCCTACACTTACATATCATTTTTAGAGTATGTGTTAGTGGATTTTATATTCCATGTTATTGCTGTATTTGCTGCTGCAATATATATATTTAAATTAAATAGAAGCCATCAAGAGGTTCTATTGGAAGCATTTGCCTTGTTTATTGTTGAAGGGTGCTGCTTGGAAAAGAGTAACTGCTGACTTAAGTAAATGTGAAACATAATGACGGGAAACAGCTGCATTCTGCATCTTTCAAAACGCTAAATTTTCTTGTGTGAATGTCTAAATGTAGACCTCCAGCCTGCAGCGGGATCCATGCAGATGCAGACCCAAGTGCATAATCACAGGGCAGGGCAGGACCTCATATCCACTGAATTCAGCAGATGTCTCTCTTTATTGAACAGACTAGGATCAGGCCCCTAAAATTACCAGCACTTGCATGCAGAAGAATTTGGGGTTTGTTTTTTCTATACGCAGTCCAAAACACTTTTGATTAATGTGTTAACATAATACACATAAGCTTATATCCAAAACAACAGAAAACAGCCAGAGAAGGTGTAGGAAGAAGAGCTGTAAATCTTTTTGGTATTGAAAAAATATTTTACAATTTCCACTCTCTTAAATCTGTGAAAAGGACTGTGTGCAATAAATAGCTTCCGTGCTCATTTTCTCACATCTGTTATATAAAAGACACTGCTGAGCAGTATGAAGCTTTTCACCTCCAAATCACCAGTTCAAATCCACTGTATGTCAATAAAGATTCAAAGTTATTCCCATCTGGCAGTCCTTCCATGACCTAAGTGAAAGCAGATGAGTGGAGCCCTCAGTTCATATCCTGACTGATGTCAGAATCCAGAAAAGCCACTATCATAATAATTGGCTTCCAACAATACACAAAGGTGTTGAACACTGTATAAACTGAGAAAGCACCCCCCACCTCCACCCCAAGACGACTGCCAAACACAGTCAAACACTAGCACTAATTGATACCTCACCAGGGTCTTAAGCATAGAAAGAACACGATTTAGTCTCTTATTTCTAAATGCAATCTCTCTGCAGAAAAAATCCACCAGATGCTTGTAGCATGAGTAAAAGCAAGTGCCTCTCCTCTGAGAACTGCTATTCCTCACCAGCCAGGATCCAAGCTCTAAGTGTTCATGCACCAAAAGCATGGAAAAGGAAGGTGTCAGGACCAGCAGCATACATCAGGCTATCACAGGGTGTTTGTACCTCCATGTCTGTGACGAGGTCATGGAGAACCACAGCCCTATCTTATTCCCCAAACAATTCAGGGCCCATAACTGCAGCACAAACCAGGGAAAGCTGTTCTGCTTATTCCAATTACATCTTACAGAGCCTCATGCACTACCAGGCGAGTAATCAGTCCCATACTTAAAGGGCTAATAAAAACTTCCTTCACTAGGGAGACATAGCCCTGAAACAAAACAATAACCATTAGGGAGCAGAGATGCAATTCATCTCTGCATTTCAGTGATGGTCATAAGCACTATTGCTGAAGGATTTAGAAGAGGGACTGTACCTTCTTTTCTATGCCTTCCAGTTACTGAAAGGGTAATATCTGTTCTCTCTTCTTCAAGAATATGTCAGTGTGGATCCCCCTGGAAACAACTGGAAAGCCTTCCGGGACTATACGAGAAAAGTATTTCAGCTGTATCAGGGAGTGAGTGAAGGACGGTATTCGTAAACTGGCATCTGACCTAGCTGCCTTTTCAAAGACATAATGTTTAACAAGATAGAAAATTGATTATTCTGTATTGCCACCTCACAACATGTTGCAAGATCAGGCACTAGCATCTGCTTCTGAGTTCACAGAACCACAGGATCATAAAGTAGTTGAGGTTTGAAGGGACCTCTCAAGACCATCTATTCTGACCCCCCTGACTCCCTCAGGATTTTCATTACCCAGGTTTTTACTGTCTTCAAGGATGGAAGACTACGCAACAGTTGGTGAAGTCTGCCTGGATATGCAAAACAGCCCACTCATTTAAAGAGAGCTGGATATAACCTCTAAGTGGTTCAGAAAGGTGTACCTTTGATGGGCTGGATATAGCCATAAATACACAGCGAGGTGGTCCAAGAGACATAGTCCTTCCCCCTCCACAGAGGAATGCAAGTTTGAGAAGAACAGCACAGATACTGACTTGCAGAGAACCCCAAGGACATGGTACGAATGAAGTTGGAGTTTCAGTGATGGAGTTTCAGTATCCTTTTTTTGCAATTGAATGCTGCACGATACAGCTGAAGAGGAGCTGAAGATGGGTCTTTGTATTAGGGGACATCCACAAGAAGAAACATGCAAATATAGTACAGTCTAATGCTGCTTCAAAGCAAACTTTAGAAAGCAGACATTGAGGCTTCAGGTAGAAGTTAAGTCTCTAATGAAAAAAAAGTCAGTATAAGGTAGATCCTGAAGGATTACTAATACTGGTAATACTGAATTTAAAACAGAATACATGATTGGATATAACTGCATAGTATGTGATATGCTGATATTGTTGCAAGGTGAACCCCAAGAACTGAATATTCATCCAGCATGTTGCAAGAACAGCATGTAGGAGCCATCTTTTTACCAGGGGCTTGCACAGGTTCAGATAGCTTTAAGTAGCTCCTATTTAAAACTCATACTGTGAGAAGTAACTCCTCCTGGATGAGAACTTGTTGGCTTGTATGAACATCTTCTGAACCTGTAAGAAGCAAACTGGTAGTCATATCCAGCCATTCACCTCCCATCTGTCATGCACAGCAGCCACTCAACTAGGAACATTATCTGTAGGTCATACTGGTATACATCCGCATAAGATGGAAGAAGGGTGGGGGCCAGCTGGACACCTAGACAGGTATGACAACCCAAACATTGTCATTTGGCAAAAGGTGATCAGGAAAATCACAGCCTTGTACCACTTAATCCTGGATATTAAGCAGCATACGTGGGGAAGTAATAGAAAACTACACAGTTACAAAATTAAGCCAATAGAAACCTAGCACAGGCAGTATATAGAGCAGCAGATGGAGCACATGGTATCTTCCCTTGTAAACAAGTCTGTCATGTAATATCTGTATTAGCAGAATGTACAAAAGAACATTTATAAGGACTTTTTCAGCAGCCACCAGTTGCTGGATATCAAAAGTCTGGTGTGGAAGCCCGCCAGCTTGGAGGCGTAGAGCAACAGGGTTAATAACACTATATCCAGATCCTGATGATTTCCCAGTGAGAGAACAATTGAGTACATCTCCCCGGCTGTTTATATAATGTAACACTATATGGACATATTGCTTATCAGCCATGCCACAACAGAACTCTGTAAAACAAGCAGAAACACTATGCAGACCAGCCTGGCAACTTTCTATTCCAGGACATGACTGTAGCTTCATTTCCTTCTGAGAGCACATTACTCACCACTCAGCCTTATACTGATATTGCCCTGGAATGGTCATGACCATTATCACTGTGGGGAGGACAATAAAGAACATTCTTTTTCTCCAGGATTAGCCATAAAAGTTGAGGTGAAAACGTGTGATCCCCTTGCTTTTATGGTGCCTAGACAGAATATATTCACCTCTGCCATGCTCCAGAAGGCCAGAGGTGAAGCCTAACAAATAGTATCAGTTCCGCACACCATCATTTGAGAGGCACTGATTCCTTCTTACCAGTGTAACACAGTTTAATCCCCACTTTTAAATAACTAGAGAAAAAGAAACTATCCAAGAGGAGGATATTGCCTATCAGTCATAATGTCTGTGAACTTAATTGCTTGTTATGGGTGACAGAGTAACTATTGTAGTTTTTATCTACTCGAGGAAGTAGAACACTTCTACTCCAAATGCTGAATGCTTGATAAAGCCCCCACAATAACATGAAGAGTAACAAAAAAAAACAGGCCTTGTGCTAGGAACACTGAAGTCAACAGCACCACTCCAAGGTACGTCCTACAGACTGGGTGATGGTACACAAGAACTGTGAACCAGTCTTGAGCTTGGAGATGTCAGTGGATAAAGGTCCGCTTTACTGTCCTAAACTTCAGACAGAAGACAATACGTACGCATCTGCTAGGTTCCTTCAGACCTACAAGAGGGAAACAACCTCCCTTATTATTTTGTGTAATGTAGCTTGAGCAAAAGCTGCTTCTTCACTCCTACATAGTCTCTTGTATGACTCCCAGAGAAAGCAACACCCACTTCTATTGGGGGCAAGCTTTCTTATGAGTGACAGCCTGAAGAAGAATAGGGAAAAAAGATATAAATGGTCAAACTGGTCAGATAGCTACAGCCATACCGTGATTTACAAAAGAGGACGAGGCTGTCTCCAAAGATTTATTCACTAAACTCTGAAAGCACTCCTAATCACCACTGCAAATTTGCAGGTGTATAATGTGTGTGGACAATATTATTAGGAAAGAAGACTACTGTTATCCCCCAGTATCTCACTAAACTTCTTGGCATGATATTTGGGTTGCTAAGAAAGTAAAATCTATCAATCTGAGAATTCTATTCACTGCAATTGATGACAAAATGCAAAACCCTAAAAAGCACAAGTTGGGACTTCTGATACTTCAGAACATGCAGTTCTGTCCTGCATTATAGCTATAAAGGCTCAAGTGAAAACATTCAGGTTTGGTCTGAACCTCTTTGAACCTAGACATCTAATGTCTAATATTCCGTGGCAGCACCTTGCCACCATGGCAGACATAGCCACAGTGTTTGGGATGTCCAGTGCCATCTGCAAGACCACCTTGGCCAATCCCCTCTTTAATAATCTCTAAATGCATCTCTCTGCTAAAAATGTGGTAAATGCCATGCTGCCACCTTTCAGTAGTTCTTCAGAGTCACATTTGGTTTTGACTGTTCCTGATAATTTTATGCCCTACAGCATCTCCTCCAGGAAATGTGTGATGCTTATATAAAGAAATCATATGTTGCCAGAAGTAATGATAATAGACATATCCAGTTCCACAGGAGGAATTGGAATTCCCTTCTCCACTCATTTTGCACTGGGTATTACTCAACTGATGCTGGCAAAGAGCTCTGGCATGGGCCAAAGAGGCCTATTTATATAGCAATTTTGGTTGGACCATCTGACATCCTGTAAGCTATACTTCATATCTTGATCTCCAGAGTCTCTGAAACTCTTAAGAACAACTTCTGACCACTTAACAGCACCTTAATATGCCCTGGGTTGCACGATACTACTTCAACAGATGACAAAGACAAAACAGGTCCTTTGGTAGTGAGCATTAGTACTGCTTTGTCACTAGATCTTACTTTTCACAGTCTTTCTCTATACCGATAGGGAAAGACATTTTCCATCATCTCAAATGAAGTGCAGACCGCCTTCTTACCAACTCTAGATCACTCAGCAGTGTGCAGTCTCATGACATACAGATTATTGTTGGTTTGCTGGATACTGGCCAACTTTGGGCTACTCCTGACAAGGTTTGAGGCAGGACCTTGGCAATCACCTTAGAACATACAGGACCTGGCTCCAGTACCAATGACGATCAAGACAGCCTTGGTGCTGCTGCCTCAGCACAGAGTAACATCAGCTCTGGCTGTTTTCCACCTGCTATCTTTTCCACACTAGTCTTTGCTTTCCTGTCTGCTATAGGAGGCCCTGAATGAAGCCACCTCATTTGAGAGCAGAAGGCTGGAGCTCGTCTCCAACAGGGCCTTCAAAGACAGTTCCAGCAGATGGAGCTTTTACCTCACGTCTTGCAATTTAAACATTCTTGTGGAGAATGACAATCGGGCATTTGCTCCTTTCTGAGATTCCCACACACAGAAGATATGCCTGTTGTGTCCATCCCATATAATGATTAACCTTGGAAAATATAGAGCGCTTAAAGCTGTCAGGGCTTTGAATTGCAGAGGGGTCAGGAGGAGTCAGTTCAGATAGACAGGAGCAATTCATAGCAAATGGTCTAGGAGATAACAAAGATGAGCATTTTCTCAGAAATTAGTTTAGCCTGAGTGTGTTAGCCATGTTCCACTATCTAGTTCTCTGCCGTAAGGCCTGGAGGAAAATGAAAGAAGGCCAAAGCACCTTTACGTCATCTTATTAAAGGAAAGGGAGACTTAAAGCTCCTACGACTCCTCTAATTTTATATATGTGGAATGTGTGGACTCAACAGGATCCACAGTGACATCTGAAGACCTACAAGACTTCAGTCTCCAAAGCCAAGAGCAGAGGAATGAGAAAAAAAGAAGACTGTTGTAGGAAAAAAGAGATTGATGCATCACTGCATTATTCTTATACCTGGCAAGATTCTTGCGACACATTTGATGAGGGCCAGGAAGGTGTGAGGAATGTGTCTCTAGTATCAGACGGCCAATTCCAGCAAAGGAATTGAACATCAAAAGGAGGGAGAAGTAGAGCCCTCCCAGCAGATGCTCATGGAACAGATCCTCAAGAGATGTTGATACTTCACTTAGCTGAAGACAAATACTACGATGCAAATGTCAAAGTACAGTTTTACCTTCCAACTGGGTGTCTTGAAGGCTGATCAGTTTTCCATGCTTGGACAACCTTCCCGCCTCAAACACACAGTACGACTGGGTTCTCCCTTGCTGACTCGCCTTCTCTTTCTCCAGTTGCAGAGCCCAACGCCCAGCCTCCCATAGTTTTGCCTCAGAGAGACTGCTTTGCCTCCCAGTGCCAGCATGCAAAAGCTGGCCTGGCCAGTCACAACTGGGAGGCTCTTCCCCTGCCAGCCATGATCATCTTGACAGTCCTGCTTTCTGCTTACATCATCTGTCATCTCTCTCACTCCACCTCCCCTTCCTGAAATCAGCCTCCTCCATCTACCACGTTAGGGTTGGGGGCAAGAGGAATGAGGATCAGTGCCAAAGTCAGAGTGCTATTTGCTTCCTTCCTACTCCCAACAGAGTGATGAGCCCAACAGAGCCAAGGACAAGCCTGGATGGGACAATTAGGCTGCAGGAAAAGCAGTGAAAAGCAGCAGAGCCACAAGCAGCTACAAAAATCAATTCACCATACTTCTGATCCAAGGAAGGAACAGCTGGAGTGTTGATATTTAGGTGTGGTTTGTCTTAAGAAAGACTGCCAGCAAGATTTAAGGAAAAGATCCACACAGTCACAGGTCTGGGCACTGCTCTCCAACCATCTATCATGGAGCTAATAGCCCTAGCAACACCTCTCAGTCCGGGCTGGCCACTCTCTTTTCTGCAACGATCTTGGGATCCACTTTGACAGCACTACCAACAAATGTCACTCCTGATCTTGGCATTGCCTGTTAGTTTAGATCTGTTTCCTTCTGGCCTAGTTCTGCTGATGAGTTTTATTACAGACGTGAAGGAATTCCAGTGATGTGCTTCTTCACAGTACCAACAATTAAATTCTGTTGTGCACTGCACTAAAATAATCCATAAGTAATGCTTACAGCTTCTCATAATTTAATTTAAGCAGCTTCTGTAATAAATGCCAGGTCAGAACTGTTAGTTACCCCTGAGAGGAGGAGTCCTACTCACACTCCTGTATGCTATGCAGTAAAACAGAGTATCTGTTGGAGGACGGTATGGTTAAATGTAGTATGTAATGATTACACAGAAAATAACAGCACTTTGGGGCTAAAGAGCTTCTACTCAAGTCTTCTCATTATGTTATAATTTCCAGAATAAGCACAAGGTCATCATGTCCCATCTGCCACTATCTTCATTCCACACAGAACTTTATGCTCATTTGGGTGCCTGTTGTTTGCCAGGCAACTTTGTTTTCAAGGGTAACATTAGATTTGGGACATAGTGGAAACATTTTCAGTGTCTAAAGAAAAGACTTTGGGGCAACAAACACAGAAGAACGAACTCTTCTAAAATGTTCTTTTTAAGCTGCTCAAAGAGAGCAAAGATAAAAAGCACAGCTCTTTTCAGGAATTCATCTTTCCATGTGATCTTCTCTCAAAATAACCAAACAAAACAAAAAAATCCAATCAAAAACTCTTCTGTCTCCATCACATATGAACAGCCTTCTATAAAGTCAGATCTACCCCTCAGCTGGAAACCCAGCACATAAGAGCCCTGCCTTTAGTGGTTCGTTGGAGTCACTGCACACTGGAGCAAAGTTTCCAGTAAAACTCTCTGTCTATATTGACAGTGAACACTAGGCAGGAGGTAAGGTTACAGGAGAGCATTGCCTTGGCAAGTTTGCAGAAATTCAGAGGGGAGGGGAAATGTGAGACCCCATTACACTTTCTCCTGTCACCTTCCATCCAAGGGGATGTTCAGTAAAACATTCAAAGACTTGGAATTAGTGTTTCATTTTGGTATTTTTGGTGAAATCATAAACCTCTCTCTACTGGAAACATTTAAAGGAACCAGATCTTCTCTTCCCTGTTTTGAAAATTTATATTGAAGAGCACGTAAACCACAGATGTGCAAAACCAGCTAAAACTTTTACTGTTACAAATCTATTTTTCCTCATTACTGACTACAAACCAACACTAAACAGAGGAATCCATAACGCATAACCCAAATATTGCAGCACATTGGCAAGAGGTAGGGAACAAGCTGGTTCAAGATGGTTTCAGCTGACAAAGTTACGCAACAGCCACAAAGGGCAGAACTTCTTGGATATGGACAATCTATTCCACCAGAAAGAATAAAAAGATACCTTTCTTTGAATGTCAATCAGTTGAAATCTTACAAGATTTCCTAAAATCCAAAGCCCCATTTTTAGCTTCACATTCAATGTAAACCACAGTATTTTGTTGCTTTTCTAGCATACTTGGATAAAACTAGATAAACTACTATATTGTTTAACACTTAGGATTTAGCATTCTGGATTCCAATCCCACCTCAGGCAGCTTCTGACTCGATACCCTTCAATAATTCACATTCTGCTTGCTTCTCAGTTTTGCCATCAGTAAAATGGAGATAACATGCATTTCGCAGTGTGGTAGAGTGATGTGAAGGCTGACTGATTTATCAGTAGTTGTGAGATGCTTAGGAATACTCTGATGAAATGTGCCACATGTATGCACAATTTATTATTAACCTGACAGCATTTTAGCTCTTTTATTTTCCTGCCTTGCACACAATTCAAGTGCAGGATGCCTGAAGCACATTTGAATGCGGCATTTTGATTGTACCAGGTACTACCATTTAATTCGGAAATTCATAACTTTAACATCATATTAAAGCAGGATTTTTGCAATTAATTTTCCTTCTTCACTCAGTTTTAAAAAAAGAACATTTGAATAGCCTTGGTTTTAGTTCAGTATCAGATCATTAATATTCTTAAAGACAAACACAGACAAGGAAAGAATCTCAAAGAGAAATGTGCTCTTTGGGCCAAATCTTTAGAGGTGAAAAAGGATAGAAATAAATACAATATGAAGGTGAAATGATCAAAACTACTATTTAGAAACCCAAACCAGTCACTCCAAGGTGCCTGAATTACTTTCCAAAATAGGACTTAAAAGTAGTAATTTTTTAAACTGACAAGATCAACAAATCTAAACAGATTTGGGTTTAGTTCTTAACTAAGTACATCTTTCCTCAGTATGATTGAAGGCTTTGCCTGACTAAAGAGCACTTGGTGTGTGAGATTAGTTTTAAGTTGAATACTATTTATGTAACCAGATGTGCAAGAAAACATTTTATAAAATGATCTGTACATCTGATGTATTTTCTACAGAGCAGCTCATTAACGACACGGTATCTGCAAGTTCAGATAGTTCATGTACCCACACAGCAGCACAATCAGCTAGCTGTTCACAAGGAGTAAACAACTGGGCAAATATAGGGATAGAATCTAAAAAAGATGAAACCTACATATTGTTTCACTCCCAGACCTGAAAAGTGGCTTAAATTGTTTCAGTAAGCTTTCCAAGAACAACGTTTTGTCAAGTAACCAAAAAGAAACTTAAGCAATTTCAGCTCTGGAAGAAACCAGTGGAGACTGTTATAAAAGCCCCAAAATAATGGGATATAGATTCATAGATTTTTAAGGCCAGAGGGAGCATTAAATAGACCTACAACACAGCAGTGACCTCCACTGTAAGTGGTAGCAGGGCTATAATTAAACATCATTGACAAATGAGGTCTGAAATCACAGCCAATTGTTCTCCAGAGATAGAGGATCTGTTACTTAGTACTTTGGTTTAGCTATCTTTTGCCTGAGGCAAACTGGGAGTCACCACGCTAGCAGCAGCAATGACAGGGAAAACATCCCAGAGCTCAAGAATGGCTGTCATGCCATACTAGTGTGGTTCCCAAGTGATTTTCATAGGCAGAGCCTTGCTTATCCAGCCCATATCTCAGTTTGGGCTGTCTGCATTTCAAAGAGCTTTTCTTGCACAGATTGGTATTTGTTATGCTATTCTTTGGGAATGCCCCCTGCCCAGTCCTCAGGTCCAGCTACATTGCAAGCTATTTAGGTTCAATCCAACATACTAAAAAAGCTAAAGACCAAACTGCTGACAATCCCAACCTCTCAAATCAGCAGCTGTGGTTCTTTAATATACGCAGCCTTGCTGCCTTCACTGTCACTGTTCAGAGACTGCACTGTTCAATGATACTGGCACATCTGAGAAGTTAAATGGGGAATAACCCACCCAAGTCCTGTCCGCTCAAGATCATTCCTTGGGCCCTTCCTTTAGTGGAGTTCTTGACAAACAGCAGTACCTACAGATCTGTCACTTCCAATGAACTTAAATTACAGCGCTTCACGCCACTCTTCCCTCCTGGGAGGTTTCAAAGGGCATCGATCTGACTCATCGCCCTACCTGTGCTCCAGGCTCCACTTGCTGTCAGAGAGCTGGAAATCTGTTCTCATCTCTGCTCGAGTCTAACCTATGCTTAGGTCTCCTTTTGCCTCCACTTCTGAGCCTAACAGTTCCCGCAGTTGTAGCACAGTAGGGTTGAGTCCACAGGTTTTCATTAGAGCTTTTTAGTCAGTGTGAGAACATATGCCCCTTCCTTAAAACACTTCAACATTTTTGTGATATATTGCAGCTCATCAGTAGTAGCTCCGTATTAGGGACAATAATGTCAGTAAGTTACAAAGTAAGCTAGAACTATATGCGCAAATTATATAATTACATTTTAAATGAAGTCAGAATCCAGAAATTCTACAAAATAAAAAGACATTGCTTTTTCTGCAGACTGTGATCAAAATCAGTATTTTTTTCTAACTATTTTGATTTGAATGAAACCACTATTTCTCATGAGGAAAATATTTCCAAGCTGTCTTATTCTGATGTGTCTTAGCTGGTCAAAATGTTGCTTCCCACGTCTTTCATTTGAACATGCCACAAGACAGGGCAGTCAGAAAACAGACTGCCTTACAGATACATTTATGTGTAAGATGCGAAGTAGAGATAAATTGTATAAGTATATAGGTCTCATACCTGTTCAAAATGAACAGGTTTGGGATTTTGTTGTAGATGTGTTCGTTGCTGCAGTTGAGACACAGCTGAGCATTTCAGCTTAAGTAATGAAGGAAAATAGAGAATTTAAGAGGAGACAGCTAAGCCAGTAACCTAAATTACAATTTGATCATTGGAGCACCAATTTTATTTTTTAATTATTTTCAATGAAGGCAAAAAAAAAAAATCTCCAACAGCACAGTGCCCACTACAGGAACTCTGAAGAAAAATGATTTTTCCATTTTCTGCAGCATCCAGTGTTTTCTCAGAGGGTCTTCTACCCAATGATAAACCTATAGCCATACAACTATCATCATATGACTACCTTTCAAGCTGCTGTGATCATACTGCTACCAGTACCTAAGCTGGCAAATTTTCAGCTAGATATGCCCGTATGAGTTGTGCCTCAACTTTGACACTAATATAAACATACCTCTAGCTCTGGTTATCCTGAGAGATGTAACAATGCTAGCGCTTCATGATGGCAATATATCCAATCCATATGTTTTTATGTTCATTGATCTCCTGTTATCTTCTTAAAAGTCAAAGCTACGTGAATAACAAGGACCTACACAGATCTGCAACTACACCAGAGGTCTGGTAGGCATCATGCAGGGTGGTCACTTTGCGCAGCCCCCTGCCTCCTACCGCACCAAGTCCCAGGGCAGCTCTCACAGGAGCCACAGAGGCAAAGGCAAAAGACAGAAAAAGCAGCATAGAAAATCCAGCTACGTTTGCAGCTTTTTCATTTAGGTAGTCCTAGATAAGCAATTTAATCTCCTTTCTTCTTCACAAACCTCACCTTTTTCTTTCTTCCCTTCTTATTTTAACAGCAATTTATTAAGGAATGATTCCATATAGTTCTTCCCCATTTAAAAAAATTCTTTGGGAAACATAAGCAATATATTTTCGGCCACATACAGAAAGGAGCTTAAGGAATTTAGCTGCAAACGCCACTGAGCTATGAAATTTGCAGATCACAACACAAGCCACTCTCATCTCTGCTAGCCATCTCTGCCTCAACTGCGGTTTCTGACCAGCCTCAGTGGACAAACCCGCCTTTAGCTCCGAGGATTTCTCCTGTATTACCTTGAAGAGAAAGGTACTGAGAGGGACTCTGACTCTGAAAGCCAAGCTGGCAGGATGGAAGCACCAGGAAAGACTACAAAATCAAACACATGCCTGCGGAGACACACCAGAGGTTTGGAAAACTCAGACAGTGTCATTTTTCTCAAGTACTAAGGCAACAAACCGAGAAGAAATAAAAATCCACCCAAGAGACTACAGATTCTGAGAAAGGCTTCTGAATAAATGCAGCAGCCAAACAAACTCTTGGGCCTGCCAGCAGCATTAGAGATTGAAGCCTGGTTTTAACCTACAGCTCAAATTTCCACATCTACCAATGAACTGCTGCTCCCTTTCTGATAAATGTCTCTGTCAAATACTCAGAGCCAAACCCAGTCCATTATATTCACTCAGGTTACTTTACTGGTCAAATTCCATGAGTGAGAGGAGGAAGATCACACCTCAGAGTAAAATCCTGAGAGCCAAGTACCCCTTTCCTCCTTGGCCTACATTGCAAACTGCAGACCAGCTACGAATACACCTGTTGTATCTAATAAACAGAGTTGCATTGACAAGAGTTAACAGGAAAGGAAAGACGATTTCACTTACCCTTTCAGTGCCTTAGAACCACAAAACACTTCCCAGCTTTGGGCTAATCAAACACTCAAAAACAACCCAACAGGCTTTCTTCTCCATTGTCCTGCTTTTTATGCAATGATTCCTGCAGGAACAGAGGAAGTGCAAGCTCTGCTATTCTGCTCTGGTAGCCTTTTATACTCTCTTTGCTTTCCCTGACAGCACAAGGTCGAGGCGAGTCTCGAGCATGGAGGGTGAAAGGAGCAGGCTGGAATCGGCAGCCACAGCAGGGAGAGTGCCAGCGCAGACAGGTAGGCAGAGGTGGGTCACCGCACAAGGAAAAGCATCTGATCAGCATCTGAGGTTCATGACAGAGGGCATTTGGGGGAAGTCAGTGGGGCATATGGGACAGATGCAAAAAAAGAGTGAAAAGCTCTCCTTCTCTCATTGCTTCTATTGGCACCCTGCAGTGCAGCATCTGCTCCATGTCACCTAACTGGGAAGAGGCTACACTGCTGCTTGGGCTCTGCCTTTACCAGCACAACTGCAGCCTGGCCTGGGAAGTGACTGAGTACTCACAGTGTGACACTGCACGAAGCAGCAGGAAACCAGGAGATTTCAGTTGAAGAGAAAGATGGGGAACATTCCCCAAAGATGGCTACTTAACAATGAAAGACACCTTAATTTCTAACTGCAAGCCCAGCTGGAAAACTGACAATCAAACCAGGTCATCCTACTGGGTGCTCATGAATTATCATCATTTACCTGTCCTGATAAGATATTTATACATCTCTATTACTGCCATACAGAAGCTTATGAGATTCTTAATACCTAGAGTACAGGAAGCTGCACTGGGTACATATTTCAGATATGGAAACTGAGACACAAAGGGTAACCAGGTACATATCCCCTGCAAAATAAAGGTCAGCTAATTCGATCTTGAGTCCTTTAGTCTGCCAGCAAACCACCCCAGGGATGCAGGAAGTCCGTGGCAGAAAAAGAAATTCGTCTCTTAGGTGCCAACACTCTTATGACCGGACCATCCAAGTTTTGCTGCCCCAGTCCACTTTCCTTACACATTTTACCTTTTTCTCTCAGGATAATGAGGTGAGCTAGTGCACATGCAGGCAGGGCCCAGACAGCTGACACAGCATGACTGGCAACACTGTCAGCAACACAGAATGTGAATCCAGTGTCCCAGCCCCTCTTCAGAGCAAACACATTCGAACACAAACCAGTTCTGCTTTGAGTAGTCCGTGACATCCACAGTCCTCCTGACCTCCCCTACCTCTCTCAGCCCTTGGGCTGTTTTGCACTCAGCTGACAGCTCCTGGACCTGTTCATAGATGGAAGAGCAAATGCTTTGCTCTGCAGGATAGGTTTACAATGGCAGTGAGCCTGTCTGCAATGAAGGATTGTGGGAGAAACACACACACACACCCCCAGAAGTCACATTGCAGTCTCTGGACAGAAATAACATGGCAGTTGCCTTGCTTTCTATAGGAAGAGAAAGCAACTTTACTACTTCTCAAGTTCAAAGTGGCTCAGCAAAGGAACAAGAGGTAAAGTGAAATCAGAAGTTGGCCCAGAACAGGTGGCCACTCTACCATTTCATCACATGGATTACCACCTTCTCCCGCACCCAGGAGCATTCAGTGCTGAGGTCAGCGAGCAGAGGCTCATCTTCTCATAGTAGTGCCAGAGTTTCCTGGACAGACGTGCTCCTCCTCTGCTTCTTTCCCTGTAGCTTTGTCACGCCGTTTCCAGCATCCTCAAGTTATCTGGGAGGATTATCTCCCTCCATCTTCCACCAAAACTTAACAAAAATTACCCTGTGGGAAATGACCTGCACACCTGCATCCTGGAATATCGATGAAAGCAAGGCTACAGCATGTGCTGTCTTGCTTGGGGCTACATTTACTGCTGATTGACCTCCATGACAGGCTGCCTAGCTCAGCAGAAGCCTGGACAGTAATAATACATCAACTCTTTTTTGTTTGTTTGCATTCCCTTTTTTTTTTCTTTTTAGGGCAAAACCAAAGGAAAATAAACCTTCCTTCTGAAAATCAAATTATCTCCTGACCGTAAGTTGGAAAGAGAAATTTCTGGCTCTGCTCACTTTCATAATTATTATTTACTTTTATTTAAACCTTTATTTAGTAATGCCCTAAAATTCCAGTTTAGATCCTAGCTGTGCACACTTTGGGACAGAGCAGGAGCTAGCAGGCTGGTCTATGGGCTGACAAAGGAAGCTGATATCCAGACTCCAGCTAGATTTAGTCCTCCAGAAGCTCACCCAGCCCATTCAAATCTACTCTTTGTGATGGCCAAGAACTGTTCTCTTATACTACCAGGCAGGTAAAACCAAGACAGAAGAGCTGCTGTAAACAGCCTATGTGAACTATGGCTTACTCTTTTATAAAGTAACATTTTGATCCTGTTTTTTTTCCCCAGGTCCCACCTCCTTCTTGCCTACAAATTGTTCTCACTCTTCACCAGTTCCACCTCACATCAAATGGCAATCTCCTTTGCACCCAACCACAATTTGCTTCATTTCAGCAGAGGGGATGTCCAAGCTTTGCTTAACTGAGGGCTATAACTTGTCTGTTGCCTGAGGTCTGCAGTTGATCTGCAATCAAGCAGAAAAGGATTGTAGCGTCATGGTCATCTATAATACAGAAGAGTGAAACAAGAAGAATATAGCTGTCAGCATGTACTGCAGCTAGACTGTTTGAATGAATGGAACACTCCATACGGGGGCCTATAATCTCACTGTGGCTCCCCTGCATTAAAAGCAGGGGAGGGTACAAAACAAACCCAGTTAGGTCTGGAGCTGCAGGGAGTCCACACTTAGTGAGGGAAAATGGCTCCTAGGCCATTTCTGTGAAGGGGTATGTAGGATCTAAATTGAAATTCTGCAGCTCCTGCTCAATTTTAATATTTACTATTAAGAACAACAAATGTTGCTTAAACTGCACTTTGGAGTTTCAAAGCATTTTATAAACACTAATTAATATCTTAACACATCATCTTTCTCTGGTGCTCATCTGGCGATGCATCAAAAAATTACAACCAGACTGGGAAAAGACTACTATTTTAAATACAACCAAAGGAACTTAAACTAGGAAGAATGAGCAAGCAAAAGATACGGGGAAAAACAAACTGCTGCAAAACTAAGTCACGAGCAGAGTTCTTACCAGCTTTCTGCACAATGGCCAGAGCTCAGGCATAAGAAGTGGCATAAACCATTTTACAGCCCTTGGACACTATCAGTTCTAGAGTTTTGCACTGGTGAGTGAAGATCTGGGCCCCCCAAAGTGTGTCCCAGATCTGCCTACTGTCCTCTAGAACAGCAGAGCACAAGACCAAATGGAGGGTCTGCAGCTGTTTATTGCTGGTGAATTCAACAACAACCAATTTATATTCATCTATCAGGGAATATGCAAGTGGAAGCAAATATTATGGTCATGTTCATTTGTTTCTGATTACAAAATGTATGCAAATGTATATGCAAATTAAGTGCACCCATCAGGCTCATGGCAAAGTGCCAAATTAGCCCTTAGTACTACAAAGTTTGGGGTGGCTTGCAGGCAGATACAGTGATTGCAAGTGAGGCTAGGCAGTCCCTTTAGATGCAGCCAAAACTGGGCTGCTCCGAAGGGGTAGGTGGAGGATAAATCCTGAAGTAAGT
This sequence comes from Aviceda cuculoides, assembly GCA_035590195.1. Lineage (NCBI taxonomy): Eukaryota > Metazoa > Chordata > Aves > Accipitriformes > Accipitridae > Aviceda > Aviceda cuculoides. The sequence continues at coordinate 1,711,340 of JAVJGG010000032.1, forward strand.
TGTCGCTTTAAATGAAGCTGAGGGGCTACAGAAAAATCTGTTCATGCTGCAGTTAGAAGTGTGATAATTACAGAGCAACGGGCTCCTCTGTCATTCAGCAGGCAGCATCCCCAGGAAATCTTGCTCTGTAATCAAGGGAAGAGGTGCAATCAAGCCCCTATTCAGGGTTCGTTTAGAAACAGCCCCTGCAGGCAACACAAAGGCTTCAGCATGGTGCTTTGTGAAGCTGGTGATCACATAAGCTTCTTGGTTCTGCAACTAGAAGCAGAGTTACTGTCATTTCTAAGCACATCTTCCGTTCACCTTTCCTCACAAAGTTCAGAAGGGGGCTAGGGAGAGGGGCGAGGTCTTGGCCCAAAATGCTTTTGTACACATAATGTTGCACTCACATTGTCCACATTAGTGAACTCGCTCTCTACATTGCAATGTTGGAGGAACAGAGATTTCTTGCAGACTAAGGAAGACAGCATGATCCTGAATGAGCAGATATGAACACGCTCATCTGGCTGCTACAGCAGCACATTTTTCAAAATGTGCATGCGGAAGGTCTCGTTGGTTTTTTTTTTTTTTCCAGCGACATGAATGTATCTGTGCTGCTCAAACTCTACAGGAGCCTCATTGTCTTGGCAGCAGCTTGATCCCACAGAGACTGATGAGGTTTATTAGAGGGAAAGGTGTCTCTGCTTCAGCTTTCATGTCTAATGCCACCATTGCCCAGAAACATACCAATTAATTGCTAACTCAAATCAGCCACCCTTTTTACCCTTTAGAGCTGTCAGATTAAATGAACCAGTATACTCCAACTGCAATAAAAAAAGTATCACATTTTACTGAGAACAGCCAAACCTTTCAAAGTGTGCACACATTTGCACTCCCACTGTACACACTCAGACATAGAAATCATACTTCTCATTCACCAGCAATGACCTGCTGAGCTACCCATCTGGCATGTAGCTCCTATGGCACACACAATCCTGGTAACTCTGGGTGCACGTTAAGTGCCAAAAGTCTTTCTGCACATTGGGGTCACATTCTGGACAGGATTTACAGTTTTGTCTCAGTATGGAATGGTAGTTCTCTGCTGAGGTTTACCATAACTGGAACTGCACTTTGTGTTACAGTAACCCCTAATACTGTAAATGGAGCTTCATTCCCTCACAGTACAGAATCAGCAGGTTCCACTCTCTATTTATTTCTTATCTCTTTGGCCACAGAATAAATGAGTTTGCTGTGGTTTTACCATCAGCAGACATAGGTATCAGTCAATAGGCAAGTAATGGCCTGGACACTGTCAAGAGAACTCATTATTAAAAAGGTACATATTGCATTTAGCTGTTCAAACAGAAGTTATTGATTGGATCCCATCAGTTCCCAGTAAAAGAGCCAACTCCGGTGACGAAATGAAAATACGCACACAGACTACAGACTAGTAAATACTGTAATGGAGTTAAGGATCCCCCCAAAAGCGAGCTGCTGATATCCAGTTGAAAGAGCATGTCTTTTTCAAAAATGAGACTGAGAATAAAATAACCATGTTACTTCCACAAATATTCAGAGGCAGGATAAGGAAACAAAACAAAAGGGAACAGTTCTGACAACAAACATCTCCATCTCTTGGAAAAAAAGCAAACAAAGAAAATACAAGTTAGTTAATGGCCAATCAAGCCACAGGGAGAAAGAGCCTGCATCCAGTTCTGCCGTTCCTACCACATCCTACTGTTCATCAGTGGAGGTTCTGCCATACTCACGGAATTGAAAGAGAGCATCTTTGGAGTTTGCTACATTTTTCAAAGTCAGATTAAAAGGTAGCTATACTTAACTTGGTTCCTGTTTTGTTTCCTCGCCACTTTTCGTTGTCTGCTTCTTTCCACTTACTGAACAGCTTTTCCTCTGGCTTTCCCCTTCTTTTCACAATCTGCACAAACACTGTAACATTTTTGGGTGACAGCATTTAACACACAGAAATCACCACTGCTGCGGCATAAAGGAGGCAGAAAACAAGGCTGACTATAAAATTCTAACATAAACCAAATATACACCATGAAGTAATACAAGAGAAAACAGAAGAACCAGACAAGTTAACGACTGTGGAAATCTCTACATTTGTTCCACTGGAAAAGTTCTCTGCACAGCATCTTCTGTGTGAGTGAACAGAGCACAGCTAACAGTGAGTTAAAAATGTTTACTAAAAAAGGTACACGGTGACAAACTTCTTTGCTCACCCTTAATAGAAGGCTGGGCTGGAAACTGATGAATCACTATAGGAAAAAAAGCAATGGTGACTTGTGGCTTCAAAAGGTAACAATAGCACTGCTTGATCCATGATGTCTACAACAGAAATATCCCTGGATTCGTTAGATGATGGATTTCATATTGCCCCACCCACCCAGGAAAGGCAGAAATTCTGCCACCTGAGCCCTGGTTAGAGCTCTCACAATTGCCCTAGAGGTACACGAAAGCCTCACTCACATACAATATTTTCTCAAGACGTTCCCCGAAAACCATATGCTGTTGATATCTTGATCAGCTCCCCATGGAGTCTAGATCCATTAGCCCAGCAGTAGAAGAGGCTTCTATCTTTATGTTTCAGGGTCCACACACCTGTGGGGCTCTTGCAATCTTCCATCACCAAAAACTGGCATTTAGACATGAGGTATGTTTATTCTGTAAGTGTATGAGGATCAGGCCCAGCAACCCAACTATTGAAGTGCCTGGTCAGACCCAGCAGTCTCTCCAGCTCTACATAATTCATGGTTCAAGCACAGAAAATAGTTCTGGCTCATTATTCATTTGGACCTGATCAGTGCAGAGCAAATAGCCGGTAGAATCCTGGTGTTCAGCACTTCACAGGCTCATACCTCCTAACTAATGGTCACGTACTGTTAATGTAATATTTGGATATAAAGCCAAATTTTCTGCTATCATTAAAAGCACCTTAAAATGAATGCACATATGGATGTCATGTTTATTTTCCAAACCTTCCTTTTCTATAAAACCATGTTTGTTTATCCATCTGTACTATGAACGTAGAGCTGTATTTACATAGTATTTCTGTAGGGCTTTTTGCTTACATATCAACAGTATAGGGACTTTCTTTTCATCACTTCCCACATTCTACATACTAAATTCCAGTTAATCTATTTTCATTCCCAAAAGAATTAAACAAATGCTACTTGTGATAAGATATTATTGCAAGTATTTCAATTTTGACAAAATTTCAGGGTTTTTTTTTTCCTTGAGATTGGACACTTCTTGCCCTTGTTTCATCTTTGGCTTAAGCTCAAACTGTTGTGTTTAAACTCAGATGCCCTAAAAAATGCTGTGATGAGATTCTCAAATTCACACTGGCACTTCCAGTCAACTTACTTAAGTCTCTTGCACATACAGAGTTAACTACCGTCACACTGTTAAAGACTAAGGAAAAAACCCTGAAATACGCTTCATCATGTGGTTTGCATGACTTCAACCTTCTGGACTCAAATTTTAGAAGACACTATGAAACAATGTAGAAACACTCAAATCCCTCTTCTCTTTGCAATACTAAGTAAGATTGTTCAGCAGGTCCCAAAGCAATTTAATCAAGGATGCTAAAACAATCAAGGTGCCATGCAGCGATTAGTATGCAAGCAATTGAGGGGGAGCATGGGGCTTCCACAGATTAGCAGCAGCTAACATCAAAGATGGCCTAACTTTTGCAATGTCCTGTCAATCAGTTATGTTAGCCACACATACATGGCTCCTGTTTACCAACACTTCACTCAGTTTTCAGGGGCACAGGGTAGTGGAATTCACACAGATAGCTAAGATAACTTCTTACCACTGCTTTTACCAACACCAACATATGGTATTTCTGTGTTTACCAATTTATGTTCTCTACCCTTATTAATAAGTTGCTGATGAAAATCTGCCCATGCTACAACTGCAGCATCCTTTCAGAAAGGCACTTTTTCCAATTGCTCATGCTCTCTATTTACTCCCATTTCATTACTTCCAGCTGCAAAAAGAACAGTGGAACTTTATTTCCTCTGATAGCCACCAGCAGGGATAAGAGCTCAGTCATAGCCCTACTAAGCAACAAATTAACTCTTTGGATTATGTAAAGATCAATGGGAAGCAGGGAAGTATTCTATTACCTTCAGAACACAGCTTGCCAGCATATCCAGTGGCTGAGCAGTCACAGTGTGGCTCACCATCCAGAAGGAAGCAAGTGCCACCATTTTCACAGGGGTTTTCTGCACAAAGCCCTTCCATTTCCAGTCGGACCCCTTGACTGCCCAGGAGCTGCGGCTCAGAGTTGCCATATTTCAGATCCAGGATAAATCCTTGAAATGGAGGCTCACCCAGAACACCATCGAGGGTCAAGGCAGCAGGACGGATGTCCAGTGGGACTCCACCAACAAAAAGGTCACTGACGATATTCATATACTGGCGTTGTGGACGCACTTCACCTGGCTTGGCTTCACCATCCAGCACTAGCACCGTCCGAAGGTGATTGCGGCTGACCATCAGGAAGTGCCAGTTGCTGTCGTTGACCTGTTTGTCTGTGATAACTGTAGTCTCCGCACAGTCCACACTAAACTGGAGCTGGATGCGCCCATCAACAAGGGACAGACAGAGGAAGTCACAGACACCACCATCATCAAAGTAGAGGAGCAGCCCAGCAGAGACGTTGGTCTTGAACTGGAAGCTGAGTTCGCTCCTAGTGCTGGCGTCCCAGCGGAGGTAGCGGGCCCACTGGTTGGGGATGCCCATGAACTCCAGACCCAAACAGAGACCCAGCAAGGACCCCAGCAGCAAACTCACCTTCAAGGTGAAGTAGATGGAGTGGAGAGTGAAGCCCATTGTTTCAAGAATCTGCTATTCCTTAGGAGAAAAACAAAAGCCACACTACTGGGAGGAGAATGCCAGCAGTCAACACCAAATGTTAAATCCAATGAGAAGAGGAGGAGAGCACAGAGAGTGAGAGAGAGGGAGAGGAAGAGTAAGTGGAAGGTGAGATAGCAAGTGGACGTGCCCAAGAGGAAACGTCTCCTCCCCAAGGAAAGATCCCAATTATCCCTTAGGATCCAGAGGCTTTTATCTCAGACGTACAGGGTATATGAAGTGACTTCTCCAGTTGTTGTACTTCTGTGAAGGGCAAAATAAGCCACAGTGATTTGTTTTCATAGAACACTGGTTGTTCCAGGGAGCAAGGGAAGGCAGAGCTGAAGCCCAAGCCTCAAATTCTGGTTTCCTAGAAGTGATGACAATATTGACGGATGTGGCAGTGTGATGGAGGAGAAAGTGAATTCATAAAGCACGTGATCCTCGAGAGGGCAAAAATAAAGTCAATCTTCATGATGCACTGGTGGCTACCCAGACCATAATTCACTGCTTGGCACTCACAGAGCTTGCAGGACCTGTGTGGTCAAGAGAAGAAAAGAAAGGAAGAAGTTAGTCCTACTACTCACCGTATCTTTACCATGAAGCTTATAACATCTTGTCCAGTAACCCATATACATTTCTTGATACTCTGGCCACTTCTTCATGCCTGCATTTGGCTATACAATCCTCCAAAGCAGCAAGGACATCTATGTCCTCAAAACTAAGAGGACCAAATAGAGAACTCATCAAGTGATCTGCACACACCACAATGCTGAGCAACATAAAAACACACCAAATTATTTAATGCCTTTGATGGGTGCAATCTCATTGACTTTACTGAAAGAAATGGTGCTAAAGCTTCCTGAGCAACAATTACCTCTCAATGAAAATGCTTAGGGCAAAGACCAGAGTTCCTTAGAGTTTAAAAGTTGATACAGGGCAAAAGAAGATGTTATCTGAACTTCCCATTCCACTGCTTTCATTATGCTTTCTAGCACACCAAGCAAGCATTAGAGAAGACAACCCTGCTGTCAGCCTGTCATGCAATAGCGGCTTTTACTTTACATGTTTTGCACACTTCAGAGACTCTAACAGGGACCTTTGCAACCTGGAAACATGTGCTATGCAAATTATATATGGCAACCTGCAGCTTAGATGATAGGAAACTTGTAGCTTAGATGATAAGAACTGCCTAAGCACTTAACCACTTACCCTGGTCTAGTGGTTTGGCAAAAAGGCCAAATTCGCCCCTAGCTAACAGCAAGCAATTCCAACTGCCTTCAGTGAGCAGGAGTTACACCTCTTAACACTGGGATTTAATTCACTTCTGCCTATTTGCATGAGGGTGACTGTATGCCTAGGGTAGGAGGATGTTTTAAGAAGACAAGTAAAGACAGCACAAAGCTAGGCTCATTCTTTGAAAATTCTGCTTAAAAAGAAAGTAAGTTTTCCATTAACATAGGTGCTTGTTCACAGAGATGTGTTGGGCACGAGAACAGCTGTAGGAATGGCTAACATTAGCACAGATAAAAAGCAGGAAAGAAGGTGATGAGAGTCATGGCCTTCAACCTCCCAGAAGCCAGCATGAACACGGATTTCACAAATTGGATCACAAATATTGTGAGACAGTATCTGGTTGGGAAAAGCATTTTGTGCTGTGGACAATAAGAGTTACTGGGGCTGCTGTTGCTCACAGCAGACCCCTTTCAATGCCACAGGCCACCTTGCTCCAAAGGAGGAGGCTCACAGACACTGCAGAAACAGGCAGTGCAGAAAAGTTTCTGTTTGGAAAGGGCAGAGGTTGAGCTGGAGGAGAATCACTAGGCAACAGAGGGGAGAGCTCACATAGTCACAGCCTCTGCCCTACCTGCGCCAGGGACCTACGTGTCCCTGGCTATGAGTCTCCAGGGCTGTCAGTCTGGCAAATTTAGCTAGCACGAAAAACAAGTCACTTAGAAAACAAAAGGGATCAATTAAAAGAAAACCCACAAGTTGGAGAGAAACATGAGCTTTCAGTGCCCAGTGGAAACTAGGCTTGTTCCCTGCAGCTGCCTGAGTGGAGTGTGTGTTAGCTAAACTGCTACAAACACAAATAAAATCAAGTCAAAACCATAGGGCAGATAATTCCTTTTAATTGTTAACAGCTTGGCTCACGAGAATGGAGGGAGGAAAAAGGAGGTGTTCGGAGAGGTGTAAGATGAAAAAAAACCCACAGATCCAAATGCTCAAATCATCTGTCTTCCCAATAATCACGTTGGCTCAGTTCATGGGCTTTTGGGGGGCTTTGAAAAGCAACTGGAAAAAAAAAATTATATGGCTCTTGTCCATTTACCTTTCTCCTCTGTGATCCCTAGTGGCTTCACTAAAATAGCCCATGATTTATGGAGAAGGAGAATAGAGTGAGAGGGAGGTAAGAGAGAAAGTGATGACCCAAGCCTGGAATTATTGATGAGATGGGAATAGGAATATAATAATGTGTGTAAATTAGCCAGTGATGTATTCCCAGCAGCTCGCAGTTCCCTGGAACATTTACCACCACCGTAGAAAAATTCACTGCTCCATCATCAGACAGTTCTGTGCTCAACCTGAGCTGGGGAGGGAGGCAAGCCCAACGTGGCACCAGCCACCCACAGAGACCCCAATGCAGAGGGGCTTTCGCCACAGCTTTCGATTCTCCTGGGCAGGGTGGGTTGCACCATCTGCATCAGATGTAGCCCTCAGCCCTACTACTCTTCTCTCCCTATTTTAGAAGACTAACTCTTTGAGAACCAGTGAAAGATGCTGTAAATCACAGCAGCAGGTGTGAACACTCTACAGATAACAACAGATGAGATGCATATGTCCACATACAGCCCAAACACCTGTTCAAAAAGCCTACCAATCTCTCCCAACCCCAGGCTGCTGAAACACTCTTTTACACACACAAAGCGATCTCAGTCTCCATGGGTCACTTCAATCTTTGGGATATTTCAAAGGCACAGTAAAGGGAGCAGGCTACCTCTGTGGCACAGATTACTGTAACATCGATACATGTTCATTAGGAGAGGACAAAGGCCACAGTTCACAAGGGAAACCAGGCAGAAATGGTTAAACAGGAATAGCATTGTTGACTGAAGGAAGCCAAGGCAATCTCTCTCTATCGGTTTTGATTCGGGGAAGCCAAGGTAATCCCCTTCTAGTTGTTATGAAAGAAGACAGTGCCAGTTCTGTTTCAGAACAGGAAGAAGACACAAAACCCATGAAATATAGGTGTCACTTCTAGGTGCTTCACTGCCTTTTAGTTACTGCAGCTCAGGTTTTGGGAAGGCTGCCCACATCCAGACGCTAGCAGGCTGGGGCCATCTCAGGCTCCTCCAGAGCTCTGTCAGCACCTGTCAGTCCTGACCCATGGCATGTCCCACTATTCCAGTTTTGTGTCTCATGCAGTTCAACCTGTGAGAGCAAACCTCACCATACAGGAGGGTCTTCAAGTAAAACTCAGAACACCCAGTGTCCTTTTTAGCAGTGGCCAGGATCTGAATCCCAACCTTGAGACAGTAAATCCTGACACAACAGATCTTTGCCTCACCCATTTCCCACAATGATCCTCCAAGACAAACTGAGAACGAATAATTTTCTGCTCTTACCATTTTATTTTTAGCATAAGTACTACCCTAGCAGCCTCATACAGCACACTGCTACCATAGCAATATATTACAGTTTGGGACAATACCTATAGAATCCCGTAGTATTTTCTGATATATTTTATCTCTGAGAAATCTCAAACTTTGTCACAGCATGATCACATCAGACAAAAGAAGAGTTCATCATGGACACAACCTCTCCCAGTCACGAATTAGCAACACTCCTGTTCCAATTCCACCTATTGCTCACATGGAAAAGCATACAAATATTTTCCATGTCATATTTTTGGTTTAATGGGATTTAGCAGCACGAAACAAGACAGACAGCCTGATGTGATCAGCCCTTCGGCAAACCACTAGGCGAGGTCTTTGCAGAGCATTTTAAATACTTGCTACCCTTAAGGAATGAGAGACCCAGCAAGTTATCTCCACTGCACCTCCAGCAGCCTGTACTGCCTCCCTGGCCTGCCAGAGAGCTGAGACAGCGAGGAACCTGCACACTGAACAGACGGCTCAGTATCTCGCACACCCAAAACCTGCTGTAGGAAACACACCCACTTGCACTATTGAAACATCCCACTCACAGGGCTAATAAAGCTGCGCAACTTCCCAGGCCGGGGAAGGGAGGCAGCCCTGCCACAGTGCTGTGGGCAAGTGCTACCCAACCACCACACATCTTCCCAAACTTGAGAGCAGCCTATTAATGCCAGGTCAGAGCCATCTGCTCCGCAGCCCATGGAGAGGGTCTCGCCCTCACTTTGGAGTGGCTCTCAACTGCTTATCAGCTGTATGCAGAGAGTGAGTGACATTATCTAATTGCCAACTGATTTCCATAATTACTGAATGGCACACTCTGCATGCAGGGTTAATATCTTTGCAAACGTCTCGCAACGCACCTGCTTAGGAAAGAGGGTGAGAAGCTGGGCACAGTGCTGCTCCGCAGCTTATTTACCCAACCACACAGAAAGGCTGCAGGAGACAGGTTTGTCACTCCCCACCCTCCCTCCTCCACTACCTCCCTCTCTGGCTAGTAATTGCTTGGGATGGACTTTTCTGTATTTCAAAGTGTAATTTTCAGCAATTCCTAGTGCAGAAAAAATAACAGAGTTAGATGAAGCCAGGGACAGGCTGGCTTCCCTCACAAAACCCTGCCACTGCAGCCCAGTGCAAGCCTGTGTAAGTCCTGTTACTCCACTTAAGGATGCTGGACAAAATCCCACTGACACACTGATGGGATGGATTTACAGTCTCCTCAGTTTGCCACCGCCTTCCACAACCAAAACTATTCATTATGCCATACTTTGTGTGGAGGTAAAAACATACATTGATCACCTAGGATCCATGTATTTATACCCCATGTGAACTCACCCCTGTCCTTGCCCTCACTGTAAAAAAAGCAAAATCCAATGGTTTGCTTTATTCCCAGGCCCTAATGAAGCAGAGGAGTTTTAGAAAGGGGTAAACAGGACCCTAATTTGGCTCTGCGTCCATATGTGTCCCGCAGTCAGCCCAAAGCACGGCAATCAGATCATTACAGCTTTATGACATATGTTGCTCGAAATGATCCAGTGAGATTCATAATCAATAATTGGTATTAAAAGCCAAGCTTGCCAGAGGCTGAGAAATGGGGAATTAATAATATTTATTCAGTCTGTCTTCACTCATCCAGTTCTTCAGTGAGCAATGGGCTCCTTTTGGCTCATGCCTTGAGTGTGGGTCTCCACAGAGACTCCCATCTCTTAAGCAGAAATCTTTCTGCCTGGTCTATCCCCAGCTGAATTGTGGCTAAAAAAGAAGTGGGAAAAATAACAAAAAACCCCCGCCTTCTGATGAAAAATGCAGATGTGAAAACTGAGCTGATACTGTCACTGGGGAAGAAAAAGGAACACAAAAATCCTCTCATCACACAGCCTCCTCAGCAAGGATGCATGGTTAGATGTTTACAGAGAACTGAGTGGGGACATGGAGGCTTTGAAATTCAGGAGACCAGAGAAAACCACATGGATTAATTCAGTTTTAATTCCTCTAGCTGCATTTGCATCTCAGCTATAAATCTGGACACTGGCATCATCCCCTTGCTGGGATGGAGAGGACTCTGTGGTGGTGCCAGTGGAGCTGAGCTGAAAGAACTAGGCTGAAGACAGAAGTGGACAGCTATTCTATGATTCTATTACCCAGGGAGAGGTTGGTGGCACTACACTGCTCACAGGGGTGAGGGTATGGCAAGATGGGCTCTTCTTAGTGAAGAGGCCAGAAGTGCAATTGAAAATGGGGGCTTTGCCTTGCAAAGGGCTGAACACACCCAGGTCCTGCTGAACTGAAGTTGGCAGAACTTCATGGGATGCAGCATCTTACATGACTGGCTGCCAGGAGAGAAGTGGAAGAGGAAACAGAGAGATTTAGGGCTTTATCTGGGATGTAGAGACACATGTGGGCATGAAGGCCAGCATCTTAAAATTGGGGTTTGGGGATGACACAGAGCACTTGATGAACTCTTCTGGATGGTTTCTAGGGATATAGTGTTCATGCCAGTCTCTAACATCACTGTGAGAACCACATGTGCCTTTGCCCCACCCCAAGCAGCAGACATATTCTCCTATGTTCACTGGTTCTTCCCACCACTGATATATCTTGCAGGCTTAGCTTTTCCATTCTTGAAAGTGAATACGGAGTTGCTCAATTCTCCTTATCTGAATTCAGAACAGACCTCCCTAGGAGACAGTGGCAAAAATTCTGTATCAAAACAAAAAGCAAGAAAAGGAGGACTAGGCTTGCAATCCAACAGCGTCCTCTTAAATAAAATAAAAAGTTAGAACTACTTTGTCTTTGCTCCCCTGTAGTGGATTAGTGGATTACACGTGCACATGCATACACTGTCAGTTGTGATCTGTAGGTAGGCGGTTGTTTGCTTTCCTGGTACCTGGGCATGTGGTTTGCAATCAGACAGGTTAAGCCCATTGCCCTTCTTCTCCCTATCCCCAGTTCTTACCTGGGGAGGGCAAGAATGACTGTTTATGACAAGTCTACTCTTGGAGTTGACCTTCAGAAACACTGTATAACACCCAAACTAGGTACCTATGCATGGGGGAGCTGAGGTCACACGCACTCGAAAGACACACAGCTGAAATGCCACCAGCGGCCTCAGAAGGGATACAGGCAAGCTAATAATGTGCTCAGTTCAACAACAAGCATGGGACCATGGCAGCACAGCTCACACTTCAGAGCTATTAGGCTGGGAAGCCATCTGGTTGCTGGAAGAGTTAATATTTTATCATAATCACCCTTAGAGGTTCTTGCCTCCTGGGCCTATTTAAACAAACTTAATTCAGAACCAGAGCTCTTCAAATCTACGCTGGAAGAAGAAGGGTTAAAAAAGCCACAAGGGACAGTGTGACTCCCTTCTTAAACAGTCTCTGCACCCCACAAGAGAAGGCCATGTAGTCCACGAGAGTGACCTTTAACTAGCCTACCTAGCCCAAGCTCAGCATGACTGCAATTTACAGACCATTTCAGCTATCCAGCTTTCTTAACACAAAGAAGAAAAATCAAAACCCAAGCACAATGGAAAAGAAAGAAAGAGGGAGATAAAATAACCCTGCAGAGCAATCATGTCGGGCTGCTCTGATGGCTTTCTGTTCCCTTCCAGGACACAGAAATTACTCCTGGTGTGTTAATTACTCCCATTACCACAAACTCTCCACTAACAAGGACTAGCTAAAAAGAAGCATTGGCAGCAGCTGAGCAGTTACTGCTCTGTACTGCCACACAGGAGAAACCAGACTCCCCCATCTCTGAGCTGGTACTAACCAGGAGAGCGATTTCTGCAAAACTCAACAAGCTTTTATTGTAATTCCTATGGCAGCTGTGCTGGGAACACTGGCCTTCCCTCAATACCACCATCGTTAAAAGAGAACAAAGAATACCTGCTTTTCTAAAGACTTTGAAGCTCAACAGTTGGAAAGCTTTGAATCATTATCATTTATTTTACTCCTTCTGTAGTTAGTCTGCCTCCATCCCCCGCATCCTCTCCTTTCTGCCACCAAGAAGCCAGGACAGATTTGTAGTGTTGTTTATTCTACCAGATCCTAATATATCAAATGCAAAGCCAGGAGCTACACACATCACAGCAGGGAATGTTAGCAGGGAATTCTGTGAATTCGCAGTGCTGGCATTACTGATAAATGGCAAAACTGCTTCCAGATCCCGTATCTGACAAGTACATTGTATTTCTATTTTCTTTTAATAAAAATCAAATCTTTTAAAAATGTGCTATCATTACTGAAAATTGTAGTTTCAGCATGTCATCGATGCCTGAAAATGAGGCTGCTTCCAAGAAGATTTTCCTAAGACTAACAGTCTAGAATGGGTTTACTTTTCTTCAAAAACATATTTGATACTGCAGAGACAGCCTAAGTATTAGACACTCCTCAAAGGAGAGGCACGGTTGCAGTGTGGGGGGCTCCCAACTTTGAAGCAAGAAGAGGAAAAAAGTCACTGTTGCACTGCTTTATCAGCTACTTAGCATTAGGAAAAGGTACAGAGCATATAAAGCAACAACGAAATAAAAGTAATGGCTGGCATGCCAACCAATAACACCTTGCTCTTCCTAGCTGTCTGTCTATCCATCTGCTTCTTCTTTCATATGCATTTTTTAAGTTCTTCAGGAGCAAGAACAGTTTCTTTTCTGTTTGACAGAATCTAGCACAACACAGTCAAGAATGGGGCTCCCAGGCACTGCTCACATACACATTAATAATAATCATTTTCTGTACTTCAGCTAGCATTAAAATACCGCTACACTCCAGTTGGCATATAGTAGTTACTTTAAAAAATAATTTTAGAAGGAAGAAAAAAAGCGTAAAAGGACTATCAGAAAGACTAGAATAAGAACAAAGGTTAAACTCATTCTTTCCTTCACTTCCAGATCACAGTCAATTCACACTTCGTTCAACACATTTTATCATTCCTGAACCTGATTTCCAGTAAGTCAAAGAAGTTTGTATCTTTTTAAATGTCATGATAGTATATTACAGAGAGGAGAGACAGATGCAATCAGTTGGGTTATTTTACTAAAAATGTAACATGCATAGAGAGGGACGCTGCACCTGGCCAGACTTCCCTGTCATTAGTATGGCCAGTAATTCATTTAGGTCATTCCCTACAGTCTGCTGGCTCATGGGAAGATAAGCAGCATCCACTTAAAAAGGAAATAAAGGGCCCATGGATATGTGGAATTTACAGTGGATTTTCCCATTATGTGAGACGTAGCACTCTCTGTTTCATTGCAACTTCATAATCTCATGCAAAAATTTCTATTCAGCTTCCCACAAAGCAAACATGAACACCCAGACCTAGCAAACAGGTGTGATAAGCTGCCCACAGCACAGGGAACACTCAGCTCAGTGCCTAAGCTCCTTGAATAGCTGATGCTCTGTTTTACAGATCAAATGGGAATGCCTTTCAGGGAGCCCAGTTAAACATCGGAATTGAAGTGTGAGGGATTGATGTTCACACAGCTCTCGCAGTGACTGAAGCTGACCAGCACGAGGGAGCATAGACACTGGTGACCTGGTAAGCACTCTAAAAGTCTACAGCCACTGTGAGATTAGGTGTCTGCTTTCTGAACCACATTCCTCCTTTACCACTAGCTCCAGAAACATGTTGCTTTTTGTGGGTATATACGCAACAGCAGGCTGGGAATTCCCTGCCATGGGAAATCATTGTATTCTTCCAGCTCTCTGCTCTTTTCATCTTTCGATGTACAAAATTCCTGCCAAAATTCACTCTGCCCCACTCCCCTCCCCACTTCTACCTAAGGGCTATTGGGGGGACATAACGAGAAGTTACGCATAGATAGGTTTCTCAGCTCTAGCATGCTGGGGAATGGAAGTGGAAATCTGTGCCAAGATCGACTGCTAGCAAAAATCTTTAAGCGTGTCTTGGCTGGAAAAGGATAATACTTTAAATGGCTCAGGATATTGAAAACTTTCCAGATCATCAGGGAAATGGTTTGTGGCTTTGTATGATAGGGGCCAGTTTCTAAACTAACTAGCAGTTATGGGACAGGGAAGAAATACACTGGGCACGCTGTACTTGCGAGGACCCGTTTCAGCCTGGCCTGTGCCTGCAGCACTACATGGTGACCTGTCAGTGTGCACCAAGCAATCCTCCGCCTAACCCAGCCAGCCTGCTGGCAAGACTGGAATAACAAACCTGCTGCTCTGCCGCAGCAGTGGCCTCACAACCAAGGACCAAGACAGCTGTGGTAAAGGCTACCTAGGCTCCCAAGCCCTAGGGACCCTCAAAGCAGAAATACAGTGCTTATGGCAGAATCTCTTTTGAAAGGAAGGCTGTTCATCAGACAAATTTAGGCTTAAGAGCCCTGTGAGCCCAAGAGCCCAGAGAGTGGGAGGAGTCACACACAGGACAGGGGTTTCATTATTGTTTTTTAATTCATGTACATCTTCCTAGATTGTATTTCTGTGCTTCACACTATTTTGCCCTATGAGCCTTCTCTCTAGTTATACCTTTTCCTCAGAGACTTGCTACTGTGAAATGTAGAAACAAACATTAAGATGTGCAAAACAAAAGGATTTTTACAAAATTAAAGTATAAAGGATTAATCTGTTTATTTCAGAGGAACCCCCTAATGATGAGGTAATGACATTTCCCAGAGTAAGAAAAACACAAGTAGTCAAAAAGGCAGGGAATGAGTACATGTAGCAAAGCACAAGAGGAATCATCATATACATAGGGTGACAAAAAGGCAGATGTTAGCTAAAACAAGAAGTCCAGAGAGCGCATCCTGGGCTGTCAGAAATATTTGGGCATGTCTGCAGGAAGGCTGGGGGAAAGCACCATTGCCTGATACATTTCAAAATGAACCTGGATAAAAACACTAGGAAATAAGTGTAACAAGGAATAACCTTTCACCACCTGAGAAACAGACTGGGAGCACTGCACCAGCACTCTTCTATTCTCTCCCTGTATTAAAACTCATTGCTGAAAACCCCAAACCAGGCAGCAGTGTGCCAGGGCCACAGACCCAGGAAGCAAAGCCTCAGCCAGCTTAATACCTCCTGTGAGCCCAGGGGAAAAAAAAAAGCTAACTAGCAGCATTATGGAAACTAATGCCTTTAGAAATTATTTTAAATTTTCTAATGGAGCATTTTAACACCACTGGAGAAGACATGTCTCTTTATTTAAGCATTAGTTGCTACATATTGATAAATCAATCACACTTGGTAGATTTAGAAAGACCTAAAAGATATATATTCTCCTGCAAATGTTCCTTTAAAAGTCAGATGGTCTTTTAAAGAGCTTCCAGCCTTGGGACTCACAGTGCAGTGCCCTGGAAGACAATTGACATTCTGAGTGACTGGGCTGCGAATTCAAAATCCCAATTCAAACTGCTCAAGTCAGGATTCAAACTCACGTATTTTAAAAATAGGAAAGAAAAAAAAGAAAAAAAGAGAGAGTGAGGAAAAGACTTGAATTCCTGCAACTCCCCAGGACAGAATCTCTCAGGGTACAGATGCAATAGTGGGTCAGGGAGTATCTCTGTACCACAGGACATTATTTTGTGCTCTGCCTTACTAATTACGAATCTCCATACGCTTAGCAATACAGCTGACAAAGGGCAACTGTTTGCTATGAAAGCCACTAGTGATAATGAAAAAACATTTATTACATTAAGGCATTTTCACTGAATTTTCTGGTTTTAATTAAAAAATGAAACATTCTAATTTACCTGGCTTTGGTTATAGTAACTTCCAGTCATTATTTGCTGTTTCTTTTTATTTCTTCTGGGAAAGGAGCATGGAATAGGAAAAGTGGGAAAACTGAGCCTGCTATATAAATAGCTTCATCCCTAGCAATTGCATAACTTTTCATTTTAAATCAATTTTAAATGTATTTCCCTCCCTTTCAATAAAAAAAAAATCCGAACATTCTGAATAATACACCCTTTCTGCTAACATTGTTTTCACAGTCTGAAAAGCCATTATTTTGACAAAAACATTATAAGCAGTTCTTGCTAACAGCACCCACTTTTTCCCCTTCATACCAAGCCCTGCACTCAGCTCAGCGTCTGGCTGGGAAGTTCTGCATAGCAGATCGGTGATGAGACAGTGATGGGTCTTGATCCTCTTTGGCATCAGTTTTCATCTCCTTCTTCCACATAAAGCTTTTGCTAGCTGATAGCAAACTGGAAGCCAATGAGAAATGCTGCAAGATTAGCCCCAGTTTCTAAATTAAACACCACAAACCCCCTCACCAGGAGCAACAATGATTCTTCTACTGTCCACCATCAAGGCAAGCAAGGAACAAACAAGTAGAACTCTTCTCTACACCTAAGGAGACACTCTGCCTAGGATATAGCTAAAATATGTGGGTGGAAAAAAAATTCATTAGTGAGAGCACTCATTCCTGGGTAGACTGAGCACTCCAGTCTCCCACCCCACACCTGTCATGAGTACAAAAATAAGCCTGAGAGAAACAGAGGAAAAAGCTTTTCTAATCAACACTTAAAAGGAAGATACCTGAAGTGCTCATAATAATCTGGCAGAACTTCTGTTTCCAAATCGTGTTGAGTAACTGAGATTTAGAAGTAACTAAGGAAAACGATTCCTTGGTACCACAGGCAACAGATGGTTCCTGCAACCTGCCAGTTGCCAGATTCTAGGCCAAACTTCTCCCCCGTGTAACTTCATCACACATTAATTTAACTCATTTTATCTATGGTACCTAGTTATCAGCTGCCAGTATTTTGCTGCTCAGTAGTTTGCCATGCAATAAGATTCATGTTCTAGCAGTCAGGGTACATGCATGAGTCAAAAGAATGCGGCTCATGACCTGTTTGTGTGGCCTTAGGCAAAGTGTTCTTTCAGGGGATATAGCCAGGACTACAGCAGCCACACTGTAAAGTTTAATTAGTGATTGTAAAGTGCTTGACCCACTAAAAAGACAAGCTAACATAAGAGCAACCTATTTTCCTTTATGACATTACTAGTCCCCTTTCAAATTAAGCAAAGGAAGATGCATCTATAAAGCACAGCAGATTTTCTTTCATTACTCCTGATGGCTCAGCCCCAAAGAGGTGCAGGTTTCCTCAGCAGGCAGGGAGAAAGGCAGGGCAATGGTGGGGAGAGGGGAAGCCTTCATCTGCCTCAACTCCTGACCCACCTCCAGCTGCCCTCTTACTCCAGCAGCACCAGACAGCTTTTCACAGCACAACAGGTTCTCCCGTGGAGAGCTGACATGGTCTGCACCGCCCCGGGGACTGCCATGCCCAGCCATATGATACCTCCCTCCTGTGATACAACACACAAAACTGGGGCACTTACCTTCCCCATTTAAATACAAATCAAGTGAATCTGTACAGTGACCATTCTGTGTTTTAAATGGGAATCACAGCTGATGGTTTATGCACTGCTCAGTCAGGAGATCTGCAACCCCTCTTTTTGCCCCAAACCTCCCTCCCTAAGGCAGAACTCATCTTTGGGGCTCCAAAAGAAGGCAGTCAACCATGTGGGGAAAAAAAATGGGTACATTTAACTCCATTTTTCATCAGTTGTCATCTAAAACACCAGAAAGGCTCAGAGGAAAGGAAAGGGGTTAAGTCAGGCAGGCTTCTTGTATGCAGCACTGCCCAGCGCTAAGAATCAGCTAACTATAACTATTTAAGCTTGCTTTATAGACTCCTGCATATTCCTCCACTTTTCGGGGGTTTTTAAAAGTCAAAAATAAAGGCAAGTTAAAAAGACATGCACCTAACAGGAGAAAATCCCTCTATGTATTTAATTAAGATCTAAATAAAAGAAAAAAGCTACAAAGCACATGCCTATATATTTAAGTTAGCCTTATGAGAAAATACAAGGTTTTAGCTACATTTCATTACAAACATTGTTTTAGAAAAAATGAAAAGCTGCTTTCAAAGCAGCTGGTTGTCAAACACGTGCAATGTCTACTTCTGCAAAAAAGTAAAACTGCCTTCACAGTTTACAGGAAAGGGAAGATATACATCACTGTAAACTGCTTTTACAGAATCCCTAACATAGGATTTCCTACAGAACTAAATGAAAAGGGAAAAGGATATGGAAAACCCATCAGTCTACTGTGGTCTTCCAATTACCTCACGAATACAGGCTAGAAGTAATCACCTGTTAAAAAATACATGTCAATAAAAGGTATACAGTTACACTGCAACACTGAGCCAGTCTCTTGTCTTGGACTACAGCTCACTGTTAGCTTTCTGTCAGATGTCTCCCAAGAGAACCCTGTACAGCTTCACTATGACAAACACTGCTTGTCCAGGGCAGGAGAATTAGAGGCATTCAAAGTATATCTCCTAAAATATCCATTCCCAATAGCTTTTCCCAGCTAGTGGGAGAAATTAAGATTGCAACTGTACCAACTACACCTGTTGTTCAATACACAACTAGTTGATTTTAAACCACAGGACTGCAGGCTGTTTCATGATGATGAAAATAGACTAAGGTAACGGTACCATAGAGGCAAGAGTGTGTGACTGAGCAGAGGAAGGCAATAGTAGTGTTCAGCAGAGTATTTGCTATTTAGATAGCTAATAGAAATAAAGTCAGAAAAATTATTTAAGCAGCACTTCTGGGAAAACAAACAAACAAACAAACAAAAAACAACCACACCAAAAAACCCACCACACTGATTCAACTGATTTCAGAGACTTCAAGAACAAACCTCACTTATTCTTCACACCCGTAAAAGCTAAGAATCCCAAAACCCACAGGGACATCTTCTCCAGATGTTCATCCCCAACAGACTCCACAACACTAGGCTGAGAAAATTCTCCTGTTGAAGGTTTTTCCCAAGACACCAGCTAGATACTGATGCCTCTAGCTACCCCAGCCAGTGCACATGCTCTTTCAGCACTTTCACACTCAAAACACAAGACCCTGCACATTGAAATCATCCTGTCTTTATTGCAGTAACTTTGCATTAAGAAGGGCTTGGTGTGTGCTCCCTCCTTTCTCCTCACTAGATTCTTGTTTCAGTGCCATCTCATACTGCCCGCTGCCAGAGTGGAACTCTGCCTCTTGCTCATTTTACATCCTGCTTCTCAACACCTAAACACACATTCACACACTTCTAGTAAAGCCACCCCTCTCCTCTTCAGTCTTGGCTATAACCCAAGAACTGGAGGCCACATCCCCCTTCTCCAGACCATCATGGCTTTTACAGCACTCCCAGCCCTCTTCACACAAGCTGAGGAGTCCCAGGACTTTCATCTCTCTTCACAGAGATATCACTGAGGGTCTGGTGAACTTCTTCCATACTTCTACATTGAATGACCAGAATTGCATGGAGCGAGTAATTGTATCATATTGAGTTGGGATCTTGATGGGTTTCACAATGCAAAAAGAAGCCCAATTAATTTAGGATGTCCAAAGAAAACCCAAGGTACCCTGGCATACCACTCAGTCTAATCTGCAGTCCCTACTAACCTGGGTTCTCCTTTGGTTCTTTTATAGCTTACATCTCAGAGGTATTCAAGTGCATAACACTAAGCAATGTGATTAGAATTGATCCAGTGAGTCTCCTATCCTGTCCCAAGGGAACAATTACACTATATTTAAAGGACAAAATCAAAGCAGTTGATTTTGAACCAGAGATCCACAGGTGAAAAGGCATGCTCTTATCCTTGTACTAAACCTCCCAGCCACAAAATATTTCTCCATACATATTGTATAATAATTGTTTATATATATTGCTAGTCTGCTACAAAGGCAATTGGTCATACTGATGAAATCTCCAAAACAGCAAAAACTGAAGTAGCCAGTGCTACAGATGGGAGCTAAGCTAAGGGGATGGGCCTGCAATGGTAAAGTATACACATTTTCCACAGCTATCAAAGAAAACATTCACCAATCCACTTAAGGTGATCAGATGAGGGTTTTGGTTCAGGAATTCTTTTTTTTTTTATTTTTAGGTAAGAGATTAAGTAAGTTTAAGATTTTTCTTTGAGCACAAGCTTTCTTCAGCTTGCTACAGGGGAATGGAACTAGTTTCCACTAGTGAAAGAGATTTTTTTAAAAAGTCCTAAGTGGCAAATAAAAAAAAAGAGTGAGAGTCCCTGGGACAGTAGGTTTGGGTACATCAAAGCTACAGCCTCTATCAGAGAGCAGGATGGGGAAGAAGAGATGGGAACAGAAACACAAGGCCTATAGTCTCCTGTAAAACAAGCATTTTTACTCACCATGCTATTAAGTGTTTTATTATTTCAGTGACTCCAATATCGCCATTTCATGCTCCGGGTTGGTGCTTTTCCATTATCAAGATCTGTCCACAATACCAATGGCCCAGAAAAGAAATTAGTTGCTTCCCCTTTTTAAGAGCTGTGTTTGACTTTAATTACATTTATACTTGCTTGGGAAATCAGACTTCACTCTCAAGAGGACTAAAAAGGGGAAAGGGAAGGGGAAAAAAAGACACAGAGAGAAAGAAACAAAAAAAGGAGAGAAAAAGGTAAGGCAGATTAATCCAATTAAAAGTTTCTAAGCTCCTATCCCTGAAGTTTCAGCAAAGCTACTACTTAGGAATATGGGGGAGTGTGTTTTTTAATTATTTTTTAAATTTTCTTTTATCAGTCATCTATTCAGAAAATTGCTGAATTATTCTTCAAGCAGACATGGTTATCAATCATTAGAAAATGCTTTTATCTGGAGCTGCCTATAAGAAATTGAAGTCTTTCCAAGATGAACTTAATGCAGATGGATGGTAGCTCAAGGGAGAGGAAAAAAGTGAACATGGGGAAAGTCTGGTTACCTTTTCATCCATGGGGGTTATTACCCAAGACTGAAAAACCAAAGCGCTGCAGTCATGGTGCACAATCAGAGAAGATTCTGCACAAGTGGGTAAGAAGCAGTTATAACAAAGACTGCTCCATGAAAAATGCTTTTGCTTTTTTTCCACTTGTTCTTTTCATCTTTCATGCCTGAGTTTCTCAGTGACACAACACTACGTTGCTTGGCCATGCTGTATCCACAGGTGCCAAAATATTTATTCCTAGTTGGCTATTCTAGAGCTGCTGATCAGCACACAGCAGCATGGTCAAACCTTCATCTTCCATTCCTTTCTCCCTCTCCTGCACTCCTCTCTTCCTCTCCTCCCAGCCTTTCATTCCTCTACCCTTACCCCTCCTCATTCCATTTTAATCAAGGTTCTTCCTAATTAAAACAAACAAATATGAGGAAGCAATTAACGTCTTGAAGAGAGCAGATGGTGGAATAGTGCCATTTCGTTATTGCATTAAGCCTTAACTTGCTATCTCTTCAAACTTTCTGCACTTTAATTAAGCGCTGTTACAGGCAAGTTCAATGGGCTCTAGAGTAGGGTTTATCCAATTAGCTCCTGAAAAGCTGATGGTGCATGGTGGCAGGCTGAGCGTGCTCTGCAGTATGCAGCTGGGAAGGGCAACCCCAGGGCCAAAAGGGACTAAGAATTCCCCTCACACATGCAGCAGGCAGGAAAAGGAGCAAGGGGGAATCGAATGTCCGTGAGTGGCAGAAATGTAAACTAGCCCTGCCCTACCATGTTCTGGTGCAAGTTTTTCACTGCCCATGTCACAGGACTAATGATCATGAATTCTTTGTGCACCCATTTTGAGGGGCCATGGTGACTTTCAATGTCTACGTCATCTTCCCAGAGAGAGGGCAGGAGTGAAGATGATCTCAAATACTGGTCAGAGAATATAGATAGCTTTTAGGCTCATTTATTACCCTACCATCTCCAGCATTGCTGCCACTTCAATCCTTGGTTTCCATTATACTCCTAGATACAACGGACTGACAAAGAACTGGCAATTAAGGAGCTTAAATCATCTAGAAAAATACACCCAGAAACAGAGGGATTCTTCCCCCCCCCATTTCTGTCTGCAGTCAGCCTGGCATTGCTGAACATGAGCCTCTGCAGGCAAAATAAGCATCAAAGAGCAGTTCTGTCAGTCAGGGTCATCCTCTCACTTGGTTCCACATACACATGCCAGAAATGTGGATCACTGCATCTTTTGATTGCCCAATCTACTTCTGCCCTACCACATTCTGGCAGATGGTCCGTTACTATTCAACACCAGAGAGATGAGTGTCTCTGAATCCTACTTGCAAACATCTAAGGGAAAAAAAACACCCAGCATAACTCAGATGGACATAGCCCTATAGATCCCAAGCTTCTCTGCACAGAAGCATCTCAATTCTCTACATCCATATGACTAAAAATATACTACATCCATTTTATAGACAGGAATGCAAGCCACATACAATTTTTGTGATTCCCAGTGTCACACGGGGACTGTGGGGAGGAAACACTTTTCTGTTTCTCTCAACCACAAAGATCATGGCTTTTTGTATAACCAAGTTTGGAATATGACTCATGGAGGATTCACAAATTATGAAGCCAGAGAACATCCCTGGGGGTCATCTGGCCCGAGAACTTCTCTGAATTAATTTCTGGCTGAAGCAGGGGCAAAAAAAAAAAAAAATCTGATCCCGTCTTAAAGATTTCTATTAATGGAGAGTTCATAACAATTCCTAGAACATTTTTTCAGGGGCTAATTATTATAGTTATTAAAGATGGGCACCTTATTTCTAGTCCAAATTTGTCTATTTCAGCTTCTAACCACTTGATCTTGTTATATACCTTTGTCTGCTCAACTGGAGAAGTTTATACTGTAAAAGCCCCTCTTCCTCTCTTAAGGATAAAAGACAATATGCAACACACATTTGCTGAGGGATAAGACTCATATTGTAGTGTCCTGGCATCTCTTCATTCACCAGTTTCAAACTCAAACAAGGAAACCATTAAAACACAATACTAAGAGATGTAACACCAGCATGCTATAAATAATAACATTTTCCTCGCAGGTCTCCTCTTTTACGATTGTACCATACACAATGCAAAAGTATTTATGTTCAGTATTTAACCGTGTGAAACTCAGAGACTATGAACATCCAGTTCCCACTATAATCATGATTTAGCCCCAAGTAGAGATGTAAGATTTTGTGTCTTCCTGTGGATTTTGTCATAACTATGGCTTAAATACACCATATGGAGAAGAGCGTTTAGTAGTGTTACAAGAACAGAAACTCTCAATTTCCTGACTTTGGGTGCTAAAATTCTCTGTTATATTATCACACTATAGGGTGGTATGCACACACAACAGGATTATAGAATCACAGATACATAGAATCATTTAAGTTGGAAAAGAGCTTTAAAATCATCA
The DNA here is from genome assembly GCA_035590195.1 of Aviceda cuculoides. Lineage (NCBI taxonomy): Eukaryota > Metazoa > Chordata > Aves > Accipitriformes > Accipitridae > Aviceda > Aviceda cuculoides. Next base: position 1,735,079 of record JAVJGG010000032.1, read on the forward strand.
AGTCCAGCCATAAACCTAAGACCACCAAGTCCACTGCTAAACCATGTCCCTAAGCACCACATCTACACATCTTTTAAATACCTCCAGGGATGGTGACTCCAACACTTCCCTGGGCAGCCTGTTCCAATGCTTGACAAGCATTTTGGTGAAGAAATTTTTCCTAATATCCAATCTAAACCTCCCGTGGCTCAACTTGAGGGTGTTTCCTCTTGTCCTATCACTTGTTACTTGGAGAAGAAACCAACAGCCACCTCGCTACAACCTCCTTTCAGGTAGCTGTAGAGAGTGATAAGGTCTCCCCTCAGCCTCCTTTTCTCCAGGCTAAACAACCCCAGTTCCCTCAGCCGCTCCTCACAAGAATTGTACTCTAGACCCTTCACCAGCTGTGAATCCATTTTTTACTAGTTCAGACTCAGAGGTGTAGACATAGTTATCAAATACCCTTTGAAATCCTCTAGGTATCTTTCCTGGCTGCCACGTGCTACTGGAGGAAAACAGAAGTTTTTTTATCACATCTGAAAGTCTCATACATCTGTTGCAAGTCATCTAGAAACATCAAATAGATATCTGAGCTCCCATTATCATCAAAGAAGATTAGAGATCTAGAAAGCAGTTGCCCCATGTAGATAACTAGCCTGGCTTGAGATACTTGGCTCCCATTTCATACTTACCATACATCCTGCTGAAAAAGAACATGGTGCAGACATGTTTCTGTGTGAAGAAATTATGGCACATTACCTGCCATGCAGATAATATATTTAAGTACATACATATATATGAGCATCAATATTTATATGGATGTACATATAGCTGAAGAATTTGGCTAAATATATGTTTTTCAAACTTTTTTCTGTGTAGTGATATTAATTATAGAATTATAGTAGTAATAATAATTTCATTCTCATAATGAAACCATGTGATATATTTGATACCATTAAGAGTTGTTTTTACTACTAGAAATAACCTCACTAACGTGGACTTGAGGATTTCCTGGGAGATACAGAAAAGAAAGTTCTACCAGTACCTGTGGCAGATCAGGTCTCATGCTGTTATTCTGACACCTGTAGTATTTCCTTGTGCTTACAATTTATGGGATCAAGTTTGCAGGAAAATATAAAACTCAAAATTTGATCCTGTAGATAAGGCTGAATGTCCAGTCGAGGGTCTATTTTGTTGTGTTCCAGATACATCTATTCCTGTTCTGAAGAGAACTGGAGATAAGGAAAGATTTAATTTTTTTAGATGTGATTCAAAGTAGAGGAAAACCATATCTTTGTATCTCTCACCATTTTCTTGGACTGTTTCCCACTCTAATTTTGTGTGGTACCTTTTTCCCTACATTTTTATTTTCTGAAGTTCTGCTCAGCACCTATGTCTAAATCTTCTCCATAACAGGCCATAGTTCCTTGCCTTCTGCAATGACTGTCCTAAATTAAAATCTTTCTGTACAACTGTTGACTTTCTTAAAAATAGTGGAAGTTACTAAGCCCACCACAACCCTTTCTGTATGACTGTCTTGTGGGTCACATATCCTGTTCACAATACACTTCAGTTAAAAAAAAAAAAAAAAAAAAAGTTACTGGTTTTGTAAGAATATTTTGATTTCACATGTAACCTAAAAAATCCAAAATGGGGAAAGATATAAAGTGTTGATTTAGGGAAATCATTTGACTAATGTAGGTAAAGTCAACACCTACATCCAGAATATGGGCGTGTTGGTTTTCAGAGGTGTTATAAATCTTATTTGCATCTAGTGCATGGCTATCATAATAAAAAAATAAACTTTTTACAATAAACTACCTATATAGGCTTATATAAATATCTTTCTGTATTTAAAGGTTTGGATTGTTAAATTTCTCTTTTTTTTTTAAATATCAAGCAGTAATTTCCATTATGATGTTTCCAAGTGAAAGCCTGATAATAATATTCCTTTGAGAAATTGTTCTGTTCTAAAGAATGGCTTTAACAGAATTATTTCTAACGTATAGCAATGCACACAATCTTCTCATGCCTCCAACAACAGATAGACAAGTATCTTGCAAGGCTGTATCTAAAATACTTCTCTGCTAATAATAGCGAAAGGTGCTTTCGTGGGGTTACAAGATATTTAGTATGAGAAGATACAGATACAAAATAAAAGTAGACACTAATTGTATTTTAGGAATAGCATAGGTATGCTTTCTGATTAAATTTGCTCATCATTACGTAAAATAGTTTTTCAGTTAAGTAATGAATGTATATGGAATACTCTACAGATACCCCTTGTTATTCTTTTGGGTAGTGCTGTTAACAAAAGCTTTTTCCACAATGGAAAGTGTGCCTAGTCAGAACTTTGTCTGTTTATATAAATTATACACACACATAAACTAAGCATACGGATTTATGTTTTGTGTGACCCTTTTAACTCTCTGTACTTGCTGTTAAGTTGTATATTTTTCCATAGGAGCACTGTAACTCATAGGAAAATGACTAACGCTGAAAACTCAGTTAAGTCTCAAAAATAGGCATTAGTTCTGAGGCCTGGCACTCCTTTTGGGAAATCAAAGTTTTTATTGCCAGATAAATTAGTGTTTCAAAAGTATGAATACAGATGCTGTTTGCAAATTTGTCACAATCTGTCTTCCAGCAGAAAGAATTTATACTGTATATAGTAATGAAAAACAGAAAACTGCATATTTCACTAAATTGCAGCTGTGTATGGAAGATTTATATGGTTGTTTTGTGTCAGTGAAACATGTAGGTCTTACAGTATTTCAGTTCAGTATTCCACACAGAACTTTGATATTCTTATTTTAAAGTTATTTTATACTTTTTAATAGAATAAATAAAATATAGCATTTCTTGTAGAGAAAGCCATACATAAAAACTGTGTTTATCAATGTTTTACTGCAGAAGACGACTGTGGTAAAAATCTTGTTATTCTCACTACACGCTAGACAGACCATATCTGAGAATTTCCAGTCTGCAAGCCATTTTCATAATTCCTAAGTGTCCACTCGGTACAGTATTAAATGTTTTAGAGGACTTGTATATCATGCTAGGTGAGCAATTCTTAAAGAAATGCCCAAACTAAGTGACAAAGTCACAGTTTTATTTTTATTATAATCAGGTTCATTTAGAGATTGAATATTCTCAAATAATAGAAAGCTGCACCCAGATGGCAAGTTTATTTTTGCTTGCATGCCCTCACATAATGGAGTCCTACTTTTTCTTTCTTTTTTTTTCTTCTTTTTTTCCCTACTGTCAGTTTCTTTACAGCAACCAGCCTTCAAAACAGGAGCTAACATTTTTTGCAGTTGTGAAGTATTGGATCTAATTACACCCAGCAACTAAAACCAGAGTTTATTTTAATAGGATTTGCAGTAAAACAAGGCATATAAAAATCAGATGCATAGGCAAAGAATTTTTCATCTTTAATCATTAAGCTACCAGTACAAATTGAGCCCTGCAGTTATTTCATTCCCAAAGGAGACCAGAGATTTAAAGAATTCAGAGGATTAAATATTTGTGTTTGAGTGAACATGCTAAGTGTTTTTTGTGGTTGCTATCATTAAAACTGTATTTCAATACTTTATTTTAAATGCATACAATGCACATACTCTAAATGATAGCTTGTAACTCTTCCTAGATATGGGGCATTAAGGGCATCTGTGTTATATTACCATCCTTCCCACAGATGCCCACAGTTTGTCTGGTTTCTAATGTATTGCTACTCTTTGTCAATATAGGCAATTTAAGCTTAGCATTTTTTCTTCACTAGCAAAGAGCTACATACTACAATCTGTTATTTCTATGACAAAAAGATATATTGCTGGAGAAAAGTGTGTTCTTCCTCTGGAATACATGAAACCCTGAAAATCAAAATATGTTCTACCCAGATTATTTACAGTATTTGCCGAATGCCAATGACTTGTTTTCCCATGCGAATGTAAACATGGAACAGGTGAAACTTTTATTACCCTGCTATTGGAAAAGACTAAGAAATTAACAAGATAACAGAATACCTAACCATTGTGAGGGAAATGGGTGAGAACTTATCTCAAATACAAGTAAGACACATGAAATGGGCCAAGTGAAAGTCCTACACATAGGGTTTAATGTTTCTTCCAGAATAAATGCTTATTGATGATGTATGCCCAATACTTTTTGATTCCTGCATAATTAACACATTTCTGTATGCAACAAAGATGTGCCAGGGTCTAAAATACGTTGCTGGCTCCCCAGGTAGCTGTAGCACCTAGTCTGTTAATCTAATGTTTTAATTTGTGTTAAAGCCCATTCTTTACTTTCAAAATCTCTTTTTCCTCATAAATGTTTCAGTGACTACTGTGATCTAAGTTACACCTCTTATTACATATGAAGTGTGACAAAAGTCACAGTTTTCATGGTCTTGCTGGATTGTCCCTTTTATTCCCTTTTATTAAGACTATCAGGTTGGAGAAGGAAGTTAGGAAATGCTTCCCGGTAAGGAGCTACATACTTCAGTAGATTACTGAGTCTGGCTTTTTAAAAATGAAGATGAAGGATGTGAACTTACTGGAATCTTCTGAGTTTCAGCATTTGGACATTATTCAGAAACCTTCTAGGGATGCATTCATGACTCAGACTTTTGGGTTGTCACCTAGAAAATGTGCTATTTGCCTTAACTACTAATGAAGATGTCAGCTGGACATTATATAGATCAACATTTCCTGTGTCAAGTTTGCATTTTATTCAATCTATACTTCTCTTTTGCTGTAATGAATTTAAAATTGAGACAAATAACTCCATATTTAAATTATTTTCATCTTTTTATTCTTTATTTCTTATGCTACATAACTATTATCTTCTTAGTAACATAGGGTAATTATAATTCTTTTATATGCAACATTTTTATATGGCCTTCTCAAAAGTCTGGCATGTAGACTGGACTATATGTAATGTCTGTATTTGAATAAGTGACTGCAGGCATTTTCAAGAGCAATTAAACCCATTTCAGAATAACCACTTACAATGAAAGAAATTAATAATAACATAACATTGCCAGTTCTGTCCAATGATTGTAAAGGCAGCCTGGATGTGTCTGAAATTTTATCTCAGTGATATTACTAAACTGAATACTGTGTACAGGCTGTGTATTCAGAATTGCCTTGCCCTGACACACAAGGTTGCCTATTCAGGATTCCATGTGCAGTTCAGTTGTTCAATATTCCCAGCATCCACAGTAAGGGGCCCCAATAATATTTGGCAGTTTGAGCATGAGAACCCAAGACCTGACTAAATCAAAATCTGGGTTGCTTTAAATTCCAATTCCTATACTGGAAGTTTAAAAGCTGTTTTGGAGAATATTCTTCCAAATATTCACACGCTGTCATCTCAGCTATTGTCTAGGTATCATGGACAAGAATCTCTAATTAGCAGATCTCTTGAAAAGCTTTAACAATGCACACCTGCAATGGTATCATCCTTGGCTGAAGAGAATGGAACTGATAGGGCTGTCCCAATTCAGGAGTATGAGTTTTGTATAAAGAAATCCAGATGAACTGGAATATGTACATGTGTAGGGGGGCAAGTGCAGGGTGTGCCTGAGAGAGAGAGAGAGAGAGGCTGCAGATGGTGTTTGACTGTTGAACTGAGAATATGTATCTGTAATTTATCTGGAAGATGAGGTAAACAGCACATTAATTAAATTTGCAGATGATACCAAATTGGAATGTGTTACAAACACCACTGAGAAAAGATATAAAACAAAGTGACCTAGAAAAGGTTAGAAACATAAGCAAGACTTTTAAAAGTGATATATAATCTTGAGAATGAATTTTAATATATTGAAAATACAGCTATTAAACAGAGGTGACTGGAAAGCAAGAATATTAAGACAATTTAAAGCATGATAATGGTTGTGGTATGACCAGTTATTAATTTTTCTCTTCTCTTCTCTTCTCTTCTCTTCTCTTCTCTTCTCTTCTCTTCTCTTCTCTTCTCTTCTCTTCTTTTCTCTTCTCTCTTTTTTGTGTTTGTTTTTGTACAGTATCTGCTGTATTTTTGTTGACTGTATTAAAACGGCAGTTCACTTCAAGTGCAGAAGATTCATATCACAACCAGAGAGATACTGCCCCACATTGTTCTCTCACTGGCCTAACGGTCTACTGCTACAGCTGTAAAAATCAGAGTGACATTGGATGAAAATTGTCATTGTCTTAGAGACTACTAAAAAAATTAAGCTCTTTGTAGCCTAAAAGTAAGATTGGGTTGTTCAAATTGACTAATAAGGATAAAAAAGCTATCAGAGCTGTATACCACACAAGATGTGTATTCTAACATATGGACAATGTAATCCAGGAACTCAGAAACCTGAATCTGGTCATATAAACATAGCTTTAGGTACCTCATTCTCAAAAAACCCCCCCCAAACCCAAAAAACATTTAAGAACCTCATCTTGTTATTGCCTCACTCCCTGCTGACATCACCTCTATTGCACAGGAGAGGGATACCTTTCCTTCCATTCGGTCTAGCCAATGTACATCTAATCAAACTTGGAGGAATTGTTCTCAGTTTATTTGAAGTTTGCTGCTTCTGTTAAAGAATACAGAAGGGTTCTAAAGCTTGTTTTATTTTTTCTACCTGTACTACTTAAGTAAAACATATCAAATCCCTCTACAAACACCATATTAACTTTTGTCATTGTGATTACAATAGCACTGTGACTGACAGTGAGTTAATTCATCACAGTAATTTAATTTCAAACCATTCAAAATATGAAGAAATATGCATCATCACATGTAATAGTTACAGCCCTCATCCAGGAATTGAGAATTCAGTTTCACCTCTTCCTCTGACTGAGAGAGTTTGAGCCCATGGTTTCCATTTTATGGTAGAATATGCAAATCAATTTTGTAGGAGAGGTTTAAGAAAAAGGAGTTAAACTAGAATAAGGATATGCAGTGAAGAAGGAGGTGAGTTTATATTTTACAGGTAATGACTCTTTTTTTTTTTTTTTCCCAAATGCTTACCCAGAATTCTCTTTACTACTCCAAGGATTGCTTTCAGCTCTTGTCCTTTCTTCTCCCTGAAAATAAATAAATAAGTAGTCTTGGAAAGTGAGATCAACAGCCCTAGATACTATGATTGCCAGGACACCCTTAACAGTTACGGCTACATGGTACATTTAGCTATGTGGCAATACTTGATACAGATTACACTTATGTTCCTGGCTAAATAGTAGCTTCATTTTAATAGACAGATTACAAAGTACTCCAAATTAATTCATTCTACTACTCACAATTTTCAAAGGATGCAGCAGGTTTGGTCTTTTCAGGCTTAGAAATAACCAGAGTCCAGGAATCTTACTAGCAAACAGGGAAGCTATTTTGCAAGAGGATCTATAGTATCAGGTGTTGTATGCAGAAAGTATATTTTGTGCTCAAATAATAAATTGTCAGGTTTAACTGCAGACAGGAATATGTGTTTATGAATCCAGTTTCACAGAAGCACCATCCTTAAAGCTTCTTAATCAAAGTGACAAACTGATTCAGACATACCTTTTTTCTCACTTTTCTCCTGGCTGATTTGTATATCCTTCCAGTCTACAGACTGGCTGCTGAGTATCCTGTTGTCATATTCCCATTACAATGGTTAGGCAATGAACAGCTTCCCTTAACACTGAGAAGGCACCTGCCTCTTTTCTTCTCCTTCTCAAAGGGAATATATTGGCTTTTACTTTGTCTGGTGAACCTTACTGGTTAACTCTTAAAATGAGCATGGTCTGTAGACACAGAAGTTTGCAACGCCTCCAAGGTCCCTTTCTATATCTGGCTGCAAAAAGAATACTCTTAAAATCCCAAACAAAAGTGTGTGCAAATGGCACCTTGATGGAAACTAATACAATAAAACCTCAGTAACAAACTCCAAGATTTTTTTAAAGAAAAAAAAAAAAAAAAACAACAAACCTGACTTACTGGCAAATTTTAAGACCAATGTGCTTGGGAAACATTTCTGAAGTACATTGACCACAATCTCTTGAGTAAGTAGTGGAAATGCATGTATCCATAGTTCAAAATATTTGGATTGCTTCCTAGCAGGAAGAAAGACAAAGATTTAGAATCCATTTTTATTGATTCTTTTGCAGAATGCATATTGAGTTTTTCCTGTCACACATGCAGAGCAACTCCACTTGCAAGAATAAGAAAATGAGCAGTCACATCAGGAGACCATGCATTCATGTTCCATTTAAGGAGACTAAAATCGAAGGTTCTGGTTATGACTTTGTAGCCATTTATTTATTCTCCTTTACACAACTTTGGTGGATCCCTATACCATGGAGAGGGAGTTTGGCCTCTCTAGCCAAAACAGAACACTGTGACACCTATAGATCAGAAGTGTATTTGTCAGGGTATAATTAATGTTATTTTGCCTTGAACCCAAATAAAAACATACCAAAATAGTGCAACTAACAATAGTATATAACAATAGTATATAACTATATAATAACGTAAAACTGTTACAGCATGTTCAGCTACAATGTATAAGCATTTTACAAAGTATATGATCAATGTGATCTTGAAGTAGCAAGCATCTAAGTAAAAAATCTTGCCAGACAAAGGGCAAGATAAGCCCAAAGGACTGCAAATAGGCAGAAGATCCTGCCAAACAAACCAAAACAAATATTAGCAGCAATAGGAGACCCGCCCCTTTTGAGGGGAGCAGGGGCAATTGCATACAAACATTGTGCATCAGTGAAGAAAACTGGAGAAGAAAGAATGTAAGACAACTTCAGCTGCAACTTGCCTTAAAGAGTTCTGAAGCCTGATGACCACCAGCTCAGTGAACCACCAAGGACCACAGCCATCAGTGCTAAATAAATGTAAATAATATCAGCTCCGCAGTACTGTATACTTACGTCTAATTTAAGAAGTAAGTCTTAAAGAGTAAAGGTTCTCTGTTCGCAATGGTGATGATTAATAAGATGTGAGCAGTAACCATTATCAAGAAGTGTGTTGTTAATGAATGAATTTGTAAAGTTTAAAGTTTTGAACTGTCCCGATTTATCAATCTTATGACATCCTTATCAATTTCTAATTTTTGTATACATATATATGTATACATTTATTTAATGGCAACAATTCTTTCTCAAATAGCAAACTCAACAAAGTTGTAAAGGCTGAACAATTTTATTTGAGAGACTGGTATTCTTTACTTAGTATCCTTATACTATTGTTGTGTTCTCTTGCCTTTACTCCCATCACATTTTGCCCCAAAATGCATTTATCATTAGGCAATCAAGTTTTGGTTAGGGTATTCTCAGTATAACTTTGGTGAAAATTTAGCCTTGAGCTTTCTATTGCACTGCAGTATGCCCGTTTTTTCCTGTGTGCATATGAAATTTGGTTTTGAACAGAGATAAAGTCTAGAAAAAGAAAGCCAAGATAATGTTGCAGAGATATATGACTAAACCCAAATCTTTCTTTTCTAAATGATTATCTGGTTTAAAGTAACTATGAGATAAGTGCTGAAAACCTAATCATTATCAGTAATTTATAATCACAATCATAGCTTCACTATCAGTCTTCACAGTGAGATGATTTAAAATTATTTTCTTTTGAGCAGTTAATGTCTCATGAGTTTTCCACAGTGTTTAATGGCAACAGTTTGCAAGAGAAATATTTTTCCTTGTAATAGACAAATAGACAATAGATTTTTATTGGATGACAGCTTACACAGTGGTGAAAATAATAATAATAAAAAGATTTTATAAATCAGATAGGTCTTGAACTTTTTCTTTTTTTTTTTTTTCTTTGAGCATCATTGAGTATAGTGGAGTGATCTAGTTTTAAAGAGCTTTAAGCTTATGGATGACACAAAATGTTCCTAGCTTTTCATTTGGGTTTAGTTTTTTGGCTTTTGGTTTTGGTTGGTTGTTGTTTTTTTTTAAATCTGTATACTTAGACCTTCTGCTGGTGACCTGAATGGAGTTATGCCAAGTAACATTAACAGTGTTGACACAGATTTGGCTCTGGATTAAACTAAAGTATTTTTCATCTTGTATATCTGCCCGAGCCTGTTATCGGAGGCTGCTGTCCCTATGGCCAGGGCAGATGAATGAAAACTTATTTCTTAATCAAGGCTAATGTGTTAAAGAAACTTGAATTTGACATTAGCTTACCTTAATGTGACTGGCTGTGTGTTCAACAAAATGCTGAAGAACAACTCAGCTCTTCCTGTTCCCACAGTGGCATCTTCCACAAGTGGGATAGGCAGCTAGGGGGTGAAGACAGAGTCAACTGTCCCATCTTAACACACTGCAATTTTTTTCTTTCTGACAAAAAGTCTGTTTCAGCAGAAAATCTACTTGCAGCTGATGCAGTCTGCATCGTTCACCTGCCTAAACCTATTCTGGGTTAGAAAGCAAACAGAAATAAAAATCCAAGCCCACAAAATATACTGATACTGAAAAAGTATTAACACTCTGTTAATGGAGAACTTCATAATGGAAGGATGTGCTCCATTTTCAGTTTGGCATCCCTATTTGATGCTAGATGTTATATGTTCATTCTCCTATATAAATTGCACAGTGATATGCAGGGAGACAAGAGATCCTTAAGCATGTGAAATATGTTTTTTTTTTTAAATAAAAATATGTATTTCCAAAAATAAAAGTCAGTAAATAAGACATGGAAAGCTGTTCTGAACCCTTAACAAACTTAGCCTGAAATATTGTGCATACTTCTACTATCAACCTCATTAAAGGGTGACTGGTCTTGTAGAACCAGTCCTTACAGTATTCTAAATACTGAACTATCTGAGAATGAGAGAGGAGTCTCAATAATCCCCTAGATAGTGAAAATACATTTTCAATATTAAATTCTCAAATATAGCTCAACGGAATTTTACCAATCTTTCCAAAATACTGTGTTGAGGGGGAAAACAAGCATGAGAAATATCCACCTGACAGGTAGTGAAATGAAAAGCATTTGAAAAATGCTGCTTGTAATGAAAACACCATTCTGGCCCTAACAATAACATCACATTACCAGCTCTACAGTCACTTGCTTCCTTCTGAATATCTCTCTGCCTTTGAACATAAGTCTTTTATTATTCATTCAGCAGCCTTCCCAGGATGTTTGCTAAAACACAAGGAGGAGTAAGGATTTTAAACAGTAAGTCACCTCAATACCACTTGGTTGAAGATTAAGCACAGAGGTCGCTGAAGGTGAAAACAAGATCTGACCTTCACTGTTTCAGTACACATTCAGACCAGTGCAGAGCAATGTGAGCAGGCGGTCTGAGCAGGCGTTAGGATGACAACTCGCAAACAGCAGAAAAAGGCACCTGTGCCTTAGCCATCCACAATTCTACTCTAGTGGAGTAGCATGTATATTTTCAAGACGAATTTTACTATTATGCTTCATGCATTATATTGGTGTATGAGACTGTAAATTGGGATAGCTGAAGAATGGAAGTAACGTATGGGGGTTATGTGGTGGGTTTTTTTGGTTTTGTTGTCTTGGGGTAGCTTTATGTTTTTTTTTTTTTCCCCTACCACTCTATCTCTATGCCTGTTCACAGAGAGCTAAGGACACAAACATAACAAATAGTTTTGACAAATTTGAACTATTATTGTCTTCCCTATTTTCCTCATTCTACTGACAGCAACTACCATCCTTACGGCAGTAGCAACAGAGAATGGACAGTGTATCCCAGTGTCAGGCATTCCTGTTCTTGTTTCTTTGCACATACATCTCTGTCATTTCTGTTAACATGGCATGTATTTTTACATCTCTGCTACTACATTTAGGAATGTTTAACAGACAAACCTCTTTTCCATTGCCACAGCTGCCAGAGGATGGCAATTTCCACCAAAAGTGTGAGTAAATATAGTTAGAGAAAGAACTTTAAGTTCCTTATTAAAAGATATGGTTTGGTTTGGTTTTAACACAATGAAATGGTAACTGCAGACAGTTTGTTCCTCCCTCCCCTCCAAATAAAAATTGTATCAAGCAAAAATATTTGCGAATTCAAGCAAAATTCAGCTAATAGCTGCAGTTAGGGGGAATAAAAATAGAGGAAAAATAAACTGAAAAGCTGTAATGTTTGTCTTTAGATTTTTGAAAGAAATATTTGAAGTCTTAAATTAAATTATTTTTCAGAATCACTGCTCCTTAACTAGTAGATAGAGAGTTGTTGAACAATTAGTAAATATCTTGCATCTAACATAGCCCTTTTTTCCCCCAGTTCCTAGTTTTAGATATCAAGAATTTAATGAATTTATTTATACATGTGTAGTTCACTGCCGTGAACTTTTCATTGATTTTCAATAGCATGTGATTATTTGGGAATCTCCTAACCCAATACCCTTCAAAAGCTTCAGTAACTTTGTTGTCAACCAAACAGCAATAGTGGGAGAAATATTTCCCTTAAAGTCTGAGTGATGAATGCTTCTTAACTATACCTGTGCATGAAAGTTGATCCACAGTAGGCACTATATTTTCTTGAGAATGAGTTGCTTATCTTTTACCTTTTTTGTGATTGTCACCTCAAAACTTAAAAAAATAATAAGAATTGGAAGCCTACCAACAGAATAGACTTGAAATAAATTTGTGCACAACATATTACTGTAGCTATTGTAAGTATTTGACTAGAATATATTCCTGGAGTGCAATACAGTTTAATTTAATGTTTTTTTCTCTAATTTATCTTTCTGAGCTTCAGAATACACTGTAAATGCTGTTCTTGATAATTGTACCCACACCTGCAGAAAACCTTGACAACCTGTTCTTTCCCACATTTCTGTCAATGGTAACAATATTTGTATGTTTCTCTGACTCACAAATTCTTTATTTCCCTTTTTGTCATTGTCAATATAACTCTCATTCTCATATTATACAAATTGGCCAGAAAATGGACAATTCTGAGTCATAGAATTGGACAAAAAAAGATTTCAAAAATTACAGGAGATTTTATTGCATTGCACCATCTTATTATTAAGCGTGCAGTTTTGTTTGCTTGGGGACAGCTAGATGTCACGAAACTTTAGAAATATTTTCCTGTTTCTGTGGCATATGGTTTGCCAATGTATCTTATCTGTTCCACAGCACCTGTCATCATTGGGAACAACTGAATACACTCGTTTTTTGATGTCAAGTAACAAATAAATAATTTATAATGAAAATGGGATAAGGCATTTACAGTGTAACTGTATATCTTAAACCTGTGAAGTGCATCACGTCACTTTGCCAGTTGTTCACAATCATTCTCAAATGGGAAAACAAACTGGTAGCAAAACCAAATCCCAGATGGAAAATAACTACTAAATTTACATCCACCAGTGAACACAATTCCACATATGCTTTCTCTGTATAAGATATGGCCATATTGGCCCTTTCTGCAGGAAAACAAACAAGCAAACAAAACCACTCAGTGGGAAGTTTAATACAACACTGTGATTCATGTATGATTCCTTCTGGAAGAAAAAATTACACTTGTGACAAGAAGTAGGAATGGAAAACTTATTTCATTCCCATCAAATTTAGAAGGCCTAACTTCATCACACAAAATTCATCAAACTTAGAAGGCCACAAACTTCATCAACTTACACACCCACCCAAACATTTGCCCAAAAGTTGCACTGTCTTATGTAATTATCTTACAGTACAAGATGAGGGCGTAATGCCCATACCATCTAATATAAGGAAAGTGAAGGAAAAAAAAAGAGAAAAGGAGAGCAAAATAGAAAGCATCAAAATTCTTTTCATACAAATAAAATGATAAAACTGATGGTTTTCTCCAACTTCAATCATCAGTGAGGTAGATAATTAGCATAATAGTATTGTAGATTTCCTCTGTACTCCAAAACTTTACTAATCCCATTCTAAAATAAGTGCTTAGCTATGTGGGATGAGTTGACCCTCAGGAGGGGCACTTTTTCCTCCACAGAGAGAAATCTAGGAGTTGAATTTGGTTGTTCAGTTAGGTTCCTAGTGCCCTAAGGAAGTAAGGCATCTATGTAAGTAGGATAGAGACAAAAAAGGATCTGTGGGAGATGCATGTTCCTCTGAAGCAAGAGCTGGATGCGAGACGATAATGGGAATCTCAAATGTTATTGGACACCTGTATTTAGTCAACCGACACCCACCTTGATGCTTTTTTCAGAACAGTTAATGGTGCTTCATTCAGCTGAACACTCTACGGAGGTGTCTTATGCCATTTACAAACCACGGGGTTGTCAAAGGCATCTGCACAGGGCTGACGTGGCAAGCATACAGTGTCATCTGAAATACCCTACATTATTCTACCTGGCCTGAGGCTGCTGGTTCAGAGCAGAGTGGTTTTCCTTTTTTTTTTTTTTTTTTCTTCCCTTGTCTTATACAGATATATCTGACATCCTAAAAAGTTTCATATAACACTAGACAGCAGTATTCAGATGGCCTTATGGTGTCCCTGAATCTCTTTGGCTGACAGTGGACACCAGATTACACAGGACATGTTAATAAACTCTCCATTAACTGTAATGAGAGCTTAAAAACTTGGCTTATGGGTGAACATCTACATTGAAACACCAAAATTTTTAGGATCAACAATCTGAGGCTGGATTTCATCCTTACAGCTCAGTTTGGTTACCTAAATACAGACATATTATTTGAAATCCATATGTGATGGCCTTTCCGTTGACAGGTCAGATAGGATCCCCTAGAATGTCTCAAACAACAAAAAAGTAGTCTCTGTTCCAGCAGTTAAATTCAGATCTGAATGCTGAATAATAATATAAGTATTTTGACTTCTTTGTGGCCAGGATTTTACATTAGTTGTGAGAAGTTCTTGATAAATACTACTATACTATAAAAGTATTTTGGAAACATATGTAATAATACTCATTGTAATTGCCTTCTTAATAGTGCCCATTTTAACATTAATTTACCTTTTAAAAATGTGTCTAAAAAGCCACTCAAAACTTTATTAACATTCCATGCATTTCAACAGCTGAATTTGTTTTCTGTGTTGTATTTGTATTATTAATAATTTAGAAGATCATTATTTTGTTTACTTGTGTTGTTGTTAGTACGGTCTTTGTTGTGGATAAATGTTTTGGGGTAATTCTGTCTTTTGAGCATCATAAACAGTAACAAATGTTTTTTGATTCACTTACAAATTATAAGAGAAGAGCCATGAAATTTTCCTAACCTTTTCTGCAGCTCAATAAATCACAAACAGACAAGAAAGTTAAGCACTGCTTCAGTGGAAAATCAGCAGACAGATGTAGCACACATTCCCCTCAAAATAATTCAGAACCTGTTCCAATTTATCAAATGCCTACTTTATCTGTCAAAACAATGTCCTTTCTCAAATAAAGGGCATTGTTTCTGCAGCAAGAAAAAGGTTCTGATGTATTGTTATCTGCAAATGGATGGTGGAATAATGGAACAACAGGCAGCGTTTCAAGCTAAGAGATCAAAGGGCAGAATACATTACAATTCTTGCTAAAATAAATTAGGCTGAAATCGTAATTTTAACAAAGACATTTATAACATTAAACAATTTTTGGACTTTACAGATCAGCAGAAACAATAAGAAAATCCCTTTCAATATATAAGTTGATGCATTTCTTCCTATTGTGAGAACTTCAAATTTCAGAGAAACCAAGATTTACAGAGCTGTAGTGTACGTTAGCTGGTATCTTGTGCTGACATTACACTATCTCACATTTGCAGAGGAAATATATTCAATTGCTTTATTCATTTTTTGGGATGTATTTTCATATTATTATCATACTACAAAAACATTTCTAGATTTCTAGATTAAGAATTTCCATAAGCAAAATTTATTAACTTGAAATCTTCCAAGATAATTTTGATCTTTAAATGTTAGATAATGTATTATGATATTGTCACAATATTGAGTCAAACTCCTCTTAAAATTACCCATCCTTTCCAAATTCCACTAACAAAATTAAGAATGAAATAATTTTAAAGCCCTGTCCTCTCTAGAGTAAATTAGAAAACAAAAAAGTAAACTGTTAATAATTATCAATTAATTAAACAAGACTAGGAGTTTTAAGTGTTCAGCAAATCTGTACACTCAAACCTGGTTCTATTACCAGGTCATTGTAATGCTCATAGGTCATTGTAATGCTCATACACTTTCTTTAACCTCAACATGTCAGATATTTATGATGATTCCTGCAGCCAGCTTGATCCTGAGCTGAACTGTGACAACTTTGCACTGATGTATTTGTCTCCTCCATGATTGCATGTGGCTCTTACTTTCTTATATTCTTCCATTTTTCAATTCTTTTTTATGTAACTGTGACCTCGGTCAGTTATTAGAGTTTTTTTTCTCCTTGTAATACATTTTTAATATCACAGAGTCCTCTAAAAATACATAATTGAATTAACTGTTTTAGAAAAGTATTCAGTTATGATCAGCTAATGACAGCTTCAGAAGTTACCAATATTTCTTTTTTTTTTTTAATAAACACCACTTACGCCTTGAAATTCATAGATCTGTAAAATAGGGTCTTAATAGGGTCATTCTATTAAAAGAAACGCTATGATCAGAATCATAACAAAGTAAAAAAAAGAACATTTTGCTAAATACCATATGATAAGAAAGTCAGATTTATTTCAATCAAATTTCAATTATTTATTTCAATTATTTCAGTGACGTTCCAGTGAAAGGCAAAAACTAGGCCCAGCATCTTGAAATTTGGATGTCTGTTAAAGCTCAGTTAGGCCAGCTCTTACTCAGCTGCATAAATAGATGTCTGTGTTTATAAATAGTCCAGCTGAAATCAACTAGTCCTCGTACAGTACAATACAGCTGATGGGGAATTCTAGGGTTGTCCTAAGATTAGACTAACTCAGAAAGGTTACTAATATCAAAACAAGGCTTGACAGTGTCAAACCAAGCAGAATTGTGGAAAAATGATGGCATCCCCAGCTGCACCTCACCAGTCCTTTGGTAGGGGTAGTTCCACACACGCTTTTGCTAGCAGCAGTGCGTGAGAGCACTCTCTGGTCTGTTGCAGGCTAGCTTGAACAGTTTAATCAAGAAATTTGCACCAATACAACAGATTTTGCCTGTGCTATGCTAAGGGAACACTCACATGAGCAATGCCAGTGACTGAAAAGCTGCAGGATGACTGCCAGCTAGTGGGTAGTGAGAAGAAACTGAGGGATAAAAATTTCCGCTCCAGCACAGCCTGAATGAGAAGGGGTTGTGTATTTAAGTCTCGAAGGTATGTAGGGTTAGGCTAGCACACACAGACTAAAATTCATTGAGAAATAACCAGAGACATTTTTTCACTGCTCTTTGCTGCAGGAACAATTCAGAACAGCACTAGTTTGGCTTAAGCAAGCAGCAGAGCAGTGTTCAGGATAGTTTTGTCAGATTAATCAAAACAAATTGAAACCAACAAATAAAAAAAAGAATCCTGTGTGCAGAGTAAATAAAGACTAACGTTCCGAGAGAGCTTGACACACATAGTATTAGCAAATACTCAAGCATCACTTCAAAATTTTCATCCCACCTATTTTTTCAAGAAGCGGTTAATAACAGTTACCATTGTTTTATAAGCCCAGAGCAGAAAACTGGGTTTCAAAGGTGACTCTACTTAAAGAATTATGAATATATACCTTTTTATGACTGATATTTACACTCATGAGAGTGATGACAATTCAGAAGTGAGGAACTACTACAAATGTAATTTTAATTTAATAAAGATATTCTGTAGCTATTGATAAAAGAAAATGGTCATTAAATAAAGATTAATGAGGAAATGAATTAGATTCAAATAATGTGAAGATAAAATAAAAAATGTATCTGGAGAAAACAAACCTTTCTCTTCCAGATATTCTTGATCAAAATCAGGCACAAAACCTAAATTGAAATAGTTAATTAGGGCCCAGGCCTAAATCTCTAGGCAACCAAAATGCCCACTGAAATTACTGAGGTTTTCAGAGGCACAGATGATTAGGAATAGGATGATCCCAGATCAATGCAATTCATACAGAGGACTACAATCTCTATTGAAATCTGACTTTGGGTTGCTCTGGAAGCAAGCTGGAAGAATAGAAAACACCCATTTTGAATATCAGCCATACATACTATCTGAAACCAAAGTCAACAGAGATACATCAGTGTGAATGGCTGGCAAAGAGTAAATAATTTGCCAGAATTCACTGCAGAGCTGCACCAGAAACTTTTCCTCAGAGTCATTTCTGATGCTGAGAAAGCAAATTAGGACCTTGTTAACACCAGCCTCTGCTGCTTTGCCCATTATGTCCTCACTCCCCTCCATGAAACAAACATAAAAGTGCAACTCCAAATGAATGGATAATTCTGATGTGATAGCACATTTCCCAGGGGAAAATGACATGACAAAGCACAGGCGACTGGGAATTAAACCTTCCATATTTAGGACATGGAAAGTACCCCATGTCAAGTAAAAATATCCACAAAACCACTACTGCTGTCTGGGGAACACTTTCAGATTCATGTTTCTATATGACATTTTACAAAAGGAAATCACACAGGATTTTTGGTTTGGCACTGTTTCTTTTCTTTTAACTACATCTTTCTTTTGCTTAGGAGAGAATTTTCTCACCAATAGTTCAAAAATACAGCATATAAGAAACAAAGTGAAAAATTTTTAAATTAAGGTGATCGGGACTATAAGCAGTATTTTCTGTGTGAGAATGAACACTGACAGAAAAAAAAAAGATAGGAAAAAAAGTTTGCCTTCTTAAGGAAGTTAAAGTATTCAGGAAATGTTTTATTCACTGATAGCCAAAAAAAACAGGATCTTGCCTCTTTTTAATATGATGTAATGGAAGAATAAAATAAATTACACACAACTGATTTGACAAAGCTCTTCCTAACCGTAATAAAATTTCACAAGGTGGTCAAAAACCACACTGTTATCAACACCTCCCACCAATACAATTCTGCTCAATTGTAATTTTTGCTTTGAAAGCTAGATTCACTTTTTGCAGAGGTGAAAGGAAAATGAAGCCATATGTTTCACTCTGCTTTAAAAAAAAAAGTGGTTTGTGGTTCATATTTTCATCATCTTGTAACAGAAATTCATAGGAAATTAAGTGTGAAACTCAACAGATACATAATATCCTTATTTTCCAATTGATATTCACGTTGCTCTCATAATTAGGGAAAGAAAATCAAGACAGTTTAATCTGGCTTCTTTCAGGAAAATTGCTTGAAAAATACAAAGACCTGCATAAAGGTACTAATTTAGGAGTTAACTATGACCAATACTTACACGAACACTCAGGCTTATGAAATCTCGATCTCATCTGCTAAGTAGCTTTATAAAAAGTGGTCACAAATGGAGCTCCTTTTCCATATATCATTTAGTTGAAAAAGACAAACCAACTCATTTCATTTAAATTTCAACAAATTATGTTGACTCTGGTAGTGTATAGTATCAAATTAAATTGCTACACATAATATTTTTCTCCAAAGTTAAAATTAATTGTGACGTTGAGTAGATACTTAAACATACAGTAAAAATGACAATTTTAAAATGAAATATTTCATGCTTAATTAAGAAAGGTTATGAATAGCTTCCCATTTGGAGTGTTTTACAGTTCTTCATCATTTGATATACACATCAAAACATGGAAATACAAACTACGGATCTTCCAGTCTAATACACAGCTTACAGTAAAGGGAACTTTGAATATCCCCTTAGAGATTTCGGCAATGATTTTCCACTCCATTACACCAATTTCATACTGGGGTAAGTCCATTGATGTCAATGGTGTTACATCAGCTTAAAAACAATATGACAGAATAGAAGATCAAGGTTATTCAAGCTCTTATTTATGGTTATGGAAAATTACACACGTCTATGTACATGTACATAACGAGACTCTGTGTTGTTTTGTATTTCTTTGATAATGAAAATGTCCTCATATACAAAAAGCAGAAAACTGAAGTTGAAACATAACAGGTATTTACCAGCTAAACATACATAGGTGTAGACAGCAAATGCTGGTTATAAAATAACCATGCAGGATGACAGCTGCTCAGCTACACTAAAATTAAATGTGAGAAAAGTTTGAATAGACTGAATTTTCAGAAATGAAGAAGCTGCAGGAAACTATAAATCAGGAAGCCAATAGCTTTAGAGTTGTATCTACTCCTGCATTACATTAGTATTTTATTTTTATTTATTTTATGTTTACAGAAATGCAAGCAGACTCATTGAGAATTTATGAAATATGTTACTCTTAACACAATAGCCACATAAGTAAAAATGCTGTCATAGTCACAAAATTAACTACAAAGACAAACTCCTGTCAGGAACATAGAATTGGTCTAACTGGCTGAATCTTCATTGTAGCTGAGAGAGTGTACCCAAGAGCAGTCTGAACCCCAGGTTGCTTCCAATACACAGGGCTGCCCAAATACACCACCCAAGTGCAAACTGGTTTACCCACGTCGCCTGTCCTGCAGCAGATCATGTCTGAGCTTTCTGTGAAAGACTCTAGAGAGTCTGCAGAGGGGCATCAATTCTCTCTTCTTCTAGATCCTATTGCCTCCACAAGAACAAATGAGATCGCTAGAGACACAGGATTCTCTCTCTCCCAGTCCATACTGAAAGTAAATCCATGCTGGAAAGACAGTAAGCCCTTAGGGACCTGCAGATATGTCCCTAAAACTTTGTCAGGAACATAACAGACAGGCAGTGTGCATGGGTAGCTGTTTTATTCTCAAGCAGGCCTGGGTATCACATGTTCATGGAATCCTGCGTTGCCTTGTTTAGCTTTTCATTCATGTTACTTCCAGGTTTTTTCTACTGAAGTAATACCTAGTAGTACTTTCACTTATCTTGTATTTGTGTAGTAATTTTTGTCTAAGAAGACTACTTTACATTTGTACTTATTGAATTGCATGCTTTTTCCTTAAGGCAGTTTATCTAATTTGCTTAAATGTTTTTGAATTCTAATCCCCAAATCTCCTTACATCCTTTCCTCTGCAGCTTAGTATCATTTATAGGGTAAGACCCATTAAGAACACGTGCTCTTTAACTGTCAAAATTAGTAATGGAAATATGAGATGGACCTAGGTCACTCTTCTCATTTTTCTCTTTCCTTCATTTTTCCAATATGATTGTGATCCTCTGGTTAACACTTTGTCAGCAGTTTTCCAACTAGATAAGTACCTAGACGATTTTTGCCAGAGGAAAACATAACAGGGGATCATGTCGACAGCTCAAAATTTGTGGCATTTGCTGCTTTTTACTTCCCACAAAGCCTGCTGTCTTGGAAAAGGAGAAATGTTATGTTGTTTAAACATAAATATGTGGATTGTTTCTTGTCACCTTAATGTTATGATGATTTTTTTTGTATGTCTGGGTTTTGACCCAGTTGTTTTATTTACATTGTTACATTTACATCTGTAACCAGATGTTCTTACCAGGCTCAGAATCTTATTATTACGAGGAATCGTGAGTAAGGCTACTCTATACAAATGAAGCAGTATCCACTGCAGCATTATTAAACATGCTAGCTGTTACATTTTCCTCTGGAATATTTTGGAGAAGAATGGACAGTGTGACATCTGGGAGTAAAATACTTTTTTTTTCTTTTTCAAGGATCACATTTAAGCACCTAAATTTAGGGGTTTACAGAGTAGGTATCTACTTATCAGCAAGAAACCCAATCTATTTGCCTAAACATACATATATAATACCATCTGAAAAAGCAGAGTCAGGGTATCACACTTCACCTTTAGCTTCAGTAGGGTATTTACTTCCAGTATCTCCTGTGTCATATCTGCTGTCGTGGTTTAACCCCAGCCAGCAACTAAGCACCACGCAGCCGCTCACTCGCTCCCCCCCCACCGTGGGATGGGGGAGGAAAATCAGGAAAAAGAAGTAAAACTCGTGGGTTGAGATAAGAACAGTTTAATAGAACAGA
>JAVJGG010000032.1:1757093-1786639 GCA_035590195.1 Aviceda cuculoides
GGGAGATTTAGGTTAGATATTAGGAAAAATTTCTTTACTGAGAGGGTTGTCACACATTGGAATAGGCTGCCCAGAGAAGTGGTTGAGTCACCATCCCTGGAGGTATTCAAAAAGTGTATAGATGAGGTACTCTGTACCATGGTCTAGTGGGCATGGATGACGATTGGACTCAATGATCTTGTAGGTCCTTTCCAACCTAAATGATTCTATCATTCTATGATTCCGCCAGCTCCCTCAGTACCCTTGGATGGATCCCATCTGGCCCCATAGACTTGTGTGTGTCTAAGCAGTGTAGCATGTCACTAACCATTTCCCGTTGGATTATGGTGGCTTCGTTCTCATTACATTCATTCTTCATTATCAACACAAGATTCAAATATTTTTATATGTAATCTCACATTAGAAGGGCATTTATATGTAACCATTTCACATCTATCCTTACTTAAGGCATGTTCAGGTTCATATGTGAACTATTACATACAACTATATGGTGTTCTCAAAAACCAGATATGTTCAGATCCATATACTATCAAAAAAAGCATTACCCTCAATTATGCCAAAGGAGAACCTATTTTGTACTAAGTGTATTGTCTATCTGATCATTTGACCTCATAAATCAATTGGGCCATGCAATTGCATTAGGTAGATGCTTAACACAGATGCACTAATAGGAAGCAGCAGCATGCTGGCTTCTGAATTAAATCTGACTTGCCCAGTTACACCTTATCCCCATCCTGTGGCGCTGAGGAAATCCCAACAATGCCTCTAGAGCAGGAGTTGAGTCCACGTTGCCTCAAGGACCAACATCCATCATCCATGCCATGTTTCTGCAGAGATTTAAAACGTGAGGGTTCTGTGCTGACTCCTGGTAGGTGGATTTGCACACAAACCTGGTAATGAGTTGTCTTACAGGAGTACCCAGAGACCCTAACACGTCTGATGCCTCCAGCCATCATGTCAGACACTAGTTAGATCTGCTCTGAAACAGCACATGCTATTCTGATCACCTGTGTTTGCGAGGGAGGAAGCCAGACTAAGCAAGTTTCAAGAAAGCCTCCAAGGATGAGCCAAACAACCCAGAGCCTATTTCACAAGAAGAGACTAAGACAACATGGTCCTTTTACCCTAACAAGACAAAGGCCAGGAGAGATGACTACTGTATAAATACTTTGGGGACAGGGAAGAAGAGAGATTTAAGCTGAAGAGCAAGACTGGCATCAGAACAAAGGTGTATAAACCGGTTATAAGTAAGTGTATACTGGGAATTAAAATAGCATTTTTAACAATCAGCAGACTGAAGTTCTGAAATAGCCATCCATCCAGAAAAGCAGCAGACATCACAAAACTCATGGGGTTTATTTTCATTAGAAGATATACAGCTGCATGTCATAGGACTCAGGAAGTCCTCTGCAGTCCTGTGTTCCTACCCTGATTAAGGTAAATACTGTAAAAAACACACAAGAAGGCACAGTCTGAGCCCCAAAGCACCAATAAATATTAGAAAGGTTTTAAGATGAAGCAGAAGGATGGTGTGGGAGAGAAACTGTCCCCCGTGTACTGTTCCCAAAAATGCTTTAAGTCTCAAAACAGCTTCACTGTATATGAGCATATGCTGCAGGTCATACAGCTTCCCCCAATACACAGGCAATTGGAGTAGGTCATTATAATGGCCACTTCTGGACTTAAAAATCCATGGATCACAGGGCAAAGTAAAAATGATACAGGCATCAACAGAAAACCTGAAATTCTACTCCCATTCACTCAGCACTTAGAACCTGACAGCTGATTCAGATCTCAAATATTTTCCTAGCCAGGAAACACAGCCTGACCTAGGGCTCATGCAAAGGTGAAATGTAAACTCCAAAACGTCTGATCTGTATTTGGTAAGAGCCCAGCGACACCTTCACAGCACTCAGTTTTGCATTTCTTTGTCATCATTTAACATGATCTGGAGAAATATCAGTCCCTAGATAAAAGAATACACCTGTATTAGGTTTGCATAGCAGGGTTTTGGTAGCCAGGCAGGGGCTACAGGCTTCTGTGAGAAGCTGCTAGAAGCTTCCCCTGTGTCCGACAGAGCCAATGCCATCTGGCTCCAAGACGGACCCACTGCTGGCCAAGGCCAAGCACATCAGCGATGGTAGTAGCGCCTCTGTGATAACATATTTAAGAAGGGGGACAAAAACCTGCGCATTTTGCAGCCAGAGAGATGAGTGAGAACACGAGAGGAACAACCCTACAGACCCCCAGGTCAGTGAAGAAGGAGGAGGAGGAGGTGCTCCAGGTGCCAGAGCAGAGATTCCCCTGCAGCCCCTGGGGAAGACCATGGTGAGGCAGGCTGTCCCCCTGCAGCCCAGGGAGGTCCACAGTGGGGCAGATCTCCACCTGCAGCCTGGGGAGGACCCCACGCCAGAGCAAGGGGATGCACCCAAAGGAGGCTGTGACCCCGTGGGAAGTCCACGCTGGCAGGACCTGTGGACCCATGGAAAGAGGAGCCCACGCTAGAGCAGATTTGCTGGCAGGACTTGTGACCCTGGGGGGGACCCATGCTGGAGCAGTTTGTGAAGGACTGCAGCCCATGGGAAGGACTCGCGTTGGAGAATTTCATTGAGGACTGTCTCCCATGGGAGGGACCCCATGCTGGAGCAGGGGAAGAGTGTAAGAAGTCCTGCCCCTGAGGAGGAAGGAGCAGCAGAAACAACACGTGATGAACTGACCACAACCCCCATTCCCTATCCCCCTGGGCTGCTGGTGGGGAGAAGGTAGAGAAAATTGAGAGTAAAGTTAAGCTCAGGAAGGGAGGGGAGGGGGGGGCGGGGGGAGAAGTGTTTTTAAGATTTGGTTTTACTTTTCATTATCCTGGTTTGACTTGTTTGATTTGATTGGTAACAAATTAAATTGATTCTGGTATTTTTCCCCAGGTTGAGTCTGGGTTTTGCCCATGACCACAACTCGTGAGTGATCCTTCCCTGTCCTTGTGTCAATCCATGAACCTTTTGTTATATTTTCTTTCCCCTGTCCAGTTGAGGAGGGGCATTGATAAAGTGGTTTTGGTGGGCACCTGGCATCCAGCCAGGGTCAACCCACCACACCACCACTAGAAGCCAAAGGTGCAAAGTAAATATAGTAAACATAGTTTAACATGAGGATAAGGGACAAAAAGCATTTATCCTAAGAAAGCATGAACAGACTGTGTAGTTGCAGTCTTTCAGACCACTTTCAAAGCAAAATCATAACTATGACTTTTAGAAGCCCTTCCATAGGAACAGGCAAGACACAATCTCTGCTTTACCCACATTTCACTTCCTGCAACTATGCTCCATCTTACCAACTGCCCTCTGCATGTTCAGCGGGCACGCTCTTCAACCAGTCAGCCCTGCTGCCAAACTCCACGAACAAAATACATTGAATCCCTTAAAAAACAAGACTACAGTGATTATTGAGCTTCCTCTAGAGAATACCCTCAGAGAAGTGCAGTCTCTTAATGTGGATGAAGTGGGCAAAACAATCAGGATGGGCAAGGGCCAGAGCACACACATTACATTAATCCAGTGCATCTTTCTTTTTGAACTCCCAGATGAAATTCAAACCTTCCTTGCTTAGGAGTAAGCAAAGAGAGCGCATTTATCTCAAGGAAGAGATGACTCCTACAGCAGACTTTACATGCACACAAGTCCTCTACGTGGCTGAACAGATGCCAAGTCTAAGAACAACTCTGGGGATCTTCAGATGAGAAAGAGTATCTAAAACCTGCACAAAACAAATATTTATGGTCTATAAATACACACAGGCACATTCCTCCTTCTCTCTCCACAGAGCAGAGACTCCCACTACAAAGTGTCTTGCAACATGTCAGACATACTGACAAAGCAAGCAGAAGTTTGGGGTTTTTTCTCTGCTCCGCATAGCAAGGCCGTGTTCTTTATTCCTACTCCTTTTGATATTTACCCCTCCCTTTCTTCTCCATCTTCTGCCTCGAGCCAGAGGCTTGTCTGCTGTCTCTTCATATTGGAAACATGCAAGCTTGTTTGGTTTAAAAGGTCAATCATAGCTTGTTTGTACTAAGTCTCTGATGCAAAAATGTCCTACTATAAGCCAGGAAAAATACTGGAGAAGAGGCAGTGCTGGACGGAGGAGTATGAAGTCTGGGTAACATACTAGGGGCATAGACACACAGTTAAGGCACTGTGGCTTACTGAGACAGCACCCATCAACCCATCAGCTGAGGGGTTCATGGGTCTATGTCTTGGTCAACAGCAAAAAATCCAATTTAATTCAGCTCATAACAAGAAAGGCTTAAGCCAAATGAGGTTACCTCGTATTCATCATAAGCTAATAGCATCCACAAGAATGGTGACCATCAGACCAACTGATGCCTCATAAACTAATCTAAAGCAATTGACTGTGCATCACAAAATTTAACTCCTCAACTTCAGGAAAGGGACTAAAACAACACCAGTTTGGTTTTACAGAAGGGGAATGGATAAAGCTATTAAGGCTGACACTCCCATGATCACAGGTCACGATACAGGCCAGGACATTTTAAAGATGTCCTGTGATTAGTTTGGGGGCTTTTTTTTAATGCCTATAAAAAGCTTTAAAAATACAACACAAAATTTAAAAATGTATGTCATCAGTAGGATGTTCTACTTAGTTTAATGGCAACAACTATCTTTCAAAATAAACTGGACAGAGTGTGTGGTGCCACTCCTTAATTCTATCCAATTTGGCAATGCTGAACTGTGTCATAAGCTCTCTATAGGTAACAGGAATTCAGCAATCAAAAGCTCTCCAAAGCTGAAGTAGTGAATCCTATTCCCCACTTGCTTTGCCAATGGTTATATTGTGTAGCTAAAAACTGTCTGCGATATCTTTTAATTTAAAAAAAAAAACAAAAACGTTGCAGTTGTTTCCTCTTTCCCTGGCCTGCCAGGGTATCATTGCAGAACCATGTATTATTGTGTTGATAGCTGATGGTACTGCTAAGGCAACTCCACGAGTATTACTTCTTGGCCTGCATCAGATGCTGTGAGGATGAACATTATCCTCCACCACTGGCGGAGACCCTGAACCCCAGAGCTGGGTACCATCAGGAAATAGCGTAAGTGTTCATGTCACACACCCCACAAACCACTTTATATCCACATTTCTATGCTTTCTGTGCTGTAGGCCATGGAATTCATTTGCTCCTTCCTCCTCTCCTCAACTGTCAGAATAAAAAGAATTAAGTTCCTTTTCCACTCCCAAGTCTGCCCCTCTGCCATTTTCCAAAGCAGTTGTTTTCCACAGCATAGCTAGTGACCCTGGCCACTCCAGGACCTTAAGTGAAAACCTAACCAAACCAGAAACTCCGTCAACTCAAAGACTAAAAACAGGTTTGGCTTTTAATTGGGTTTAAGAGGGACCAGCTCTTGGTACGTTATTTCCAACAGTTGTCGATGGCCTGTCATAACTCACATAAGGACTCCACTCTGCTCTGCCACTTGAGAGTTACAAGACCATCAATAACCACGGAAAATAACGTAGCCCAAGAGGGGCCAGAGCATAACCTCCTTCTCCCAAATCTTTCTTTACCTATGTAGTCTGCAGTGAACCACAGCACTGAGGCTGAGGCTTTAGCTGACACCCACACACCAGTGAGGAGCAGCACTCCTCTTCCGTAAGTCAGCATGTTCACTCTAAAAGAGAAAAAAAAACTTCCCCAAGAAAAATACTACTGTTTCATTTCTCTTCTGTGTGAAAAAGTGCAAGTCCCTGTCCTGTATAATCAGAGACAGCCTTGGAGCAAACACCCACATAGCACCCTGCTGCTATTCATTAATTGCTCTGGCAGCTTGCAACGAAATCCCCAGAGAAATTTTATAGCCTTTCTGTAACTATACACGTCTGCTCGAAGAGACCCCAAACAGACACACACAGGCACCCGTCACACACTACCAGATGTTTGAGAGCTTGGTCCCTGTGGAATATCAGAGAGCTGCCACACACACCTGCTCCCACAAGAGACAAGTAGAAAATCAGTGACCTCCACTTACTCATGGCACATGGTAAAATACAACTCTACAAACCATTCCTGCCTGCAGAGGGTATCAATATATTTATTGCACAACATATCTTGGGAAATTCCAGTGAGGTATATGACATTCAAGGAGAAATGCTTCAGGAGCTAAATATCAGCCTCTAAGAGCAAAGCAGCCAAGAAGGTGCAAAGAAACAAAGCAGAGATGTTCATTACTACATTGAGACAATAGGAAACGCCAGAAGTCACGGTTACAGCAGATGACAGATCCTCCCTCAATTACTGTCATTCTTCTCAGATGCACACAGTTCTAGTGTAGAGAGTCTATATTTTGTTGGGGGAAGAAGGTGATCAATGTTATCCAAAGAATTAGGGGAAATAAAGTAATATCCAGCTTCACTGAAGTCAGAAGCAATTTTCATTGGCTTCAGTAATGCTAGAAAGTACTTTTTTTTCCCTAATTTTTTTATTAGATGCTTAAGGCAGGGAATATTTTATAATCAAAGACACCAACAAGCCCTGAAGATGGAATTTTGAGCTGTTCTTTTTTCCTGAAGTTTAACCTGGGCATTTCCGAAAGACACGTGAACTTCCTCTGTGTTCTGCTGAGATCTGGAGCACAGGACAAAGCCTCAAGGATGCCTATGCCACAGTAGATGCAACCTGCCACCAGGAACTCACACTTTTAATCTCCAGTCCTCCTGTTCTGGTTCAGAACAACCCTCTGCGTCCTGTTTCAGGAACTGCGATTGTGGATAAAGACACAAAGCCTGGTTAACTCTATTAACTTTACAGCATCATGCCATGAAATGTCATGTCAGTTTCCACTGCTGCCAATTTATGCTACAGCCCTTCTGGCCTGGATTCCTCTTGCTCCTTCCATTCACATGTGCACTGCAGGCTGCAGCCTTTTTGAGCTACCCACCTTACCTGTACACATGCACTCTAGAACAATATGAATATTACATGTAGCAGCATTTGCAGCAAAGCATATATTAAGTCCTATATTTTTAATGCCACTTTTAGTATGCCTATAAAAAGACTCTATGCAAAAGACTGGATTATGCATTTTTGTGCTGTATGGGAACAGGGTACAAGTGAGAGACACGGCAAGTGGGAATGCTCCCATCCAGCTGCAGCAGCCTTTGGCAACCAGCATCTGGGTAGGATTTGCAGAGAATGCTGTAAAACTTGTAGGAAGATAAGCACCACAGCTAGTTGAGCCCATATGATTTTTACATCTCAGGAGGTTTCCAATAGGATATCATATTAGAAGTGCTGGTGAATGCTATCCCTTACAGTGAGCGGATTACATGCTGCTCTTGAATTCCTCTGTAACCACTCAAAAATGTGACATCTTTACATCTCATTGTGTGCCCTCCTACAGCTCATATTAGAGGGCCAGAAGGAAGAGGAATGCCTGCCAGACACTTTTAACAAAATTTGATTCTTTTATCAGAATTTGATGATCTGGAGCCTTCTCATACTTGTCCTTACTTCTTTCAAACTAAATTAGGGCACAAGGAACAATTACAGCTTCACAAGTGTCTTACCTTCCTCTGCATTACCTCTGTTACTGTACTTCAGTTCTGGCCTCAAGAGACTTCCCCAGCAGCAAAAGAACATATAACCTCCATGATCCTTGCAACTTTTGGTTTCCTTGAGATAGCAAATATACAAAACAAGCAGGACTAGGAGAACTTTAAAGCATGGATAGCTGAGATTACCGCAAGGCTTTTTTTTTCCCTGGCATGACATGCCAAGAGTGACATTCCTGTAAGAGACAGGGTTTCCTAGCACTACTTTCACCAAATAACAGAGAAACTTACCTGGGAATTAGGTCATTAAAACAGAGGGCCTGACTCACAATGACAGATGGATCAATAAGTGACCTTTGACAGATTGGAGCCACTGATCAGTGATTATTTTTTTATTAAATGATTGTTTTCCTGTGCCAGCAGGGACTCCTTCCCTCACACACAGCATTAACATTAACCGTTGCTGCACAAGGATTAAAGGAGACAACACCACAGAGGGCTGTCAGTGAAGGAGTGACCACTAGGAGAAAAGGCAAAACAGAAGCTCAGCCCAAGGAAACACACTCTTCCCCTCTACTTAGAGGGTTGGTTCATGCTGCCCAATTTCACCATCACTAGTCCACCCTCACCTATTTGTTGTACATAAACACTAGCAGGTCAGTCTGAGAAAGCAAGCAACTCTCAATGTGATTAAAAAGGCTGGAAATGAGGGATACCCAGTGAAGGCAGATCGGGCGAGGTGACACACAACATGGCCATAACAACATAAATAAATTAGCCACAGCACCACAGTGAAAAATCAAGGTCTACAATTCAAAAAGAAGCTGTGCCGACCCACAGCTCCCAGGCCCTTAACTGATGGCAGACACAACCTGAAGCCTTTCTATTTCACCGTCTGGCTCCATCCCAAAACACTTCTGCATCTATTCATGCCAACCTGTTTGACTTCAAACCATTTGCTTCTCCTGAGTGGACATCATCAGTCACACCAATCTACAAGAGCTGTTTTGTGAGATGGGGGAAAAAAGCCCCTCAGAGAAAAGCACAGCTCATCAATGTGCTGTGCCTGGGACTTGGGTTCAGTCATAACCCAGGTCTCCTGGGGTGACCCTGTACACTAATCAGGTCTGCCCTTTGGCACTGTGCCCACAGCAGAAAGACCAGGTGGAAAAAGTTTTGAAAACCTTGAACAGATGAAAGACTGCAAGCATGACACAGGAACACAAAAAACCCCCAGCAGATGGCAAGGAAGAAGCTTCTTCTGCTTTTGAGGGTTACACACTCTAGCACGGCTCTTGCTATGTAAGGCTCTGCTGGCTTCTCCTTATACTTCTTTAGACAATATATCTCACAGGAACTGAAGGGAGGATCATATGTTTTCTTCTCACACAGTCTGACTTCATTAGCCCCAGTAAATGTTGCACCATAGCCCCTAGTGAAGCAAAATGTCTTTGTCTTGGTGCAGTGCCAAGAAAGCAAGTGTCATTTGAGCCTCAGATGAGAACAGCATGCTACAGGCAGCGCAACCCTCAGCAAAAGGAAACATTTGGCTAGAGAAACATGGAAACCAGAGAACAATATGACAAGAAGTATCTAGTTCAACTTCATACATCTTGCATGTGTATAATTCACCACCACATATTTCAACAGCTCTCACCCAAGGAGAGCTCAGACAAATCCAAAGTGTCTCTCCTCTCTCTCAAAGAAACAGGAGACATGCTCAGCTGAAGTCCTAATCCAGCCACTACCAATGCAAAAGCAGCTGCACTGCTGGCAAAAAGACATGCCCTGTTCCTTCTCCTCTGGGATGGTCAGCTGTTAATTCTTTAAGCCACCAGCTCAATGTGTGAACCAATAACTCTGCATGAGCCTTCCCTCATTCAGTCAGAATACAGTGAATGCCTGCTATCTCCAGAAGAGAGACCCTTATTGCCCTCATCGCTTCACGTTGGTTTTGTTCATGCAGAAGGAAAGGCAGTATGGAAGAAATGGATAGGAAGGGGATGAAAACAAACCACACCCACTAATTCTGAGGAATAAGACTGCAGAGAGCTAATTATTATCCACAAAATGGATCTCAATTGTTAAGGAGAGGTGGGGGAGCCTCACCAACTACTTTGCACAGAAAAATCCCACCAGATACGACAAAGCTCTCTCAGCTGAATAAGGTAATATGCTCTCAAGTCTTCCCATAGTCTTGCTTCAAGAACACATTTCTTGGTCTTGTAGGCCTCATTTCCTTCAACATACTTACATGCTCACTGGTGTCCTCAAGGTCTCAATCTGCATGTTCAGTGTCCCCTTGCATACTCAACTTCCTCTCCTCCCTCATCAGAGAAGATAGGGGAGGAATCACAGATAGATCTTTTATTTTAAATTTACAGAATTGTCACAGACTAAGAAATTGCATCATACACACTATGTCCAAGTGATACCAGTTCTATGCTTCCCTATTATCCTCAGCAGAATTGATGGGCCTCACTCCTTTCCCACTCCCATACCAAGTCCCATAAAGCAAGCTTCTACCGCCTCGTCTCAGCCAGCAGGCATTACCAGCCAACATCAGCTCAAGAGACTTTCCACTATTGCACCAAGCAGAGAAAGGTGCACTCTTCCAAGGGTAAGCACAAGCCTCTCCCTCTCCATCCAGAGAAGCCAGGGAGGGATGAAGATACACAATTACAGATCCTAGCTCAGGCTGGTCATTTGATGGAAGGTGTGTTTTTCATTCCTAGTTTTAACCAAAGAAAATGTAACCAGGGACTTTGAAAAGCAGCGGCATCCAGAAGAAAAGTGGCAAGGACCAGCATGAATCTTCTTGCCGACTCCACAGTTTTCCCCAGAGAAGGAAATGAACCAAGACCAGATGCAGCCAGCCCCAGGAAAGAGGGGCAAGACTGGCTGCAACAGACATTCCACAAGAGAGCTGCAGAGACCCACAGTGGGAAATGAAGGAGTAACACCATAATAATGCTATCTGGAGTCCATACCTGGGGCTGTGCCCACAATAACCTCCCTCCCCACACCATACATCCATGCTCTGTCCTTCCAGTTGCAAGCTGCACATCAAGCCCTTCCCGGGAACTTGGTCAGACTATAATATTTGAAGAGTAGGTGAGATGAAAGAAGGAACATTATTGCCTCATCCCGTACTAACTCGCACCCTCATTTCTTCACAATGCCCTTCCAACGTCCTTCATTTCCTGCAGTCCTCTGTGTAGCTGAACCATGTGTTTCTCCTCACTATGAATTAGTAGCCTGTCCAATAATTTAAGTGGTCCAAAATGATATGATTCCTCAAACCTTTTCACCATGGACTCAGACTTTGATATTAAATAAAACAATACCACAAAGAAACACACACACACACACACACACACACACACACAAACCCCAAAACCACACCACAAACCTGTGTGGGATCAAGGCAGTTGATAATAATTGAATAAAAAAATTTGGCATCTTCTTCCCTAGCAGGCTTTAAAATTTAGAAACTTGCACTTGTTTTTTAACAGATCTTACACTCATTTTAAGCACATTTAAAATTAACAACAAAAACCTACAAAGCTTTCTTGCTATTTGTCTTGGACCCTAAAGTAAGTTGTCATTGGCAAATTATATTCCATTAAAGGATACTACCAACTAAAAAAAAAAATAATTATCAGAATGCTTTTTCATTTGCTATTGTTACAAGCAACGCCTAAAATTAATATAACTGAAGGATTAGAATGGAAATTGCCTTTCACCTAAATGCTTACTCCATTCATTTGACAGCATTTTGTGTCAAGTGAGTTTTACTGTAAGTTTCTCTTGTAAGCATTCAGATCCCCTGTTAGTTGAGCTGGATTAGACCCATACAAATAGGGAAGGAAAAATATATATGGAAATTTAACTGCAGAAACTCAAATATTGGCAAGTGAGCCTAAGGAGAGCACTTCTTTTTTCAGCTAAGTAAAATGAAGCTGCTGGGCACTCCTTAAACAACACATATGCACTGAAAATCCTCTGCCTCAAATAAACACACATTTCCCATCAGGCACAAAAAATATTCAACATTCAACAGACAGTGCCAGTACTGGCTACGGTCTCTTTTTTCTTATTTCAGCAAAGTGTGCGATCTGCTTTTTCACACTCTACCCTAGAAACATGAGACATCTATGATTCATTCTGCAATCTACCTCTCCAATCACACACCTAGGGGGAAGGCATGTTGAATGTTTGGGGGTTTTTTTTTACATAAAAGAATAAAAATATTAAAAGCATTGCATTTCTTTGGGGATTTTGTTCCTCCTCAAAAGGAGTCTCATCACTTAATTTTTCCCTTCCACATTTCCCCACACTTCCTCCACATCCAACCCACTGCCTGGCATTCTCTCTCTTCCCAGAGATCGTCTTCTTCCCCACCTTGCTCCTTCCAGACACCACCTCCAGTGATGCCTCCTGCCTCTCCCCTCTCCCTTTCTGTGCTAAGTTGGCCAGCCTCTTGTGCGGTTTGTGCAGATGTCAGTGGGGTCAGAACACACATGAAGCTCTGTTAGATGTACATTTCATAAATCAGAAGGCTGCCTTCTGCTCTTTTTGTTTGCTCTCTTCAGTCAAAATCTTTTTCTCTAGTCCCTCTCCCTTCCAGCCTCTCCTACTTCCCTACATCCTTTTGCCTCACTGAAAGCTTGGTAATTTTCTTCACGTTTTTCTCTCTCTTATTCTTAAAGCTTCCTTTTTCTTACCTATACTCCACTCGCTTCTTTTGCTACCAGACTGTCATCTATGCTGTTAGCCCCAACCATGCCTCCAGTACCTCTACAGTTAAATCACTTATTAGACTCCTTTAATTTTCCCCATTTGCTCCTTTGAGTCCTAGCATTGCTGGTTCCCAATCACACAAACACCATACCCTGTCTCCTCCTCCTCCTCACAAATAGCACAATCTTTTACTGGGAACTGACTGCTCATATAGGAAGCAATTACCAAACCTTTTCACAGGGGTGCATGATGATGTGCCGGTGTTAAGAGGGTGGCTTACTAAGAACTGATTGGAAGAGATAAGTGAAGCCTTGATAATCAAGGCTGACTCCATTTGAAGTTCAGACAAAGGTTTGGGCTGACTTTTCTGGGGCAACTTATCCCTAGAAACAGAAAAGAAAAAAGATTCAGCTGAGACATTTTGGCTATGGACAGAGCTAGGTAAGGACACAGAGAAGTTCCACAGCAAGAGGAGTCAACTTCAGCAGCCAAACACCAGAGTAGCCGTTTACCTCTTCAGAGTTCAAAATCTACACACAGTCAGCAGGCAACTGTGTAAGGCAACTTTCCAGCTACTTAGAGAAGCTAAGAGCAATGAGTCACAGGGGCAGTATTTAAGATGCTAAGAGTTTCACCTGGAAAATGAGAGTAGCACCTGCTCAGCAGGCTGACCAATAAGACACAACAGGGGACAAAGACACACACACCCCCCCAAGTAGTGAGTCAGGATGGAGCTTTTCAAAGTCTGATACATGATAGCCAACAGCAAAGTTGCTTGCAGCGCCCTGTTGCTCCCACACATCATAGGAAGGTTGCCTACAGCATGACCCCCAAACTTATGGCAGGTTACAGTGTGACATGACACGCTACCCCACCAGATGCAGATGGGGGTATGTGGGTGGCAGAGGAGAAGGCAGGCAGAGAAGTGAATGAACATACAGGCAGCTGTGATTGAAACTCTGAAAGTCTAAGGTCTCTGCAAATGCCCAAGTTAAAAGCAGAGGCAGTCTCCCAGATCGATTATGCATGCACGCCACTGAAAACACAGGCTGCTAAAGTGCCAGAGCCCTGCTGGATAATTTATAGGCTGGTGTTAGTATTCACAGAGCAGTGGGCAGAGTTCAAAGGAACGAGGTGGAGAATAAAAGTTTGAGCCTTATGAAAACACTGTCACAGCCAGCATGGGCCTAAGCTCCACAAAGCACTTCACTTGTGCTGGGTACAGGCAGAAGCCAGCAGATATTATCACAGCAGGAGCCAGCAAGTGCCATCTTGGCACACAGGCAGAGAGTTCAGGGAGAGTGCTCAACCAGAGTGTGCAAACATGCAAACTTTGCAAGTGTTTGAGCACGTGCCTGCTTGGCTTTTGGGAATCTATGGGGTGTGCCAAACAGACCGTGACCCATCTTCTCCCACAACCCTTCCTCACAGTCCTCTTGATTCTCCTAGGCCTACCATACACCAAATTTCCTGGGCTACTTCTGCCACAGAAATAAACACCAAGCAGGGAATAACTGAAGACCTTCACATACCGTTTTCACTCATGGTCTCACCCGGATTTGAAACCAGGACTTCAGGGACAAAATTAATCATACTAAGCCACCCAAAATGCAAGCTTTATTTAGGTGAGCTTGCGTTTTCCAGCTTTATCCCTGCCTGAGCCTCTTAGCCATCTAGTTATCAGAAGAGAAAGATGGGAAGACAGTGAGGTCATCAATTTACTAAGCCCTGTGTCTGCTCACGTTTGAGATCAGACACAACACCAACTGCATTAGAATAAGTACTGTGTGGTTGACTTCAGCAGAGATGTAAAGCAAAGGCTGCCTCGCCTGTCTTCCCCTCCCTCTCTCCAAGGCTACTATAAAACCAGATCTTACAGACATACAGGTGCACACCACATTCTGCCACTATTCACCATAACCATCTAGTGCAGGGAAAGGAGTACAAGGGAAAGCCTAGTATACAGACAAGATGAACTAAGAGGTTTAACCAGTATTTTACTATTGTGTGTATGCCCAGATACCAGCTGTAAACTCCTTGCCATAGAACTTTCCACAGCACTCAGAATATCCCTCTCCAACCATATTCATTCCAGAAGAGACTTGTCTGAATGCACAAGCAATTTTCTGATCTAGAAACTTTTCTAAATTAAGTTCTCTGCCCCTTGCAACACATACCTGAACTAGGAAGGCACACAGGAATGTGGTATCATACAGTTTGCTGCTAGTATACCAACAAGTACTCATCTCACTCCTTCCTGCAGGTTACAGTCTTCTGGGACATTCTGTCTGGGTGCAGTACTTGAAGCTCAATCAATTATAGAAAGATATCTTTATTAGAGGCCACAGAGGGGCACACTTTAGAGACACAAATCACTTAGAATGAAAACCTTTTGTTCTACATTTGGACAGCACCACACACAACAACCTTCTTGTGTATGACCAGGGAATACAGTAATATAGTTAAATAGATTAGTCACTAAAACTAGTCTCCTCTCTATATAATTACAAGATAAAGTTGGATTTTTCTCCATAGAGTCTGGAGGACTAGAGTATTGATAGATGCACATTCTTTTAATCACGGGAGGGTTGTGGGGGAAGGGGTTGAAACAAGGACCCTGTGTCTTTACTCTTTTGAGCACAGAATCTCCATGATGGGCTCACAACACTGTTGCACGGAATATGTAACTTGATTAGTTCAGTTTCTAAATATGTGGCAGTCATCAGGGTCTTGGCAATTAATCTATAGTTAGTCCACAGTATCATTTCAGGTGGATTTTCAACAGCAATGTTATCAAAAGTCTGAGGATAAAGCTACATGGTGCACAGCAGAGACTTTTGAAGGTTGGTAGCATCTGCTGAGAAGTCTGACAACCATTAACTGAGAGAGCAGTTTGGGACAGAATCTCAAACCAATCCTAAAATGAGGTGTGTACTAAATGGGATTAAATAAATCAGTCTGTTGTCTATGATCTTCAACAAAAAGAATTTAAACTCCTCCTATTGAATTTGAGAGCCATTTTAGAGATAAGAAATAGAGATAGCAATTTGCTTTTGTCATGAAATAACTCAATGGCAGAATGAAAAAAAAAAAAAAAAAGTTTGCGACTCCTGCCCTTTCCATTTGATTATTTACCTCTGAGAGTATAAAGAAGGGAGGTGTCAGGAAAAGAAAAAAGGAAAAAAAGACAATTCAAAAAAAAAAAAAAGTGCATGAAAACATCTGGACAGAGTCCAGCAAAAAAGAGGTTATAAAGCAGATAGAAAAGACTTACATGGAAATAGAGTGAAGAGGTATAATGTGTTTAACATGGAGAGAGACAAAAATTACAGAGAACAACAACCAAATCTGAAATGACATATAAATCAGTTTACAAACAGAACCATTTTCCCAGCACAATTATGGTGACAGAATAATCACTGGAGAGCTTTAAGAAATCATTCACTGAGTACTTACATGGGATAATCTAGCAAAGGGGCCCAGGAGACCTGGTTGATCTTAAAGAACAAACTCCTCAAAGCACAAGAACAGTCCAATTCAATGTGTGGAAAGCCAAACGGGTGTGGAAAGATGCAGTTGGCTCAATGGGAAACTCCTGACAGAGCTCAAACACAAAAGGAAGCAAATGGAGGGTGAAAGCAAGGGTGTGCTCCCCAGGAGGAATGCTGAAACTCCATCTTGGCATGTCAGGATGAAAATTAGAAAAGCTTGACATTGCATGAAAATCCACAAACTGTGAAAAGAAGGAAGAAGGAGTTCTAAATGCACACTGGTAGTAAGAGGATGACTAAGGAAACTGTGGGCCCAAAGCTGAATGGGACAGGGGACTAGTGGTAAAAGGAAAACACTTTGGCCCTCAATGGCTTTTTTGCCTTGGTCTTCACTGGCAAGGGCTCTTCTCACCCTTCCTGTTCCAC
Source organism: Aviceda cuculoides (assembly GCA_035590195.1). Lineage (NCBI taxonomy): Eukaryota > Metazoa > Chordata > Aves > Accipitriformes > Accipitridae > Aviceda > Aviceda cuculoides. The sequence goes on from JAVJGG010000032.1 coordinate 1,773,311, forward strand.
ATGTCCAGTGGAAGAATCCAGGGGATGGAAAAACTACCCACAGCTGAGGAAAACTGAGTTAGGGACTATTTAAGCAAACTGGGCATACTCAAAATCCTGAGACCAGACAAGATGCTCTAACAGCACTGAAGGATGCAACAATGGCTGATGTCACTGTAAGATCACTCTCGGTCATGTTGGAAAGGTCATGGTGACTGGAGGAGGCTCCTGATGACTGGAAATAGGTAAATGCCACACCTGTCTTCAGAAGGAGCAAGAACAAAGATTCAGGGAATTACAGACTGGTCAACCTAACATCTGTCCCAAGGAAGGTTATGCAGCAAATCCTCCTGGAACCCATTTCCAGGCACAGAAATGACCAGAAGGTCATTGGGAACAGCTGGCATGGATTTACCAAGGGGAAAAAGTCAGCCAGATCACCTTCTGTGGTGAGATGACAGGCACAATGAAGAAAAGGAGAGCACAGATTTTGAAAGAGTCTCCAATACTATAATTGTAAACAGTGGTATGTAGCTGCATCAGGGGAAGTTCAGACTGGACATTAGGAAAAGGTTCTTCACCGAGAGGGTGGTCCATCACTGGAACAGCTCCCCAGGGAAGTGGGCAGGGCATCAAGCTTGTCAGAGTTCAAGGAGCATCTGGATGACACTCTTAGTCATATGGTTTCATTTTAGATAATCCTGTGAGGAGCAGGGAGTTGGACTCTATGATCCATATGGGTCCCTTCCAACTCAAGATATTCTATGATTTGATGATTTATAGACAGCTAGAACCAGACAAGTGTAGTGCAAAGCACATGGAAAACTGACTGGACCACTGCACTCAAAGGCTAGTCATCAGTGGTACAACAACCTAATGGCAGCCAGTTACTAACAGTGTTCCTCACGGGTTCTTTGCTGGACTTACTGCATTTTGTCATTGTCTTTCTTGTACTCATCAGCCCAGAATTGGGCACAGTAAGCAGACTTGATCCCACAAGTGCTGAGCATGGGTAAATAGTGCCATCCCTTGACCTGCTGCCTATGCTTTTGCCAATACAGTTCAGTATATGATTAGCTTTCACCACTGCAAGAACCACACTGATGGTTAGGGTCTAGAGCATGATATGCAAAGAAGCTGGGAGAGCTGGGTATGTTCAGCTCAGAAGAGCTGAATATTTGGTCCTCATTCTCCATACTCTTCAGCTTTGAACCAACTCTACAAGCAGCTATGAAATTTCACCACCCATAAAGGACAAACTGAAGCATAGAGACATTATGAGCCAAAAAACACAGTACTTTTAATTACTTGTTTCCAAAGGCACACAGAATTCTGTAGCAGAGCCAGGAATAAACCCCAAAACACCCAAATCCCTCTTCCATAAACACTTGCCCCAAAAATGTGTTCTGGCACTAATAGTCCCATAAGTCTGCAGGTTGCCTGTGTTGGAGGATTCCTGGCAGCCACTTCACCCAGAATACCTTAAATAAGACTTGACTGGACAGTCAAGTATTAGACCATTTTAACTATTTGCATTACACACATGCTATACAACATGTAGCTGCATCTAATGTCCCACAGTCACTTCTGGGCTGCTGAATAATAAATGACATGGCAGGCCAAAGTCGGAGATGGGTGTTGGCAACATAAGGTTTAATAGGAGACACATTTATAACATGCCTGATGTTGTGTGACACTGTGTGATGATAACAAACCACACAGTAAAAGAGAGAGGACATCATAGCACCACACAAAGTTAGTTGATGTAATTCAAATTCAGAAGGAAGGACACCCTGAAATTATTTGATGTCCATCCTGCATCTTGTGACCCTCTCCAGGTAACACCCAAAACAAGACACACATGTGAATGCAGCCACTGGCATAGGCAGAGCCCCTAAGCCAAAGCATGCCCAAGTTCCCCAGCAGCATGGTACAGCCACATGTCTGGAATGACTGCTCACTGTGCAGCTGAATCACAGCCCTCCACGCTTTTAGGCACTCTTGCACTCACCAATATACAGCACCAAGGACATAACCTATATGCACAGAATTGTTGCCTACAAATGGCACTACATAGCTCTTGCCTTACCTTGGTAAGACACCACTTCTACTAACAAACCTCTTGCATTGTGTCACTTTGGATATTCATCCTGCTGAGATCAGTCAGTCTTCCCAGCATCCTTTTAAAAACACAGCATCAAACCCCTGTGCTTACTGTCTCATTCTCTTTGCGTAGTAAAAATCTACAGTTTCCCTTAAAAACTGCAGTGGACACTTCATTGCTGGACCAGTGTGTCTCCCTACCTACACCAGATGAATGACGGGAAGTTTGGGGACAGAAAAACCTCAAGTGAGAATTAAGCTGTTTAAATAAAACAGATGGAAGATGCACATACAAAAACACCAAAGCAAAGGCCGCAGCTTGAATTATTGTTGCAATCCTTTGCCACATGCCTACAGAAAGCTTGACAACAGCTAAGCTGTCGACATGCTATCATACCACCCATCCTGCTGACCAATCTTTGTTTATCTGTACTCCCCCAATTATCTGTGTCCATCTGTTGTCTCCTGTCTCATCCTTAGCTTGCTAGCTGTTTGGGGCAGGGAACATTTTATGCCCTGTGTTTGACCAGGATCGTGTAGGTGCTACCACAATAGGCAGGGATAATAATAACAACAATAATTAGGTTATATCTTACTATCTCCTTGGGTTTGAATGTTTCCCTCCTGACTTCACAGCAGTGTTCATAAACAATTTTTACTTGGTGCAATATGGGGCCTCATAAACAAATAATTACATCCCAACCTACCTTCAACCATTTCACCAGTCATCCCTTGAGGCCTGACTCTGCTGAGCTCTCCATATGCTCCAAATGGTGACTGTGTGTGAACTCAGCTCCAGAAGAAGATGCCAGCCTTGCAGTGCAGCAAGACTAACACCCTGCATATAACCCTTAGATTTTCCTTGGACAGAACAAGCTTCCTACACACAAACTGTTGCCTCCTACTTTTGTGTGTCAACCCTGACTCATTTGTAGTGCCAAGAAGTAGAGGATATCATCTTCATCCTCCACTCACTCTGAAAAATGGCAAGAGCCTGCAGTTACAAGTTTATGTAAGAAGGCGGAAAATTATTATATTATAAACTGTGCACACACATAGTGGCCAAGCCCAACATTGTCCAAGTTCAACAAGCATATATTCCTGGATGTTCTGCTAAATGAAAAAGAAGATACTTCCTTCTTTGAGATTTGTTAGGGGAACCAGCTCTCTGCATTGGAGATGCTCAGGAATTCACTCCTAGGCCTGACTGGCTCCAGACAGGCTGTTCATGTAAATCTAAGATTCAGGAAAATATAGAAGTAACACACCACATAGTATGTCTTGGATTACTTTCTAGTAGCCAATGAAAGGTTTTGCTGAACACTCAGGAAGAAGAGCCCCATTCCTTGAGTAACATCCTCCCCTCTGGCAGTGCCATGAGCCCCTTTCACAAGTACTGAAGTATATGTCTTTACCAAATCAGGTATTAGGCTCCCTCTTCTCAAATCCACTGGGTGGTAACGTGCCCCTTTGCAATGCCTAATCCACACTACTCTGCTTTAGATAACTGGAAGAAAAGGTGTTGCAGTGAGGAAAATCCTTTGCCCTCATCCGCTACATTTGTTGGAAAAGCACAGAAAAATGATCTTGTAGTAACTGTGACAGACCATACAAAACCTGCAGTGGTTTTTAACAGGTGAAAGCAGAAGTGCAAGTCTTCTTTTTCAACTCCAAATCATTTCTCCAAATCTTCCCAGTGTCAGTTAATCAGTAACCAGGATAAGAGTCTTGAATAACTTCCATTTCCTAGTTACAAGGATGCAAAAAGCTGGGCCAGCCCTCTGCTTCTTTGTTATCTGCAGAAGTAGAAAGGCTTACAGTGCTGGATGCTAATGCAACACTGCCGAATGCACAAGCTCCCTCAGGCCTTTTTGGGACATGCACTGTAAAACTGGATCATGCCAGGGGCATGGAAGGTGCTGCAGGGGAATTTGCAGAGGGTGTGTTTTGCCCTGGCCCTGCCTCCCCACACTCCCACCATAACAGCCAGTAAGGGGAGAAGCCTGCCTTTCAGTGAGTGCAAGAGATGTTGGGACCAGACATCAGGAGTTCAGGCAGCCCATATCCCTTCTGACCTGGTCAAAACTATAATAAAACAACCTAGATAAAATCTGGTGTCTCTGTCTCATCTGCTCTTAAAACTTCCTGTGATGAGGGCACTACAACCTACCTCAGGAAGCTGTTTTCATGCTTAACTATCCAAATACTCATAAAACTTTTCCTAGTACCTATCTCCACATCTTCCTTGCTACAAATTAAGCTGATTATTTCTTGTCCTATCCCCAGTGGACACAGAGAACAATTAATCACTGTCTTCTTAAAACAAGCTTTTAAATATTGGAAGACTTCTCACGTCCCTTGTCAATCTTCTCTCTAGACTAAACCAACCTGGTTCTTGGAGCCTCTCCTCGCAGGTGGTGCTCACCACTCTGGCTGTCCTCTCCTCATCTTCTTCCACTGTTTCTGGTTTTGCTGCTCACACTGGAAGCAGTGGTCTGCTGTGGCTTCAGCAGCAGCTGCTAGAGTAGAAAAACTACTGCCTGTGTGCTACACGTGACATTTCTGTTAAATATACCCTAAAATGAGATTTGCTTTTTTGCAACGTCACCACACTGTTGACTCACATTTAGTCTCTGACTCACTGTAGTGCCTCCCAAATCCTTTTCTGCAGTTCTGTTGCCTGGCTTGTTATCCCCCATTTTACATGTAGGCATTTGATTTCACCTTCCCAAGTGCAGTACTTTTCATTTGTCTCTATTAAATTTCTTCTTATCGAATTCACACCATTTTCCAGTTTAATAGGTATATGTCCCATGTTGTGCCAAGAAAGCAGATCAACTTCCTGCCTCATGTTACACATCAGCAGCAAAGACAGCATGGAAGGAAGAACTGCTGTGTTCAGGCAAACTTCTTAAAAAGAGTTACTGTCTTATCAAAAGCCTATCAATTTGTTATTCCCTTTCACTCTGCATTTCTATCTGATACACCATGATCTTAGTAAGAAAACAGTAGCTCTCTCTACCCTCATAAAATACATTCACTCAATGAAATTACAATCCACTGCCAAAAAAGTACTGCAACATCCCAGGCACCACATCACTCTATGACCCAAGCTAGTACCAAACAGAGCTGCTCGCAACTCATTAACTAGGTCATATCAACCAACAAGGAAGACAAGGGACGCATTTAAAAAACTAATTATATTGAGCCAAATCCTTAAGACTTGGCTCAACAAAATTACATCTTTTGGCCCACTGTTGTTAGATACACCCTCGATAAGTATTTGAGTACTTCTATGAAATCACATCAAAGATCATTTTGTTTCCTTGTGTTTTCCCATAAAGCACTTAACTTTTGATTCCCAGTTATGTAGCAGGTATTTTAAATGCATACACCTGAAATTATATTGTATCATACCCTCTTTCAAAGTGCTGCATAAGCTGACCAGACAAGCCAGCTGATTCCAGGACTTCAATGCAATACCAGGCAAACAGAGTCCCTTAAGAAGGTTGGCCTCAGTCCCATCACAGGACTCCTGCATTCCCCATCTGTGTCCCTCAAAAAAGTCAAAACAGTCAATAATTTAAAATTTCTTCTCTTCATGGTTTACAAAAAGATTGCAATGTGTAACTGGCCATAGTAACACAACAATTAAAGAAACTGGAATCTCTCTCTCCCACAAATTAAGAAAGATGTCAAGGTAACTTGAATGCATCCAGAGGAGGGCAACAAAGCTGGTAAAAGGGCTGGAAGGCAGGTCCTGTGATGAGTGGCTGAGGACTCTGGGTTTGTCTAGTCTGGAGAAAAGGAAGCTGAGAGGCAACCTCATTGCTCTCTACAGCTTCCTGAGGAGGGGAAGTGGAGAGGGAGGTGCTGATCTCTTCTCTCTGCTGTTCAGTGACAGGATGCGTAGGAATGGTTCAAAGATGGATCAGGAGGTTGAAACCAGATACTAGGAAACAATCCTTTACAGAGAGGGTGACCAAACACTTGAACAGGCTTCCCAAAGTGGTGGTCGATGCCCCATGCCTATCAGACGCATTTTCACAATGCCCTTCCTATCCTTTAACTTTTGGTCTGCCATGAAGTGGTCAGGCAGTTGGACTAGATAATCATTGTAGGTGCCTTCCAACTGGAACTACTCCATTCTATTCTCGGATACATGCAGCTTTCCTTTCACGGAACTCATAATTTATCCTTCCCCTCTACTCGGCACTGGTGAGTTCAAACCTGGAGTACTGCGTGCAGTTCTGGGCCTCCCAGTACAAGAGAGATGGACATAATGGGGAGAGTCCAACAAAGGGCCACAAAGAGGATTAAGAGCATGTCTCATATGAGGAAAGCCTAGGAGAGCTGGGACTGTTCAGCCTGGAGAAGACAAGACTCATAGGACATCTTATCAATGTATACAAACACCTGAAGGGAGGTTGTAAAGGTGACAGGCTTTTTTCAGTGGCACCCAGTGACAGGACCAGAGGCAACAAGCACAAACTGAAACACAGGAGGTCCTGTCTGAACATCAGGAAACACTCTTCTATTGTGAGGGTGACCCAGCCCTGGCACAGGTTGCCCACAGAAGTTGTGGAGTCTCCCTCCTTGAAGATATTCAAAAGCCATCTGGACATGGGCACTTTTTCCAGGTGGCCCTGCTTGAGCAGGGAGTTGGATCAGATGACCTCCAGAGGTCCCTTCCAACCTCAACCATTCCGTGATTTTGTGGGTTTCACCAGCCATCAACAGGCCAAAAATCTTCCTGGAAAACAGTTGCTCCATGGCTTAATCCGTTCCTCTTCAAATGCATCCTGTTGCTACACCAGATCTTTCTGTAGTCTGATATTGCAGATGGTGCAGAAAGGAATTTAGCAGGCAAGACGGGTTCCTTCTCAGGACAATGCTGCCATTTCGCTTATTGCCATGAACTGACTGAGATCTTTGCAAGATCACTTTCAGACTTACGCAATGCTCAGAAAGGTCAGGCAGGTTATTCCCTCCTTTCCATTATTTCCCAGAACTAGTGAAGACAGAAAGCACAGTGGTCAAAATAATTCAAATCAAACTGTTTAATGCCGTAAGAATATATTGCTCATATCAGCAGAGAGGTTTATTCCAGATAAGATCTCAGAGTAAAAGCAAGGAGTCGTATCTTCCCTATGTGTCCCTAACACCTGGAAGCACAAAAGGAGGGCAGCATAGCCTCCCACTGGCTCTTCCAGTTTACTGAAGAGCAGAGAGTTCAACCGAGCAAGGGAGGGAGATATCACAATCTTGTCTCACCTTCCAGTGCTCTGAGGACCAGAAGAGAAAATGTTAAATGTGCACATCACAGTCACGCCCATGGTCAGTGACTGACTTATCCACATGCAGTAAATGAAGGTCAGTTGAGCTACTAGATATCTGCAAGTAATGAGAGCAACTACGCCATTATGACTGGTGCCTTAACTTGCACCACAGCTTAATTAATTTATAGACACCACAGTAACTACAAGAGTAGAAAATCAGGAGAGTGCCAAACTGAACAGAAAATCTCTTGAATGCTAACATACCTTGAAAAAAATCTCTTTTCCATTTTTCTTTTTAATAAAAATGAAGTATTTCATTACTTATATTTTGTAAGAAAATACAGTTGGCCACCCAGTAATTCCTTAGCATGCATCAGTTGAAAACTGTGCAGTTACAGAAGGAACAAGATTCCCCCTTAAAATGAGTGAAAGACTCTAAGTTTAAGGTGAACAGGTTTTCCTCCAACCCTTTCCTTGCTTCCCTCCATGACTGGTCATGAAGACAGCTGACAGAAGGTCCTTCCACACATTCCTCACCAGATCCCATTCCTCCACACTCCATTTAGTTTCTGCAGCCCAAGCAGATTCTTTTCTCCCCTGAAATCAATGTTTAATTAACACATTATTGGAAAAAAAAAAAATGGGCTGCAACAGCAGACTGAAATGAAGCCAGCACCTCCCCGCTCTGCAGATGCAGCCAGTCCCATCAGACAGTTACCCCACTGGAGAGTTCTTCCTCTCCTCATCCTCCTTCAGCTGCCAGCAAACATCATCCTCTTGCTCAGTTATCTTCTTTTCCATCCCCATGGGACTCTTCCCCTCCTTAGAAGTGGTTCACAACAGCAGAAAAGACAGCAAGTAGAGGGAGAAAGGGAGCAAGTGCCCTCTGGGTAGCCTCACAGTACGACCAATGCCTCACCTTTAACCCTGCCATCCCCATGGGAGCAGCACGCTGATTCCCCTCACGACACCCCCCATCAACACAGCAGTAAGATTAGCAGCAGAAACAGGACAGTATGCTTTGCCATGAGTAGAGGATGCTCCCAGGGTCAAACTCACAAACAGATTCTGGGACTATGCACAGCTATACGTACCCAAAGGCAGTGGAGAAGCTACCGGCAGCTTCAAAAGGTTTACATCATACCTCCCCCCATCCTCATCAATTATTATTCTATCCCATTCCTTGGCTCTCATCCGGCTGCTGGGAGGTACTTGGATGCAGGGGATGCTGCAGCACTGTCAAGGGCATTATGAGGCAGGCCTAAGCCTTGGGCGCCCTCCCTGCTAAACACACAGGCACACTCACTACACGGTGCAGCAGGCAAGAGACAACGGAGTCCATGAACTCCTGGGCTTGGGTGCCCTAGTTATGAAGAGAGACATCAGGATCCTTGAAAGAGTCTACTATCCCAGCACTGTCATTCCCAGGATCCAAAGCTACTAGTGTTAATTAGTTGCCGTGATGTGATGGATGACAAGCGGCAGGGCCAGGAATGACACAAGCAGATTGTGTTCAAAATAAGCCGTCCCTCACCATCAAGGGCAGAGGAAAGGAATTTGGAAAGGACAGGAGCTGAGCACACTGCTGAGAGACGACAGGTATGCTGACAGAGCCCCCCTCATCCCTGACATCCCCTTCCCAACACCCCGGCTGACTCCTGCTGCCAGCAGACAAGAAACAGGCAGGGGAGCATGCCTGGGAGAGAATTCAGGAACACGGCTGTGAGAGACAAGGGGAAAGCTCTAAGAGACATGGGGAAGCAAGGCAGATGAAGGGCTAGTCCACCCTGTAGCAAGGGGACACATTTCAGACAGAGTTGAACTTCTGATGGCTGTGGACGAACCTCCACCACCCTCTGCAAAGCCACACAGTGATGCCTGCAGCAGCCCGGCGTCCCAGGAGGCTGCAGGCTTTAGCCCAGACAGAGGACTGCCAAGCTGGCTGCATGGTGTGCAGTTCCCAAAAGCTGTACATAGTGCTCAGAGAGCACCTTTTTCTGTGAATGCCAACAAAAGAAATTGCATCCCCACCTTCCCTTAAGGAAGAACACAGGATCTTCCAACACCACTGGTTATTTCCACTAGGATTCCTACTGCTCAATTTTTCAAGCACACCAGTACAGGGACACTGCACTTCATCCCTACCAGACCTCAGTAAAACAATACTTCGGCTAGCCCAACCTAAAGTCATGACTTTTCCATGCGCCCTCCCCCCCAAAAGGTACAAATGCAGAGCACTAAAAATATTATCCACTGCCATCCACTCCACAATGAAAAAGGCAGAACAAACTTCTACCATGCTGCCTTTCTACAAACATGTCTTGGTCTGGCTGTTTGGATTGGTGGTGTGACATCAAAACACCATCTTTGATTCTCAGAGTCCTTTACACACATGAATTGCTTTTATCTATGCCCATGTGAGGAGAAACCAAAGAAAATAAAAAGCAAATGACCTGACCCAAGATTATGTAGTGTGCTGGTTTCAAGAAGCTGCGAACCCCTCTAGCATCTTAGTTTCCGAAATGCAAAATACCTTCCTCACCACTTGCTGTATGAATTAAGAGCCAACTCTGCTAGATTGACAGACTCTGCTATTAACTAGAAGAGGGGGATGAGGGGGAGAAGACAGCTGATAAAAATTTCCAAAGCTTAACGAAAATTTGGGTAATTTCTGGCTCCAGTTGCATTGGCAATAGTCCCAAAATAAAGCCTGTCTCCTCTTCATGCTGGTGGGGGCAAGGGCTGATAAAGTTAGATGCATTTTGGTTTTAAATTAAACACCATGTCTCTTGAATCATTGTGAGAGGCCATTTCTTATCCTGGCTTTTGGTCATCACAAAGCATCTGGCTCCTTCAGTTTGTTCTTGGCCAGATCACTGTGTGTCCTTATCCTCGATACAGCATATCACAGCTCAGCCGGTATCCAGACATCCACCTGCACGTGCCCAGAGCACAGAGCTGAGGAGAGGGCAAAGGAAAACAGATCAAGGGGGAAAAATACACTCCACTTCTCAAGACAGGTAAACTCAAGAGCCCTGGAGGTTGTTACAGAAAACAAAAGCAAGTAGTTAGTAGATCTACCGAAATACCACTGCTGCTACAAAAAGAAAGGGACTAAATTCTCCCTTCCCAGGAATATGCCAGACAAGACCCAGAAGATCTTCTGCAGTTTGAAGGTATCCTCTAGGTTAAGGGTTTAAATTCAAACCTAACACAAAAAAGAGTAAGAGTTGCCTGCACCTGATGGCTTGGTGGTTTCAAGCAAGCACCCCTTGCTTGAAAAGGGAGGAAAGTAAGGGAGGGAGGAGGCATACTTATTTCCTTTTTGCACAGGGACTTAGGTCTTAAAATCCACCATCGTTGCTACCACAAATTACCCCTGACACCATCTCCCACCCTCTGAATGCTCTGCAGGAACTGAGTTCCCCTCTCCCTTCAAGTATGCAAATCATGTGGGGTCAGGAGTAAATGCCAGCGCTATGTGAAATTCACTCTGCTCCATTGGCTGTGCAAGCCCAAGGAAGGACAAAGCACCACAGTCAGGGACTGCTGAGCTACAAAACTCACTGCAATCATTGAAGTTTACCTACAATAATGTCTTTTTTCCAACCTTTCCTATTCCTGCTAATAAATAATTCATAAACGGAGACTCACTGTGCCACGAGAACACCCTAGTACCTTAATCACTGGGAAAACTGAAGAACCATAAAACCAGGGCCCACCTTCACCCTGCAGGGTACCACGGAGGCAGTCTCCAGGGGGGAGTAGGCATGTGGCCCCTGCAGCACCCTCTGCCTGTCGCTCAGCTGGCCACTGCTTCAACTTCAACAGCAGCCATGGCTGGCCTACAAGCACAGGAGCTGCAGCACGACATCCATATCTGAAGTGACTGCGGTAAAGTGGAGGGCAGGGAGAGCTCAGAAAGTAACTACTGGTGAAGCTGGGCGGCTGAGGCAAGATTTGCTCTGGTGAGCACAAAGCAGGAGGGTGGGGGAAACTGGTATCTTTCCAGGCATCACCCACACTAAAAGTGTGGGGCTCTGGACATGCCCCTGCTCCATCTTCCTGGCTGTAGTCTACCATTGCACCTCAAGGTCAGAGAAAAAGGAGAAAAGTGAAAGGCAAACAACAACAGCCCTGGACAGATCTATTTATTCAGCTTTTGCTATTCCTCCATGAAGTGGAAAGATCCAGAAATGTGGAGACCTTGGAGCAGGCACAACTACACGCAGGAGATGAGAAGCAATGTCTGGTAGAACGGCAAGAGCACCTTTCTCCCCCAGCTCCCCTCCACCTGGGTGTGAGCAGCCTGTGACCAAGCAATGAGGTCCTTTGCACCCAGAGAAGGAGGGTGCTGAGCAGGTCTGCGAGCCTTGGAGAGGGTCCTGGCCTGCCTGAAACCCAGGAAAAGCCTCCCTCTCACTGCCTTGGCTCCCCTACCCCTGCACACCAGCCACCTGCAGCCACCCGCTGAGAATTGCCTGGCCCTTCCCCATGTTCTAGGTGGGGGAAAGAAGGAAGGGAGGGAGGGAGAGAGGAAAAGACTCTTGTCTTCCTTTGCTCCCCACCCCCCCAGGCCTTTTCCCTGCTCTACTCAGACCCGAAAAGCCATGGATCTGCTGCACAATCCTACAACAGAAACACAAGGAGCTTTCCCGCCCCCTCTCGATTCACCACCCTCCAGCCTCCGGCAGGGACTGCATGGAAATGGCGATATTGCTGTATTGTCTGGATCAACGGCACGGATAAGCTCAAAGAGGGCAAGGGAGGATGGCACAGGAGGACGAGGCGGGAAGGCTTTGTTTGGTCCTGGCTCCAGTGCAGCCCACCCCCTCTCTCCATCGCAATGCCCTCCAGCTCGGACATGCAAAGAAGCATCGGGAAGGGAGGGGACCGGGGGTGCTTATGAATTTTGTTTCCCCCATCAAGGGGACAGCTCACTCCCCCGAGCATGCCTGGCTCTGCCGGAGCTCCCTGGAGTAACCTTTATTCCAGTGTGTCGCAAGCATGTATTTCACGGATGGTTACACTGAATCATTATCACCAGACGTTCATTTGACCAAAATAATGTTATTAGCATCGTCAGGTCCACTTTCACCCCCCAACTCCTCCATCCCCAGTACATATACGCTCCCTCCAACCCCCAGGCCCCTGCCATCCACACAGGGCACACCCCTCCCCAGTACAAAATCTTATGATGTGTGACACAATGTCCAGGAAAAGAGAGCGGCAAGAGGGGCTGGCAAAATGTATGGACGTGCCTTTGGCATTTACTGCGTTCCCTACCCTCTGCCAATGTTTATCACGCACACACAAAAGACGCACATGCAAAAATCAGAATTAAATCACGGCCTGTCCTAGGTACATGACTACGGGCGTATGAGTGTGTGCATGTGTGCCTAAGCCGCAGTCCGAGTCCTATCGGGAACCCGAATCTGTGTGGCATGAAGCAAAGGTCATCATGCCACTGTTGTGATGCACTAAAAAAAAGCCGCAGAGCCATCAGGATGTAACACAGAATTTTCTCGTCAAGGGACGAGAAACCTTCGGGGGGATGGGGGCTGGGAAGAGGAAAGCGGGTGTGTGGACAGGGGGGATGGGGGGAAATGGCAGAAAATGGGGAGGAAAACGAAGAATACAAAGCTCCACTTTGCTAATCCAAGATAGACAATCCATCCCTTCCCCCCTCTCTATGCCCTCCCTCCCCCCGAAATGTTGGTGCAGATGGATTTCTGTATCTTGGTTTTGCAGCAGTGGGTCTAATGACTCCCATACCAAACCCCCTCGCTATTTTAACCCCTCCCACTATTTTTTTTTTTTTTTTAGACCGGGCTGAAGAATAATGTGTTTTTAGAGATAATGGGGTTTATAAAAAGAAAAGAAAAAGGGACGCAGCGCGGACATTATGCGAATAAGCTGCTCCCCGCATCACCCCCATCTTCCCCCAATCCCGATTTCACCCCCTCCC
>JAVJGG010000032.1:1789212-1803409 GCA_035590195.1 Aviceda cuculoides
CGACACGGCCCCGGCCCCGGGCAGGGGCAGCAACGCTCCGGCGGGCTTCTCCTCCCGCGCTGGCGGCGGAGCCGCCGCCTGCTCCCGGGAACGGGGCTGGAGACTCTTCTGCCTCCGGCCCCGTCAGCGGCTCGTCCCTGGAGCGCTGCCTCAGCGGGCCGGCGCAGCGAGGGGGTATTTTTGCGCCTCTGGTCCCAGCAAGGAGAGGGGGGAGATACGGCTTGTTTTTACCTTCTAGCGTTTGCCGACGCTACCTAAGCCAGCAGGCGCCTGCCATCTGAGCAGGAGGTAACGCCTTTCTCAGACTATCGCCTCCGTGATCCCCCCCAAACTCTTAAAAGTTCACAAAGATTCCTCCCTTCTAGCTCATAGTTCGACCCAAACCTACTGGATATTTCAACTTGGTCGATACACTGCCCATTTCATTTAAACCAGCCGCTAAGTTTCCTTGTTACCTTGCACATATCTCTCAAACTTCTTATCCACTCGTTTCCTCACTTGTACAAGTAGAGGCGATGGCACTGACAGACACCCATCAACTGCACTGGGGTCAGGATTGCATTCAGAGTATATATCCTAAATATTGACATTTATCATTTTATCACCATTAGCACTTAGCACAGTAAACAACATAATTCAGAGCGCCTTCTGTGGGGAACATCTCTGTGAAGATTTTTAATGTGTTAGCATGCTGAAAGTCCACCTCAAAGACGACTAGCAGGCAGGAACATTATGCACAAGAAGTGCATGCAAAACCAAAAGTGAGAAATCAAACCTTCTGGCCCCTCTCTCCAGACCCTATGATCTGGTAAAATTTGTGTACGATGCTCATACTGCAACGCCAGACACTTAGAAATGCATTTGCCCTAGGGACAGACTGGAAAGCTATTTGCCTTTCCTTCCCCTTCTGATCATGTATTCAAGGGTTTTTTGCCTTTTTCTGCATTTTGCATAGCAGACAGCCTACTCACAGCACTCGATAAATAATAAATAATAATTATTTTATACACTATGCATTGATCACTTTGCCCACTATCAAAATGCAGCTGTGTCTGAGGTGGATAATAGCCACACAGAAACACTAAATAATAGTCTCAAGTAGTATTAGGAGCCTCCTGGGAAGTTTCTCTGGAAAACACAGTCCTTCACATCCCCTAACAAATTCAGATACATGCACAGAGAAGATAGCGGACACCTGTTTCAACAAGGTGACAACGGTCCAGCAAAGAGGCATCTTCCCCAACTCAAAATCAGCATCCCAAGAGCAAGAATTTATCCCTTTAAATGTCTGCACAAAGGCAGGTTATTGTTAAGCTTCCTGTTTTATATGGACAACATAACAGCAGTGAGAACTATCAATCCCTCCTCAGGGCATGGGATTAGATCCTGGTCTCAGTTACTGTGAAGAAAATCAGGTATTACTTCGTTTACTTCAGTAGTTAACTCCCGATTTAAAATGTGCAACTGGCAATAAAATCTGTCTTCTAGTACCTTTCTTCCCCTGCTGATAGTTCTGGCAATCTAGCATTTTGTAGCTTGCAGTTTATCAAAGTAATGATTTGATGAGGTAGTCATCTGAAACCGCACCACCTCTGGCCCTTCACTCTCCAAGGTCTTCTAAGACCACGTACATACTTGCATAACATTTTGATCTGGCTGCCTATCTCCAGAGTATCTTCCATGTAAAATCAGCAACAACAGCACAGTCTCCACTTCTAGTTCCGAGCTAAACCTCTTCAGTTTGGCAGACAGAAAAGAGCATGTACCCTGAGAGAAAAAACAGGCTATCAATGGGAGCTTGTAGCCAGCTTAATCACAAAGGGTAAAGTGAGCCCAAGAAGATTTGGGGAAAACAAGCTAGTTTTCATCCACACACTATTCTTTCAACTCGAAAAAGAAAAACCTAGGACCGTCATGTATGAAATGTTTATAAATCAGAAAGAGGGATAGAAGACTTCATCTAAGTGAGCAGCTTCTATTCAGAGTGCTACATATGAACCAAGGAAGATAACTACTTTGAAAAAAATCTTACTGTGTGTAACTTGGACACCTGGAACTCTAATTCTGAAAAACTGTTACAGTTAGGCACCAAAATAGCAGACATCATTTTATAAATAGGTAGAGAGTAGTGAGAAAATATTAAAAGAGCAGGGAAGTTTCTTTAAGGTTGCAAGGCATGTCTTTGCTGGGGTGTGGACCAAAACGGAGGTAAGAAGAAAGCAGTGCAGTACAAGGAGAAGCTCTTTGTCCAGCAAACAATACTCTAATTGCTCAATAGGGGAGTAGATTTTTCTGACTAATTCCTCCAATTCTTTCTTTCACATCTCTAGCTCAAACCCTGCAGTTTGCAAACAAGTTGTAAGGAGAGGAAGGAAAAAAAAAAAATCATTACCCCAGTGAGGTTCGGCACCAGCCCCCTCTAACACTGCTCCTCTTCCTGGCCTATGCCACTGCATTACGGTGAGACTTTTAAAAATGTATGGTATGCTCTAGAGAAAGTATTTTGTCCCCATCTATAAGATGATCAGTAGATGCATCAGCCTTTTCTGGTGTCTTAATTAAGATAACAGCCAGTTCTCTTTCCAACAGTCCTTGTAAATTAGCAGTGGCACAGACTTATACACCTGGGTACCTGGCCACTTCCTCTGACATAGGCACTGCGGTCTCTACTCCCACCACCGGAGAGAAGAGGCAAAGGCAAGAATACATAGGCATAGACATGTTATCTTCTTTTGCTTGCTCCCTTTAGAATAAATTTCCAAAACTTTTTTACCAAGCTCATGTGCTTGTTTTAACTAAAAGACAATGCTGTTGATAAACGGGGGCAATTCAATTGGTGCAATTTTCAGTAAGTTGCTACATGGAACTGTTTGTTTTCAAGGTGGTACTTCTGCTCCAAAATCTGAGCTTCCTCATTCAGGGCAGCGGCTGTAGTACCCACAAGACACAGCTTTTGCTTACATCTTCCTAGAGGAGCAAGCTGGCTCACGGGAGCTACCTAACTCCCTGATGGCAGCGGAAACTGTACATGCCATTATCATCAGTTCCTGGTCCTCCTCTTTTCTGTTAAGCAGGGGTGATGAGAGAGAGATCAGAGCCTGGAAAAGGCTCAGAGGACAGAACAGGCAGGAGTTAGAGGCATCATCCATCATGCCAGGATGTCCAAATGCTGTAACACAAGATCTAGAAGATTCCATCTAAACTAATACCCCAAGTATAGCAGCAGGGGATGGGAAGACAGGCTGCACTGCAATATTGTCCCAGAGAGTAAAATCTCCTGGGTTTTTTTCTTAGGTTCTCTGAATGGCATTCACCAAATTCTTGAAATCAAGCATTTGTATGGTACTCATTTAATAGAAATGAGGCTCAAGAGGAATTTGCCATTGAAACAGTGGCAGGGAAGTCTGTGCAACAAGGCAAGAATGCAATTTATCTCTCTGGCTGCCTTTTTTTTTTTTTTTTTTTTGTCCATGTTAGCACTTTCGGTGTCTTTTTGCCCAGAAGTAAATACCCAAGGTGAATTTAGAAACTGCAGTCCAAACTGTGATCAGATCATCTTGGTTGTGCCAAACGAAGCTGATCTTATCTCACCGGTGACCTTATCCTACTTGAAAGAGCAAAACTCATTACAATAATAAGAAATAACAGAGATGGAAAAAGAGTAATCATGACAGCGCCTGGTCAGAACTCCCTTTACCATCATTTCAGAGGATTAGTTTTAAGCCCTTCTCCTGCAAACGTCATTTTTCACTCCAGTGGGAGGTTCAACCTCCAAAGTTATTCTGGCCACTTGCAGGACGTATCTGTTTATTCTTGATTCACAGACCTTTTCCTCCTCCTCCTATGTTCCGTTGCATTTATTTAATAGCTACAGAGAAACTCTACTTAGGGTATACAGGAGCAATTTTGTGAGCACTGGTTTGTTTAGCTGAGTGTACAGGGGACAGAAACTATATAGACACACATTTGAGTGTGTGGCAGTGTATGAATGGGAGAGCATGTGCCAAAAAACCTGATGTGTGTACCCAGGCGTGTAAGGGTTAACCCATTCAGATGACAGGATTCCTTGTAGGAAGAGTGCAGAAGAGGGCTTAAGTAAGAGTGGTGTGTGTGCAAATGCTGCAGGAGCACATTCAGGGCAAGGCATGTAGGGAAAGGGCGTATGTTTCATTATATCAGCTAATACATTTGGGGAAAAAGTGATGCAAGCCCTTCTCCAAGCCTCATACAGTGTTTTTCACTATCTTTAAGAGCATCACTGTGAAAGGGCATCTTGTACGTGTGTATTTATAGTTAGGAATACATAAGCGTAACAACAACAGATGAGACAGATATGCGCACATACCTGAGTGTGCAAGGGAAGAAGAAAAAAAAAAAAAAAAAAAAGAGCTGTACATTCTTTCATCCAGCAATATAAAATTTGATGGTTGTCACATTGGCTTTATGACCTCCGCTACCAGATATTAGACCCTTACGTATACCTCATTCTAAGACAGACAGTCTAAGGCAGAAAAACATCCATTACTATCTCTCATTGTCAACAATCCCACTGTGACCCCGACTCAGTGCTGGTCCAAAAGGAAGAGAACCATTTCTGCAGGTAGCATCCAGTGAAATGGTCAAAAACGAAGCCACAGTTCAGAGTTAACACACAAACATTCCAAATACTTCCACCAGTTTTGAACTCCATCCTTTTTTGCTTCTTGAGTCTTCTAACTCCGTGGGATCACTCCAGTTTCTGAGATATCATCAGCCCCCTCTGCAGTAAGACTCAGCAGATCTTTATTCTTTACTACCTCCTCCACCTGAACTCTGCCTCTTCTTCTTGTTTCTGAATCCTCAGATGGAGTCGTGAAAATGAACCAATGACATCACAGTGTGCTTCCCTGTGTGTATCATGTCATACCTGCTTGTCCATCAGCAGGGTTGGGTAAGAATAGGAATTGATGAGTACTAAAAGAGCAAGAGCATGGAAAGACATGCAATCAGAGAAGCTGGATTTAACACAAGTGAAAGATAAATGTTTGTTTAATAAAATGCTCAGATAATGCATCCACAGGAGCTACTCCTTGAAGAGCTCCAGCAACTCAAGTAAGATTAAATATTATTTCCACCTTGCCCTTGACCCCTCCAGCGACCGTGAAGTACAGACATCTTGATTCCTCAAGACCAGTGGTACAAGACAGGAACATTTCCTGCTGTAACCACTAGATAACCCTTCTAACAATGTAGGAAACACAGGCAGTTTGGGGTTTTGTATCTAGTCTTGTGTTCATTCTTCAGGATCGAGCCCTAGCAATCATGTCAAACACTTACCTGTAGCTGGCCACTTAACCACACAAGACAGAAACCCTCCCCAGCCAAGAAGAGCAGATGGAATAAGGACATCAATGCAGAACAACAGCATCAGTGCAGGACAAGACAGGCTGCCCTCTCCTTCCCTCAAAAAGCAGCCCCTTCACACCCACTACAGCACCCATCTCATGACTAAGCTCGGATCTGCTCCACAGTCACTGAAGTGCAGGTTTCCCCAGCAGAATTTCTTTTATCCCATGAGCTCCTGAAAGATACTGACAGGCATTTTTTGTAACTAACTGATCAGTTGGGAAGCTCTCAGGACAAGGAACAACTGCTGCAGCCAGTGCCCTTCTAATGGTTGGGCTATCTCATTTTAAAACCTTATGCACCATTTTGGATAAACAAGATAAAATGAAACAATCTGTTAGTTTCTCTACTCGCATGCCAGACAAACACAGTGCCAAAGATTGTTCTGTCCATGGGAGGAAGTAATTCTCATTCACAATCAGATGACAATAAACATCTTTGCTTTGCATGAGTCTGTAACTTGAAGATTTAAGGTGAGATTTAAGGTGAGATGAGGAACCCCAAACAGGAGTCAAATAAAACTGAGGTGAGGAGGGAAAATTGTCTTCCTGCTGCTATAAACACTGGGGGGTGGGAATTTTCTAGCATAAGCAAAATCCGCCAGGGAGCCTAAAAGAGCAAAACATACCTTCTTTCCACTTGGTGAACACTATTTTTGACAAAAAACATTTAGTCTATGTTTAATGATAGGTGCAGCGTATCTCCAGGGCAAGCTTAAAGCATTGCTTTTGACCTTTAAAGCACTATATGCTCCTTTTTCAAAGTTAATAGGCATTAGATATCCATGCTATTTAAGCACTTTCTGAAAATCCTACTGGGTACCTCTTTTCAAAAAAACCAACCCTAACTGAGTTTTGAAAACTCACCCCTAAGTCGCTTGGGTCTCATCACCTGTTTTCTCAAAGGAGGTTAAGCCAACACTGACTCCCAACCACAAAACCCTGACCATAATGAACTGGCAGCCAGGACTGTACCCTACACTGCTTGCAGGACTGTGTCCTCCTACATGTCTCCCCTGCGCACCTAGTGAAAGGCTTTGACTGATGCCATGAGACTGGTGGCAGGCCTGTTTTGTCCAGTTACAGATTCTGCACCCACCACTGCATATCAAAGCATATTCTTCCATTTCCTCGGCTCAGTCTAGGCTTTAAGACAGGCAAGTTGGAAAGCTAGACAAATGCATATATTCGAAAAAGGGACAGCAAAAAAATGGAGAGCAGTTCCCCTTCTATAGCCTGGCCCCTGTGTCCCAGAGCAAATACAAAGCTTGCTTTAGGGCACCATATAAATTGGTATTATAAATTCAGATGGTGCACCAGGGAGTGCCTCATTCTGTATGATTGGAGTCATTCTCAGGAGCAGTTCAGGCACTCAGCCTGCCACATGCAACTGCTGCCCCAAGGGCTGCCATTACAGATGCATTATTACAAAGCGCTGCAATAAAGCATGAACTAAAACAACTTCATTGAAATGAAGATTAATACGGAACATGTGTTCACCTCCATACACTCAGAAGGAACAGTCCAGCAAACACAAGCACCACAATGCTGAGGCTGATGGGCTAGGGGAGCAATGCAACTGGCCAACCGCCGCTATTGCTGAAGGCAAGCAATACATTTCCATAGCATCTTTTAAGTGTCCACAGATGGATTTAATGCAGCAGCTGTGAAGCAGAGAGTGAGGCAAGCAAAACATGTGGAGTGCTGAAACATGCAGAAAAGTGAGCTGTGTCCAAGGCAGGGAACAGAGAGGGATGCTTCAGTCCTACAGAAGCAATACCACTAGCTGCAGAATGATCTGGGCCTTTAGTTATCACAGATATTGATGGAAATTCTCAGCACTTCAAAGTGTCTCATCCACATGAGAGTTACAGGTGAGAAAGATCAGCTAAGGTGATAGTTCATTCATTCCCCTCACAATCAGACCAGGATTATTCCCCATGATCTATTTGTTGGTGCCATTGCTGCCTCACTTAAAATCTCCCATGCAACACAACACTCACTACCTCCCCCTTCTGATGCTCATTCAGAGCCTCATAAATTTCACCATTGGCATAAACTGAGGGCCATTACATCTATATATTTCCCTGCTCAAATTAAACTCATGATAACCTGTTATGGTTTAATGGCCCAACTTTCATGCTTCCTTTTCCTACTGTAGGTTTTTCATTCTTCCTTTCCTCGAAATCATTGTAAGGCTCCTATCAAAAACCAGCTGTGTCTACTGACTACAGGTCCCAGCGGATTCCTTCCTTCATTCTATCAACCAAGTCAGCCCTGAACTTATAGTAGTAAGCATAAAGGCATCCAGGATAGACACAATCCATCACATCCAGAATAAATAAATGACTCACTCAATCCTGGAATGTACTGAGTACTCCTAGAACCCTTTGAAGTCTGAGACATGATCCTGTGTTAAGGCATTGAGGGTGAAAGGTAGCACAACATCAGGTCTTACGAAGAAAAAAAAGCACAGGGGGAGGGGACATGGAATTTCATTACATAAAACAAAGGGTTGGAGGTGTAATCTAGCAACCCAAGTAACAGATTCATGATTAATCTGCATTATGGTATTTGGCACTTAAAGGAAAAGGCAACAATCTTCCCTGAGGGCACACCTCACTGAACACAGACTGTGACCCTGGGGAATCAACTGCACGCAAAGGCTTTTATTTATCCTTTAGCAGTGCTTAAGACCTCATAGATGGTCTGTCTTTGACATAACACCCAGATAGGTACCACTGCAATGGATGAAACAGGTAGTTAAAGAAAAAAAAAAAAAAAAGTCATGCATCTCTGTGTATGGGCTAGAAGTGAGTGGGGGAAAAGGACTAATTAGAAGTAGAGAACAGATGCCCCCATGACGCTGGCATATCTATTGCTTTCTGTTTCTGGAATGAAAAAATCATTTGTCATAAAAATAAATGAACTGACATCAAATATTTAAATTTAAAAAAAAGGAAAAAGATTGAAGGGGAGATAAAAATACACAGTAAACAAGCAAAAGCTCCAGTTAGCAGGTTTGCCTTTCCTCCCCAAGCTGACTGGCACTGCACCAATGCAACTCAGAGAGAATGAGTTCTGCTGCATGCAAACGATTCCTAACGGAGCTGAAACTCTGCACTGAACATGGATGAGCAAAGGTTTGGCAGCTGCCTTTAGACAAGGCTGCCATGTCACTGCCCATTCAAAGGGCAATACTGTAAAGAAATGGGTATGAATTATATTATTTCACAGTAAGGTGCCATCCATTCCTCCTTGCACTGCAATTTTATATCCCAAAAATAGAGTAGCCTTCACAGCCCTCCCACAGTGCACCTCTCACACCACCACAAACACAGCACTGTAACAGTCCACTGCCATCAATATTCCCCTGACTGAAGATGACTTAATAAAACATTCTTAGAAGCCAGTCAACATGGCTTATAATTAAAAAGAAGCCAATGTTAAGCTCCTTTGAATTATTGCTCTCTCTCAGCTCTCCACACTTCTACTAAACCAGACGCCACGCTACATCCCAGGATGGATCTATACTATGTCTAGCCCTCAATGGAGAGCTCTGCACGTCTCTGAAATTACAGGATTTCTTTTATGATTTTAAAACACAACTTCACAGACCTACAGACCTCTTAGATTTAGACCACATATAGAACCCAACAACGCTCCATATGTTGATGTCTAAATGCCTGCATAGACCTGATTCCCGTCATGCAGACAGATACGTGAATCCTTATGCAGGCTTAATACAGAAATTTAATGGTCATTCTGTAACAAGCGGATTCCTACTAGGCAAAAAGCTGTTTGGATGCCTATACTTAGTGTTGGAGGCTCTGAAATTTTCCATTCTTCAGATTTAGGATCAGGATGTGAACTGCAATAAAACAATGCTTAAATGATGCAGTGGTGCATCTCAGCATTGGCCTCTTGTGTAAATAGAAGTCAGAATCGTCCTGTAGAAACTGATCCTTCAACTAAAGGGCAGAAATAGAGTCAGAAGACCCACCAGGTCTGCAGTTGCTACGTTTTGTATTACCATCCTAATAAAAGAGAAGGTTTCCAACAGGTTCTAATTAATAAAGTTCTGCCTAGCCTGTCACTGTCTCAGCAAGAGGCCCCAGGGGTTGAGTCAAGGGGACTGTTACAACCTGGACACAGCTAGGCAAGTGTCAGTCACAGCTGAACCGCAGTGTCTTGAACATACTATGCTCAACTC
The DNA here is from genome assembly GCA_035590195.1 of Aviceda cuculoides. Classification (NCBI taxonomy): domain Eukaryota; kingdom Metazoa; phylum Chordata; class Aves; order Accipitriformes; family Accipitridae; genus Aviceda; species Aviceda cuculoides. The sequence goes on from JAVJGG010000032.1 coordinate 1,798,810, forward strand.
TATGCAAGGAGTCACAGTGATCCTATAAAGCATGATTATGATCAACCTGTGCATAGGCAAATTCCTAACAACAGAAGACTCCATCCTTCTCCCATCCAGCTACAAACCACAGCTGACTGTTAAGATAATGACCTGCAGACAGAAGACACTGATTATCTTGTCCCTTTTTGCCAGGCACAATCCTAGTACTATAGCTCAATCTACTTGTGCCACTACCGATCACCACTGCAGAAGCAGCCATGTCATCTCTGAGTTCACCACAATATCTGCAAGGATGATGCAGAAAGTGCTGCATCACAAGTAAATTATTCTGTTTTGTCTGAAACAGAGTTTTACTGGGCTTATCAGTATAACTTCAGAAATCTTGTTAAATAAGCACTATAATTCCCTGTGTAGATGCTTGCTGCAGACTATGAGCTGCTTTTTTGTTTTCCTTAGCTTAAGCTCCTTCCAAAGTGATGCAAGCTGACCTGTGAAAAGTTACCTTATAAAGAAACAATGAAGTTATACTAGAATATCAACTTAAGTTCACATTTACACACACAAGCATCACTTCTCCAGGCAGACAATGTATTAGATAAGGGACTTTCATAGCATTATCAACAGCAAAATGGAAAGAAGCTACATCAGATACCAGCACTGACAGAGAATTGGGGTCATCTCCTGGGTCTTGTCTCCTATCTCAGGAATGAAAGCATGGTTTGGTGTCAAGCTGAAATGACTGAGAGCTGGAACTTGACAGTCCAGACACCTGCAACCGTGTCTATAAGCCAGTCTCCTTCTCTGTACCTCATCTTACCCAACTGTAAAATGAAGAACACCTCTCCAACCCCTTCCCAGGTATTTTACAGAGGTTAACTATTTAATACTAAAGCTAGCTTCTACAAACAAAAATTAATGGAACGCTCTATGTGAAAAAATCTTTTGAGGAGACATATGAGTTACTACCCTGTCAATTTTTTTAGTTTTCTTTTTCAAAGTTACTTACAGATACATGCACTAGTTTTACATGTCATGGGTTCTTTGGCAGTTTTGGAGTTAGAAACCTGGCTACAGTCCACCTCTAAAGACCTCCTGTATTAACAAAAGTTTCCCTACTGTAAAACATTCAGAATTACTCCTTCTCTCTCCCTCTGTCTCAGAAAAAAAAGGCTCTTGTGAGGGGTTATGATGCATCTGTAATGATGGAGCTGAGAGAAGCGCCTGCCATACAAAGAAGCCAATCAGTCAATCAAGAGCCAGCTCACCAGACAAAAGCCGTCAGTGCCTAACAGCTCTGTCTCCACCTGTCCAGGGGAACAACAAAACGGCATGGGACATGCCTGACAATTGAGTGCAAAATAGCACTTTTATTTATATATTTCTAAGCATTAAGGGGGTAAGTTGTTGCTGCAAATTAATGTTTTCAAGAATAAGAATAGCACACCCAGCACCACACATGTACTGATGCACATTTGAAATAAGGCTAGTGACTCTCTTATCTTTTTGAAAACAGCTCCAATCCTCAGGATACAGAAGGGCAGTAGGTGAGAATTGCTATAATTAGGCTAACTGAAAAATCTTTTGCCATAAGCTTGCCAACCTAGACCAGTTAAGTGAATGGTAGTTTAGAGAAGGAAATACATCTCTCAAAACCAAAACGGGCAGAGCTATAGGAACTGAATGGCTTTGCATTAGTGAGAGCATAAAGGTCTTTACTTCCTGGGTCCGATACTGCCTGACTCAACAGGCAGAGGCAAACCACGTTCTCCTTATCTGCCTCAGTTTCCTCAGCTAGAAAAGGGCAATGAAACCTACTTATATTATAAACGGATGACTGGGTTTTCCACTGTCTTCATTGATATTCATAAAGTGCTTGGGGATCCTTGCATAAAAAGCGCCACCCAAGTACTGACTGCTAAACTTGCCATCTTGCTGAGTTCCCATCCATGTAAAGAACTTCGAATTTTCTTCCAACTCCCTTCAAACAGGTGGGCGTTTGGCAAGCCCTGGCATACAAAGCGTTTATAAAAACACCAAGCGGCTTAAAGTAACCCGCGTGTTATTCCGCGGTGGCACGGCCGGCTGAGCGAAGGCTGCGCCGGGCGCTCCCTGCCCCTCTCCGTGGTGCTGAATTCTACCGGGCTTCCTGCCGCGCCCCGCCACCGCCCCGCGCTGCCATTCCCCACGGCTCCGCCTTCCCGGCCGGGCCCGGGACAGTGCCCTCTGTGACTGGAATTGACTCCACGTTATATGCTGGCTGGGCTGCATGGCAGAGGTGCCGCGAATAACTCTGCAGTGTGTGGCTGGATCATTTCAACAGGCAAACCTGAGCTACGAGTCTAGATTCTGTTCCTTGATAGCGTATCCTGGCCTGCCCTCCCTCACTGGCCTGATCACTCCCCGATGAGAGAGGTGGCTCAGGTCATAACTGATCTGTGATCTCACCAGACTTCACGGTATGGGCATCTGTTCCTTCCACTTAAGTCACGGGGAGTTCTCTCTCTGTGTGGGTCCAAATCTTTCTGCATATGCAAGTCTGCTGTGGAGCACTTCGAACACAGCTTTATGCACTCTGAAGTGTGGCCTTACCTAAACCCTTACTCATTGTCCCTTCCTATGGCAGGGAAAGGTAAGAGGAATAACTGTCTACTCTGGATTGAAAAAAAAAAATTATTTTTTTTTTTTTTTACTTGGAGGCATGGAAACAGAGAGGGATCTCTTTGTCCCTATTGTCCCCAGCTTACTGATCTTTCCTTTTTATTCTGGGTCACCACCTATCTAGTTATTTTTATGATCACAGGGGCTTGGGCCAGCAGCAGGCCTCAGAGAAGCTATGCAGCTGTTCTGCAGGAAATAGTCTGAAAAATAGAGGGAAAATGCATCTCATCTCTTTCACCGAAAAGCAACACTTGGGTCAAAATAAGCACAGGCTTTCCATGGCCTCAAGTTGCACCAGGGGAGGTTTAGATTGGATATTAGGAAAAATTTCTTTACGGAAGGGGTTTTCAGGCATTGGAACAGGCTGCCCAGGGAAGTGGTGGTGTCACCATCCCTGGAGCTCTTCAAAAAACACATAGACAAGGCACTTCAGGACATGGGTTAGTGGGCATGGTGGTGTTGGGTTGACACCTGGACTCAATGATCTTAAAGGTCTCTTCCAACCTAAACTATTCTATGATTCTAATATGTGCACTCCACAGGTAGGGCTCACATAACAGGAAAACCTACCTGATCAGAGAATCCTAGTGTCAGCCAGGAGGAAGAGGGGACAAGCCAGCTGCCTAACATACAATACCCTATACAAGAATCAACTTGATATTTCATTAATGAATTATACAGTGATCGGCCCCTCATTCTGCCCGATCACTACACTCCACCATAAGCAAGGACAGCAGTGAGGGGAAATGCTCTGTTTCCCACCAAGTCTTTTGAGGGTCATTGAATTACCAATTGTTTCCTAACCTGGATATTTATGTCCTTTCCTTGTGGAAAAGGACAGCAACTAAAATGGTAAGCCCCAGTGCAAGGAACAAACCAAACTCCCCAGTCTTGTACTTCTCTCAATGACCACTTCTAGGCACAAAAAGGCAGCTGGGAAAGTACTTCCCAAGCTCACAGAGGTGATATTAGAGTAAATTCATTCATGTTTGTAAGGCTCAGATATTACAAGAATGCCAGTCATACAAAAAGCTTATCAAGAAAATTAAATACAAGGTCCTCAGTGCCTACCCCTAATCTTGGGAACTCTCAGGATGGGGAAGAGAGATAAATAAAATCACACTTGCTCTGAGGGTTAACTCAGTGTCATGGCTAAAATCCAAATTGAGTAATTACATTCTGTCTCCCGAGTGTGCCCTTGAAGTTTCTGCTAAGCATGTGACTTTCCTTCACTTCCTGTTGCCAAGTTTTGTTACATGTGCCTAAGCTGTACCCACCCGTATGACCTGATTCACACTGCAGGAAGAGGAAGGTTTTGTTCATCCCCCACTCCGAAATCTTTTGATGAAAGTTCCTGTTGCATTTTCATACCTCACGTGACTTCCAAAGGCATTTTGCTAGGGCTGTTTCACTGTTAGCAGCAATACTGTATTTGCTCCATAGCGCATTTTATAAATACCCTTTCCTGGTAACAGCAATACCATGAGTGTGCCAAATCTCTAATATCCATAGCACATCTCTTTATGTTCCCTTATTTAACAGAGATGCTGAATAGGCTGAGAATATGTTGGGTGTTTGTTTTCAGCATAGGGTTTAAAGGTAAAGTTTAGCATCACAGTCACTCCCTGAACTACAGCAAGGGCCTATAGAAAACCAAGACAAAAACCTCCTTGTGATACTAAAAGAGCCGTGAATTGTCTCTCACGGACACTTTTATACATCTCTTTATTGTATATTTATTTAGGCTTCCTTCTTTAAAGCACATTTTCTCCTAACAGGAAACTTTTTATACCCCTTCAACATCACTCTAGAGAAGGCAGGATGAAGACTAAGCAAGGACAGCATCTACTTCTCACAGGCTGCTTGATTTTCCTGGAACGCATCCTAACCTTAGAAATGCTGGGAAGGCAATTGGTGGTTAGGGTCTGCTCACCTAGGAATCCAGGAACAGAGAATCCTC
>JAVJGG010000032.1:1803464-1849437 GCA_035590195.1 Aviceda cuculoides
CCAAGAATAAAGAACAAACTTGCTTCCCCCAACTAGATCTCAAATCTTAAGGCTATACAGGTGCCTTATTCAAACTGAAATAGATTAGAGTTAGCCACTTGAATACAAAAAATCTGGGCCCCAAAGTCTCTATTCCCTTTTTCACTTGACATCCTGGACTCTGCTAGCCAAGATACAATATCATCTTATAAAATCCTGAGACTCACAAGCAGAAGGCTTCCAAAAGATTGCAAAATGCACACATCCAAACAGACTACCTGTATTTCCTGGAAGCTGCAAAGCAAGAGAACTTCATTCTGAAGCTAAATCAATTACCAAGGCTTTTTTTTTTAAAATCTAATATTAAACAGCAAGTGGGAAAGGTAGCTTTTCACTACCTGAAAAAATAATAAAAATAACAAAGTCTAGTTCTTATAAATGTTTTCCATCCACACAGTCAGTAACCTCCATTAACAGAAGAGAGGTCTGTCTTGTAATGTGACATTCCAAAGAGCTGAAAACCCGCAGCTCCACTTAGCTTTAATAAAAGCTGTGGGCAACAAAACAAAAATTAGACCAGAGCTGTCTGATAGTATTTTGTTATATTGGGGGCAAGTAATTGCCTTCATCCATACCTGAAAAGAAGCCAACTGCTGTATGTAACTTGGTGTCCCAAATGACTTCAAGCTTGAGCTCATGTACTAGCTACACAGAAGGATGCTCACCTGCTGTTGAAGGAGCAAGATGGAAAAGTCACTTGAAATCCACCCTTCTGAACACAGGCAGAGAAACAGCTGCAAAAGACCAATCAGCATGTTTGAATTTCTTACTTGCAGGAACAGCTATGAAGGAAGAAGGGGCAGCTAGTCTTCTGTGGCTCTTGGAAGTCTCCAACTGAAACCGGTCAAGGGAGGCACTATCTGGACTGTTAAGTGTCTATGGTGTGCATTTATTGACTGGAAGACGTATATGGCTAGTGACTAATCACAGTGATTCAGGAAATAACAGCTGACTCCAACACCTCAGCAGTAAGTCCTACTCCTCTGAATTGCACCCACTTTTTAACAACTTCACCACCAGGTCAAGATGCTTGTTCATGCAATCCAGACCCACCACTGTCACCTCTAAAAATGAAAGCCATCTCCCTAGGAAATGCTGGAGATGTCCCACACAGCTGAAGTCCTTTGGCAGTAAGAGTAGAAACACTCAGCTGTTCTAGGACAATAAAGCACAATGACAACAGACTGACATGGAACATTCTCTCTCCAAGAGAGCATTGTTCTGCTTTGCACCTTTTTTTCCCATTTGCAATACAACCCCCATTCCATAATATCAGTAAATGACCATTTTCCATGCTTGACTCAGACTAGCTACAGAAATGAAAAGGCAGGAGCTACATAAAGGAGTGACATAAGTGAATGAGCCATCTGATGACTGCTTACCGAAAGAGAACAAGGAACCTCGTGATCCTCCCCACCCCCCAGTTTTGTCACTGTACTATACAGAAGGCTAGGATAATAAAGTCATAGCACTGCACACTCAGACGATTGATGTAAAAACCTGCAAGACATCATACAGCCCATTCATACAGGATAGCTCTCTAACTAGCTAAAATGGGCTCCATCCTTGCTTTGTTTCCCTATGTTGTCTCATCTCTCCTGTTGGACTTTGCTTTGCCTCAGTGAGCTCCCATTGTTCACAGCAGAACATGAAGGTTGATGAATTTATCCTCACATTACTCTCTGGAAGGCAGGGAAGTGTCAACTTCTCATCTGCAAAAGGGTGATAATTAAATGCTGAGAGAATAAATGACTTGCACAAGGTCACTTGGGAAGTATGTGGCAGAGCTGAAAATTAAATGCAGATCTCCAGAGCTGCAGGTCAAGGCCCAGAACACAAAATCTTTCTGCTCTACTGGCACAGTGGAGACCAGACTCCCAGCATATCATAAGGCTCTCTGTAGGAATGTGTGTGTTACAGGAAATGAACTGAGCTTCTTGTCTGCAGTTTATCTGTAGGAAGAATTGGATAAATTTCAAAGAATCAGGTAAATATCAGAGATGAAGGAAACAGGAAAGCAACACAGAATCTACCCGAAGAGCTATGAAATGCCTTTTCAACATCTTGCATAAGGCAAAGATGTCCATGTAGGCTTCTGCTATTGGACATACTGCTAGTCCAGGGGAGGATCTGACATCAACACTGTGTTTAGTGTGCAGAAGTCACAAAATGCAGCCATGGAGTTATCTTTCCAATTTAACATAAGGCTCGTTAATAGACGAAAGATTTTAGTAGTGCTACAGACTGTGTCAGGGTTACAGTTTAATAACTGTGTCTGTACCTTTCCTGTCTTCCTGCTTGCTGTGCAAACTCCTGCTAAGCACCCTCTTCTAACCTTCCTTCTTTCATTTGCAGATGCTTCCCACTGATACACATGATCAGATTTATCCCTTTACATGCATGTAACATGTTTCCTTCATGTCTCTCCCTACAAAGTTTTCTACCCTAAGGCTTTCAAAATCAAACAATCATCTTCACTGGTAGTTATGTGGGTCCTCCTTCTTGTGGTTTTTGAAGCTAGGAGTGACACAACACATACTCCCACTGCCTCCACAGAACTGGAGGGAAAACGTAGGGGCACTGTAACCCAGAAAGTCTCCTTAGGAAAACAACAGGGTGTCAGGAAGATGACTGAGCAGCAGCACAGGGCTGAGATGCTACGAAAGTGGCACTGGGCAGGGGGGAGGTGCTTTTGAAGGCACCAAGAGGGGAGCAGGTAAAGAAACAGTGGAGAGCTAGGAGAGGAAGGAAGAAACTCATCCAGGTGGAGACCTGTACCAGCGGGGTCCCAGACCCATCTTTGATTTCAGAAAAACCAGGCAAAGCAAACAATATTCTGTAATTCCTTGACTGTTGATGGTGCTTTGTGAGAGGTATCAGTACCATGATGGATTTTAGTGGCTCTGCCCATCACTAATCCCAGGTGTCTGCCTTACCTCAGTGGTGAATCTTCCTCATGTCTAACGCATGTAGCTACACTGCTTTGCTGCTGCCTGAACTCTGCTGTCAAGTCCCAGAGTGGCCCTTGTTCTTAATGTGTGCACAGAAGAAAGCAGATGGGTAAAGCTTACTCTGACAATATCAGTAATAGTTGGGGTAATAATAATAAATCAAATGCTGTCACCACAGTTCTGGCAAATTTCTACTGATTTCACAAAATCTGTGTTTGTATTCAAAAAAGCTCAAATCACAAAGTTGTGACATTAATTCCCAGCTTCACCTGGACAGCTCAGCTTTTTGTATTACAACCCAGTTTCTATATAATTTCATGGTGTTTCATCAAAGAAAATACTTGGAAAAAATTCTAACTATAATATTTCTGTTCCAGACACACACCACCATCAAAATAAGTGGGTATTTGTTTGGGTTTTTTTAAAGCAATATAATCATTAATGGTCAGGAGAAGTATCTGGAGTAAAGAAAAAGATCAAATGGCTATAAATTATTGCCCAAAGAGGATTTTAACAACTATAGTTCAATTTTGCTAGTAAATTAAAGTATTGAAGAAAAATCTTCACCCTGAAACAACGCATTTATTGCTCTGAAATAAGTGATAAAACCAAATTTCTATGTTCCTAGACTTTTTTTTTGTTAAACTGTTGCTGAATACTCTTAACCCGGTCACTAGAGGGTGTCATCAAGTTACAGCTCTGGAAATACAATCAAGTTAGGATCGTCCCAAAGGCTTAATTCATCCCAAAGAGCATCCCCAGATCAGACATCCAACTGTTCCGTGTAAGAACCTGACTTTGCCCTCTATTCTTGTGTGAATACTGCAGAGTGTCCATACACAAATCTCTGCTTTACTGACAGTGAAGAGTACACGCTGCTGCCTTGCCTTGCTCCTGCATTCACATAGAGATTTTGGTTAAAAGGAACATAAACAAAGTCAATATCCCTAAAGCTTTTCTTGCTCTGTTCTTGGAGGATGTATACACTGGTACAGGAGGATAATTTCAGACATTTTTATTAATATCTCAGCAGTACAGCACTGTACCCCATCGGTTCTATGTAACCACTGCACACCGACTCCAACTGATTACATCTGTTTACAGGGCCTATATACAGATAAATTTATAGATGTTACAGACAAGAACTACCTACGGCCCAAAGGTAATCAGTGGATTTTGCTGCTAGAATCAAAGCTGCACACTCCCTTCACAGCAATATCTCTTCTAATCAGAAAGGGAAGAAAGGCTCACCAGGCTGGTATCATTAGTGAACACATCCCCTCCTTAACAAATATTTCCTTTTTGTCCTTCTTCCTTCTCCTCCAAATCGACTGCTCTTAGCCCTAAGAGACAAATTTCTATAGGACTCCATGTAACAGCTAGCCAAAACAAACAGAAAAAGCTAAACCCAGTAAGACTTGATCAGCAGCTAGGTCAGGACTAATAACCTCCATGGAAGAAGAAAACTAAAGTACTTTCAGTACTGGTAGGGCAACTATGAGAGTAAGGACTGCAGTACAGCAGATCTCTGTGGATCTTACAGCCATGATTGACAATAATATTAAAATGGGACATCCTTCCCTGCAGGCTGCTACTTTAACTGTCCTCTGAGCAACAGTATGCATACCATAATGGGAGAGCATAAACATTATCAAAAGAGGAGCTGTGGGACCCAGGCTGAATGCAGGCATACGCTGCCTGAGAGACCACCAGATACAACACAATGCAGTGTCCTGCTCACTTCAAAAAGACATGTTCCCAAGCGCGTGAAACAGACACAGAATGCCACCACACAGAGGATGCAGCCTGCATGGATGCACTGATTCTGACCCCGTGAACACACTTGCACTGTGATAAAAGGAGGGAGACACTGCAGATGGGGAAGCAAAGTCTCCACATTTCCATGGCACGTTAGTTTGAGGGGTCCCGCAGGGTAGCACGAGGAGCATGCATCATTTTCAACCTACCAGCCCCAAATGTGCAAGGCATTGTGTGACAAAGACCCAAAATTAGGCACATAAAAATGATTAACTTTCAAATCCTGGGGGCTTCTCTCTTTGGTGTAAACAGCTCTTCCTGTTCCTGCAGCTTCATTATTCTTTGCTTTTGAGGGAAGCAGATTTTGATGATTCCAGCAGAAGAGCACCAAACTTTGGATGGGAGTCAGAGCTTTGAAACCAAAGTGAGCAATGCCCCTGCAAAATGAGGTACAACTGAGAAGCACAAGCACAGTCACAGCCCCCTTTTGTAATTTTGCCTTCAACATGCTCAAGCTTCTCAGAGAGGAAGGAAGGCACACCGAGATGGCTTCATCGTGGCTTTGCTGGGATTGGCAGCTTCACGCTACATGAGTATCACCCTCCTCTCTCCCTGATCCCCCACTTTTCACCCTCTGGGTAAAAATCATCCCTTTTCTACCCTCCCCATCACACTCTTTCCCTCCCAGATGCTCTTCACCATCTCAGCCTTTTCCCCACCTTTTGCCACCTTCTGCCCTCTATGCAAGCCCATTCCCAGCCTTTCTCCCTGCTCTGACCTATACATCTCTTTGCTCTCCCCCTCCTCAGCCTTAACTCCTCTCTTTCTAACCCTTTAGCCCTAACAACTTTCTCTGCTCTCCTCACACCTACAGCTGTAATTCCATTCTCTGCCCCCCTCCTCCTCCTCCTCCTCCCCTCAGCTGTACTCCATTCCCCAACCCTCTAGTTCCCTCAGCCCCTGTTCCCTGCCCCACACCTCACTTTCCCTCCTCAGTTCCCATGCAGGTGTTTCTCAGGCTCTCTCCACTTCACTCTGGAATCATTCCTTCCACTATGCCCAGCTTGCCACCTTTTGTTTACATATAGTAAGGTCTTCACTCCCCAGCTTTGCTTCTAGATTTGCCACGTTTAGAGTCACCGTGACCTACTTAGGTTCCCTGACCTAGTTATAGCAGAAATACCAATTCTAAACACTTGAGAAAAAAGGGCAGCAGGAGGAGGGAAATATTATCATCATTGTTTGAAATGAAAACAAACCTACCAGCACAGGGCTACTGAGTTATTCCAGCTCTGGCCATTCCCTGGGGAAGCAAGATCAGCAGTTCACTTGATATTGCAATGCCAGTGTGGTCATGGATAACACAGGTCTAGAAATTACCTGGAAAGATGGTCTATGGTCTCTTGCCAGCATCCCATTTTCTCTTCCTTATTCCAGCCTCTTTCTTTCTGGCCTTGCTCACCTAGGGCTTGTCTTCAGCTCCACCCAGGTATTTCATAGCAAATCCGGTTTTGCCCACTACTCTCACCAGTCTTCCTTGCCTGTGAATCCAGGCTACAGCTGCAGCCCTTGTTTGCTCAAGAACAGCATTTCTGCAGCTGAGCTTCATTTACAAATCAAATAATGCTCTGCATCTGTTTGGTTGACCTCCTCACCCCTTTTATTCCACTTCAGCTATTGTCACAGCTGTCTTCTCTTCTCCCTTCCACTTCAACCTGTGCTATTCACCCACCTTGCTTCTCTACCTGGCTTGGTGTTACAGTGCTGCCTCCTCTTTACCAGCTCTGGAGGTGGTGTCAGCAGTGCCAACACTGACACTGAGCTAGTAAACCTGACTGGAAATAGCAGATGTTCTCCAGAACTAGTCAGGGGGTCTCTGGGTTAGCAATGCCCATTCACTCGAGTGCTGCGTACTGTGCTCATGGCTTAGCAGCCAGGAACCACTGCTCTGTGATTCACTCCTAGCTAAGCTTTTATTTTAGTCACTGTTAACAGACTTCCCTGTAGTGTTTGTATTTTAGGAATCATATTGGCCCCATAGTTCCATAGATGAGTTCACTAAATCAAATCATTTCTCCTTACAGCTGATATTCTATGGTGCTGATCCTCCCTGTATAGGGCCAGGACCCTGACTGACACTGGAAGCAGCCTGCTCTGCACCGTTAGCTCACAAGGTACTCCCACCACCACTACTTCAAATCCTGCCAAATATTCCAGCAGAAGCTCCCCTTCCATTGCCAAAGTCCCATCAGAAAAATGTACCTGAGTGCACTGTAGCCCTCCCACAGTTCCACCAGATGCATTTATACAAACATGATATCATAGTCATTCTGCATCCATTTGCTGTGATTTTGTACCTGTTTGCCAGCTTCAGCATAAAACACCTTTTGACTATTGATTTCCTGGGTCACGCACCAATCTACTGTGCAAATGGCTTTGGAAATTTACTGTGGAGCCCCCAAATCCCTATGTTGTCATCAACCACTGCCTGTGAAATGTGCACTTGTGGATATACTGAACTGCAGTTTGGGCTCCTGCGTTTCCTTTGTAACTGATTTCTCAGATCTGCCCTCCTACCTGTTGGTTTTCCACTCCTCACTGTGCTGTATTCTACATTTGGGCATGGTCCTACAAAGGCACTGCTAACCCACAGTCACTTCAACCACCCTCAGTTTTGACTAACAGCATCACTTGCCTCTCTGCTGTGTCCCCCCATACAGCTCTGCTCTCCCAGCCTTCATTGCCACCAGCCAGCCCAGCCACAGGCCTCCACACCATTCTGATAATGCTTCTGTCTGCCAACCTGCATCACATCACGTTTAGTCAGATCAAGATTGAAGTCTTCTAGCATGCAGAACTGGCATGTAGGGTCTGTGATTTCAACAAGTCCTGAATCCTGAATACACTGAGAAAGTGCCTTACACTTACAGCCATGGGCAGGAACACCTTGCGTTAGCATCACTCTCTACCTCCATTTATAAAGTACCAAGAAGCAGTAAGAGGACTGGAAAAGGACAAAGTTGTGCCTCCACAAGCTATGTGCAGAGGATCCCTGCCAGCTTCTCAAGACAATACAAAACCAATGAATTAAGACAATTCCAGACATGCTGATTACGTTTGCCATTGCAATTTCTGATGGGATTTTCAGATGTCTCTGAGCATTCTCTACCTAGCGTGTGTCAGCCACACTTCACTGCTGCTTTTATGTTATTAGTATTGACAGCCACTCAGTTTAAATGCAGGTTAGGATTGAAATCCTGTCTGTCTGCTTATCTCTGCCTTTTTATCTTGTTTGTTTCCGTTCATTACAGAGAAATCCTCCTTTTCATAAGGCCCCTTTGAATACCTCAGCAAACATGCAAACACAATGCTAAATGGATTAACTGGGAGGTACTGCGGTCTGAATCCTGCCTGAATAGATGCTCCTGGATCAATCTGCTCTGCGTACCAACACTAATGGTCTGAGTTCCTCCCGATATTTCTGGGGGTTCAGCACAGGTCCTGTAGCATTCTGAGTATAACCCTTTCCTTTCATTAAAGGCAGAAGGGGAGAAGAACATCTGGTCTGTAAGATGGAGCTAGTTACTCAGTAACATTATGAACCACTGCAGGATTTTAACACATGGCAATGGCAAGAGACTGGGTGTGTCACGACTGCAGATTATTATGCCAAATTTTATCACCTCACTTTGACCTTGTCCTCTCCCCCATTTTCTGGTTAATAGCCACATGCTGGGAATTGTCATATTGTTCTCTTGAAAGGTGGTTGGGGCAGAGACTATCTTTCACTTATGTGCATACAGAGAGCTTAGCACAGTGGCACTCAGGTCCCAGAAGGAGACCTCCGAGATGCTACTGCAATATCGATAATAGCAATAATGCTCTTACATCTTTAGGTCCTTACAGGACACTTTCCAGACATGAATTTAGCCTCCAAATATCCTGTCGGTTGCTGTCATTGTCACATTATCCATCTATATTATACCATTTACTTTAGTATCTAGTTCATTGTAAAGCTGAGACACCTGAGGCAGAGAGAGATGAAGGAATCCCTATACCACAGCACCTTGCACAGCCAGAAAACTCTGTGTCCAAACTGGCACTGAGAACAGGCTTATATGTCCAGCTGGCTGGGAGGGCTTATGAGCTGGGCTGTAGTGCCCTGCTGCTGAACTGCTGTCATGCTCTCCACAGAGCTCTTCTCTGCCCCAGACCAAGCAGCACAGGCTGGCAGTGCTTTTGGTGGCTCCGTGCCCTACACCCTGGATAGGAGAGAACTGTCCTCAAAGATGCCCCACACAGACTGGCAGCAAACAGCAGAGGCAGGGGAGGCATTTTGATTCCAGGCCCAAAGATGGGCAGTGGGATGACCTCCGTAACTTGAAGCCTTCTCTGTAGGCCAATAGCAGTATGGGAGAGACCATCTAAATTTTCTTCATGGCAATGGAAACCTTCCAGAATGAGCAGCAAAGCCTATTCAGCTCTTGACCTTTGCTAATATGGACAAGCAAGTTACCACAATGCACTACAGTTTATAAGGGCTTTGACACACTGGAAACAGGATGAGACACCACTAAATCAGCTGACTCCTGAACCAGTCATTCATTCTGATGGAGTCTACAATAACAACTGGACCAAGGCTTGCCTTGGCACATGCCACCCATATTTCTTGTGGAGACATAGTAAGGATGCAAATGCTCACTAGAGCCATTAGGTTAAACATAGTGTCTCACTCTGTGCTAAGGTGGGTGACATAACAGAAATTCAGCTTTTCAGGGAAAGTGAACAGTGTCACTGGTTTGCTCAGCACCATGATGGTAAGTCAGATACCCACATGCCTACTATGCCTGGTGACATATTCCACACTCCAAGTGCTCACACATGATGCTATCAGCCCTAGCAGAAAAGAATTTTGCCTCAAACTACACCAAAGGATGTGGTTAATGGCAGAGAATAAAACAGCCCACTATAAGGAAGTATACTTGCACTTATACTGCTTAACAGCTATACAAAGGGTCAAAGATTAACTACCAGGCCAGCATAGGTACTTCTATCTAAACAAACCTTCTCTCTAAATAAAAGACTTCATCCAAACCAAAGCTACATTAATGTTGATGCTCACTAGGTCTTTGATTACTACTGAACACTTATTATGCACCAACCTGTCTAGCATGCGTGTGAGTCTCTTACTCTTTAAAGGTAGTATACAACTTTCTGTAAGCCAGAATGTGACACAAGCCACCCACTCCAGGAACCCAAACCACTGGGAGTGACAGTCCACTGCATAGTGTTTTCTAAAGCATGGGTGAAGCAGGAGAAGTGTAAATTTAGTGCTTACAGTAATATAGCTCATGAATGCTATCTGAAGGCTCACCCAGCAACACTGAACTTGCTTGCTTTCTTCCAGCAGCTGAATATGCACATCTGTCTCTGAAAGATTGGTACATGCTAAAAAAGCTAGAAACTGCATTGAATGAAAACTGTTGGTGCATCACTTGACGCCACAGACCAACTAGCGAGAACCATCCATACACGCTCGCCTGGACTGGGCCACTGGATGTAAGGAAAGCAGTTCCAAGTAATACAGAAGTCACGTGACAAACAAAAAACATGTGGCATTCGGGATACAGGCACACCACAGCTGTTGGCTAACTGAAATGCCCCAAAAGCTTTCTTACTACAACAACTATTTAAAAGCCCAACAAAGGCCACACAATTGGAAACATGCCATTCACAATTCAATCTGTTTAATGAGGGCCTAGTAATGAGCATTGATGCTGCCTAGGGGCATGGTAACAGAACAACTAAACCGGAGATTTTGAATCTTCCTTGTAGGAGAGTAGGCATAACAAAGCTGTTACAAGAAGAGGGGACGACTAACAAAAAAGACACACGTGAGTGTAGGGTAACACAGGTGATGGTCTGTGAGCTCTAGGAGGAGCTGCAGAACACAGAAGCCCTAGCCATGGTTACTCACTAGATCATAGCATTTCTTAGCTTAGACACATTATACAGTTGTGGAGGAAGGATACAAAAAGCAATTGCTTGTACTTTGCAGAAGTATTAATTGATGAGGTGTGTGATCAGGCTAGAAGATGTGACCTTGCATTTCAAAAGCAACCAGGACAGACACAGACCACCTTGGGTTTTACCTCAAGTAGTCTCTCCAAACTTGATCAGCCATTTTGATCATTCTTGAAGTTCTTTCACCTACATATTAACGTCTTGATGATGAAAAATGACAAGCTGCCTGACAAACAAAAAGCAAAAAAGCAGATCCCACCAGAGCAGAAAGAGGATGCCTGTTACCTGCTTGTCTACCATGTCTGAGGGTAAAAACCCATCCCCGAAGTGGTTAATTTCTATCCAGCTATAGAGGCATATTGGTGTCATAGGCAAAACCAATTCACTGATTTGGGGGGATTTTCAATCAATTTCATGTACTGTCAATGAACAAAGTTCTCTGGTAGTGAAACAAAGGAACAGGCACAGAGGGAAAACACTCCTTGCTCTGCCAAACCTCTCCTCCCCACCTTCCGCTCCCCAATCCCCTCCCTAGACATCATACTCTGTCCCCTGACCCCAGGGGCAACACAGGAAAATGGGGTCAGTGCCTTGTGCGTCCCCCAACAGCAGCAGCAGCCCCCTCAGAGCCATACCTCCCAGCCTGAGGGCCTCGGCTGCTCCTCTCCTCTCCCTGCCTGCTCCTGCACGGTCTTTCTCTCTCCTTCAGCCTGCTCTCCCCTCCTGCTCTGGCCATATCGTCCCGTGAGCACGGCCCTCACCACCCTTTCTAAAACACGCTTCTGCAGAGGTGCCACAAGCTCCCCTGGCTGCCTTGCAGCCGCCGCCTCCCCTGTGGGCGCAGCCGCCTCCCACCCCGGGGCCGCTGCGAGGCCGCCTGGGACCGGCTGGAACCGGCTGGAACCGGTACGGGACAGGGCCGGGGCCCACCGACAGGGGGCGCCCAGCAGCTCCGCCACATGCTGCACCGCCATGGCCGCCACGCCGGCAGAGGCCGAGGCCTGCAGGCCACAGCTGGGGGGTGCCGGTGCCGCCAGCCGTCTGCCGAGCCCTTAGCCACTGGAGTCGCTGCCCTTTCCCTTCCCGCCGAGCTGGGCACCCCGGCAGGGAGCTGCCAGCCCCTGCAGGCCCGCTCCCCGCCTTCCTCCTCGGGCATCTGCAGCCCCCTGGCCCCCTGCAGCCGCCTGCATGGGTGGCGGCAGGATGGGTGTCAGGAGCGGCCCCCTGGGCCATCGGTCACTCCTACTTTGACTGATACATACATTTGCTGCCCATTATACGTATATATTGGTTTTCAGGGGGAAAAGCATTTATTGCTTTTAGCACACTTAGGAGTTTAAATAAAAACAAATACATCTATATTGACTAGTTATTATGCTTGGTTTCATACAGCGTAAGTGGTTCAAATAAAAATAGATTGGTTGGAGTGAACGTGCATCAGTTCCAATAATAACACAGGCAGCTTCAAGAAGCATATAAGTTTCATTTAATGTGCACCGGTCTTACAAAGAAGAGGGAAGAAACATCGGTTTAGAGCAGCTTTTAGTCTACATTTTCTGTCTAAAGGCTTCTGCATTTACCAGATTTCTGAAACAGAATGAGAGTCCATAAACAAGTGGAGAGAGGAGTTTATTAGGAGGCCCAGAGGGGTATTACAAAGGGAGAAAGTGATCTACGATAAAACATGACTCTGAGGTAAAAGTTCCCAACTATATTACCTCTCAATGGTTAGTCCCTTCTGTGTGGTGTTGTCTCCCCACGGGAAGGCTGGGCTTCAAGCTGGAGCATACAAAACTTGGTGTAACAAAGGATTGTGGGTCTTGAAACCTTCAGGGGTGGCTTTCAAAGGGAAAATTAAGAACAAATAGGAACCAGGAGCTTAACAACCTTGTTGGGTCTAGGCCATACTCCTCAAGAAAAGGCTACAGGAAACCAGCATACATGAGGAGAGGGGGTGCCTTGGGCAGGGTGCAGCCAGGCTTTCTGCCCCTGGTTTTGTGAATTCAGTAGCTACCATGATCGTAATAACTCCAGTGCAGATAAACAGAAAAGGAAAAGATATCTCTTTGCCATATCAAATTTTCTATGGAAAGCATCCGGGAAACAATCTCAAAAGTGGTCATTCAGCAATCCAGGAATGGCTGCTGATGGTAAAGGGATCAGTTCAGTCCTGCACCTGTGTTCCCCAAGATGATAAGACAGAGCAAAGCTAGGACTGCAACTTAAGAGCAAATATTGAAAAGAGACTTGTTCAGATCCATGGTGACTCACAACAGACCTTGAAGCCACGGATTTACACCCCAGCCTCCAGTCATGATGGAGATCTGCTATGGTCTTACCCTGGGTAGTGCAGAAGGCATATTTGGGGGGCGAGAAGCCATTCTGAAGGTACCAAAGAAAAAGGCCCTTATTTCATGGTCTTCGAGTCTATGTATTTTACCTATTTCTCTCTTCATTCCTCAGATTTTTTCTACGTCCAGCAGAAAGGAGGACACTGCCTGTATGTTGGAACACACTGCTTCAGCATGGGTTAAGATGCTAACCTACCCACTAACACCTGATGCCAATGAAGAGGGATTTTTATTGGGATAGAAACTTACTAAAGGAGAAAGTTTTCACTGTGCCTTTAGGATGGGACTTTGAGGTAAAGGATGGGCTCCCTTCTCCCACCAAAAGCCCCTGGAAGTTCCCAGCTCTGGGACCATCTGTTGCCCATGGGACCATCTGTTCCCAGTGAGCAACACCCCAGGAGAGCGTGTTTACTAAAACTAGCAGATTGAAGCTTGGCACGGTCTGCGAGAAAGCAATAGGAGGCCTTTAAATGCAGACTTTCTATTTGCAGTATGTGAAGCGTGCATGAGTGTGTTTCCTTCAACCACCCATATACCACGGAGGAAAGCATTCAAAAACAAGACCTGAAATAGAAGAAATTGTGTGATTCACAGCCCTGCCACCCTGAGTTGTATGCTCACCAGAAATCCCAGGCAAAGCAGCATTAGGTGCTACACACCCTCCACACTCATAGCTGCAAGTGACCCCAAAGGAAAAGGCTACACAATATACATACAACAATACATCATGTGCTAAAGGCATTTCAATCAACAGCACTCTTACCTCTAAATGGGTGCTGCTCCACCTCCACGCTGAGAAGGTTTGGTTCTGCTGACTGTGCTAGGTCTTCTGGTAAGAAACAGCTGAGAGGACCAGCTCCCTCTGGTGTGCAAAGCACAGGCCTGGCTGCCTGCAAGGATTAAGGCATGACACGTAAATATAGTAATATTAACACCACTGTCCTTGGCCACATTTCTATTTCCCTGGGATTTTCAACTAAGAAAGTTCTTCTTCTGTTCTGCTTCTAAAACATGTTCTGCTCAATAGTTGCCATGGTCCTCCCACAGATGTTCATATTTCAGAGGTCACTGAATCAGGTTTTTGTCTATAGAGACAAAAAGGTGCATGAGAATTGCCAATTTTTGCCTGGGTAATATTCACTTCCCTGTCAGACAAATAGCAAACAGCTAAAAATATTCTCAAGAAATATATTTCTGATATAAATATTTTTGACAAGTTTCTTGATTTTTTGGTAAGGTTGTCCAATATTTGCATATATGTTGGTGGCTACTGAAAGAAATAAAAACAACAAAATGTGGGGGGTTTTAAGCGAGAATAAAATAAAAAAAAAGAGGATTTTCTTTGTCAAAACCCAAAAGTCTTGAAGACAAGTGTCAGTCAGAAGAGATAAGTAAAAATTTTAGCATGGGAAAAAGCTCATTTCATGATCGGCTCCAGCCATTCCCTTTTGCACCATGTTGGACAGGTGGACTGTGTGATATAAATAGCAAACAGGTTTTCTGTGTGTACTCATGTCTCTCTCTAGTGGAAAGCCCTCATCACTACACAAATGCAGATAAGAGGCGTGGGATCAGGCAGGGGAGACCTGCTCCCCACCGACACACTGCCTCACAGGGGCTGATGGTGCCCCATGCTTGGGGCAGAGCTCTCCTGCCTTGCACAGGAACCCATTCCTTTTGCCTCTTTCCCCCAGGCAGGGCTATGCTATGGCTTAACATAACCACGGTATTTTGGAGAGGGGGAGACATTAGTGTCACACCCAGAGCTAAATTGGTACCCAGAAAGTGTTGGCGCTTAGGGATTTGAGTCAGATCCCTTTGCACTAGGAAGCAGGACAATAATTAAGAAATCTTCAAATGCCTTATTAAGTGCATTTCCAAGTAGGAGCTACCCCACAGAAAGAGAGAGGCATCATCCAAATTCTTGTAGCACACCCTTGGAAATGCAGCCAAATGCCCATCAGCTACCAGCCTACTCTGTCCAAATCCTCCTAACCCCTACAGACAGGGAGGAGAGGTCTCCCGGCAGAGCCCGCTGGCCTCAGCTTGCCAGTCCCTGCTCACATCCCCGGGGAAGCCACCCAGAGGCTTTGCTTTATGCTGGGCTGCAGCAGTTCTGAGCCCACTGGTTGCAGGCACATGCACCCCTGACCCTTTTCGCACTGCAGCCAGTGCTGCTGCAAAGCACCCAGGGCGACTGGCAGTGGGTCCCGCAAACGGTGTCGGTGATGTGCTTCATGCTGGCAAGTGCCAAGCAGAGGCAGCCCGCCGAGCAGATGTTGCGCTTGCACATGGCTAGATTTTCCTTTCCATGGTGACAAATAAGCACCGTTAGACTGGAGGAGATGGGAGCTATACAGCATGGAGAGGGTGGATCATGCTTTGCCCTCTCCCTCTGCAGAGCCAGGGGAAGCCAGGTGCTCTCTGCTTGCCAGGGAATTTCTCCCTGCATTGCTGGGCCCAGCTCAAACATGCTGCCCCCATTTATTCACAAAGGGGCAAGCAGCCCTGTGTCGCATTTGCACAGGATGACTGCGGAGCACTATTAATCTGGAAGCCGTAGAGTCAGCAGAAGGCATCCGGGGGCCCTGTGGGCAGCCTGGATTTGGACTGGCCACAGAGTGCTTTCCAACACCCAGGGACCTTCTCAATGGCAACACTGGCATCCACCCCTGTGTTGTGCTGAGCCTGACAGCATTGCCCCAGAGAAACCATGGGATGGATGGATGGAGGCTGCAGGAAACCACAAGGGCTTAGCCGCACAGCTGGGGTGTGGAACCTGTGACAGCACCTAAGACCCAGATTTCCTTAGGAGTACCATGTCACCCAAGGTTTCCCTGCTGCCGTGTAGTATGAAGAGGATATTCTGGCCTGGAGGCTTCCCACTAAGCTGTTCATCTCCTACAGCATTGCCTCAGTTTCACAGAGGCGGAAACTGAGAGGCACTGAAAGCAGAAAGCCTCCATTATAACTGCGAGATGCCTAACTGCAAGCTGACTTGATGAGCAGATGTGTAGAGCCTTGCTGGGTTCTGCTGATGGAGGGGCATCTGCAGGTGTTCCATACTTGGGCTATCACTAATGAGGCACTCCACATAATTGGGCACTTTTGAAAAATCTGGCCTAAATGATGTGCCTGGGGTGGCAAAGTGTGTGCGTGGTGTAGCAGTCTTCAGGCAGTTTCCCAGATCTAACCACTAAGTCTTCCTTTCCTGTGAACCCACCTTTGACTGAAGACCTTGTTATCAGTGGTTTCCATGCTTACACTAACCACTGTTTTAATTCTGTGTAAATATATTAATATAGATTCCATGATAGAGATCAGTATTATGTTTCTAAGTAATTGTATGTATTTCTAAGTATTTGATATATGTTGGGAAGAGGGCAGTGGGTGCAAATGGGTAGTACAGACACCAAGGCCCTTGAGCTAAGCAGCACCCACAGTGCCCTCTGCTTATGCTCAGCAAAGCTGAAGACTGTAATATACTTTACATGGGAGAGATGACTATCACATATCAAGCATGAGCTTTGCATCAGGGAGTAACAGGCGTAAAGCTATTTAGTCATTTCATTTAAGATACAACATCAAGGGGCTACTCAAAACAAGATAAAAACATTTCAGAGAAGTCTTGAAACTCCCCTTGCCTTGTCTGTCAAAAATTGGCAGAAAATCTAAGCGGTACCTTTGATTGCCTAATTTGTAATATGCTTCTAACACAGGATGACAGCAGTGACTGTCAAGGCAAGTGACTCCTTTCTTTGAATGCAGTATTTGTCTTTTACTAATAAGCTAATTGATTGAGCTTGGCTGTTGGAAGCCATGAGTTTTGTCCACAGTGAACCCTGTATGTATTTAATACCTATCAGCTAGAGGTCAAAAATGAAAGGTATTTTATCTCCTTGTTTCCTTCCCAGTCAGAACTATTTTGAAGTGATGGGTTTAAAGGCCCACATCACTTTTTGTTTCATAAACAATTTTCCCCCCATATTCTTTCAGTTACACTTTGTCTCCAGCAGGATCTAAGCAGCAGCTATCAAGCCTGACTTTAAATCTCATCTAGCCCTAGCTTTCCCTGTGGCCACAGAGGGAAATCTTCAGTGCCAGCTGCTCTGCTGCTTCACCTCCTGACACAATATTATTTCATCGTAACCTGTCCAGTGAGCAAATCGCCTCTTTGGCCCCCTTGCCATTTCTGCACGAGGGCTGGGCTATTGATTGAGACAGTGTGCCGGGGTGCGCGGGGTGATTCCTGGAGAGGAGGGATTGATAGGAGCATAATTGCTACCTCGGCAGCAGCGATCGGGAAAGGGGGGCTGGAACACAGCTCAGCGGCAGAAAAAAGCTGACACTGCTTCTGGAGCATCTGGCTGCTGGGTGCTCCACCACGGGGCAGGGGATATAGCTACACTGCTGCCGTGCGAACAGGCAGTGGTTATTCCGAGGCAGTGGGTTTGCAGCCGCTTACGGAGAAGTAGAGAGCTGCAGACGAGGGGAGAGAATGGGTGAGGGCTTTGCATCTAGAAAGCAGTCACCAAGGGAAGGGTTGGTGGAGAGAGTGCCATGGACCTGCGGGTCAGTTACTCCTCCAAGGTGCACGTGCATTGCAATCACAGAAAATAAGTCTGGAAGGGAGACTGCAAGGGTTGTATAATCCATCCTCCTGCCCCAAGGCACGACCGACTGTACTTATATCATTGCAAGGCTGCAACCCTGGCTCAGGAAAGCACATAATGGTATAAAATGGACCAGAAACTAGCATTCTTATCTTTAATACAAGACTGTAAGCTTCAAAAACTAACATGCAGAGTGACCAAAATCATGACAACATATTACATGTTGGAGAGGTCCATTTTATAGGAAGCACCTCTGCATTAAAGAAAACACGGGAATATTTCCATTATCCAGATAGGCAACTAACACCTTTCAGTGTTGTGCTGAATTCTTGCTCAATTCTTTGATAGCTAAACAGCTGAACATCACTAACTCAAAACTGGCCTGGAGTATTAAATAAGAATTAATTTTCTGATTACTTGGAAGGTGAAGAATCCACAGTGCTGATCAGAGCAGTGGCAGTGACTCAGCGGGTAATGCTGGGGACCTAATTTTTCCACTTTGTGCCTCCGTTTCCGCACCAAA
The DNA here is from genome assembly GCA_035590195.1 of Aviceda cuculoides. Classification (NCBI taxonomy): domain Eukaryota; kingdom Metazoa; phylum Chordata; class Aves; order Accipitriformes; family Accipitridae; genus Aviceda; species Aviceda cuculoides. The sequence goes on from JAVJGG010000032.1 coordinate 1,821,724, forward strand.
TAAATAGGAAAAACAATGCTCATTGGTTAAACAGAGATGCTCAAATTCGTTAAATTCTAATAAACACAAAAGGCTGATTGTACTATCCAAATTAATATAAATGACAACAAATTTATTTCCAGAAAGGCCTGACATGAGACATCACCCAAAGAAGGAGCTGATTTCATCCTGGGTATGGCTGTATAACAACATATCAGAAAGAAATTCTACTCAAGCAGAAGCGAATGGCCTTTGGAAGAGACTGCTTTTCCTTGCATAATAGGTATCATGACCTAATTAAGTGAAAATGTTGGCTGGGTTTTAATTTTTCTCATTTATTGTCATATTTATCCTCTTAATTTTCATCCCTGCCTATCATCAGAAGACTCTCACTCAATAAATAACAATAATGCTAAGCATTTAATATAGGGCTTTAAGTGTCTTACTCTCACCAGTGGACAAATAGGGAAACTAAGGCATGCACAGATGGAAAATAGCCATTTGACAGCAGGGGCAAGCATGGAGTCCAACAATGTAGGGCAATTTATTTGGGTAATATTTCTGAACTGCTATGAAGATGAAAAGTCCTAGATATTATCCTTTCTCATATGACGCTTAGCTCATTGGCTTCAATTTCAAAGGCTCTTGAGAATGCAGGCTTGCTAGCAGTGGTTCCTGCAGTCTGCACCACTGCCACCTCTGCTGAGCTTTCCAAATACGGATGCAAACTCAGACCTGCCAAATATGTCAAACTCTGGAGAAACTTAGCTACAGGTAACTCCAGCACATCCCCTATGTCAGAGACACCAGCTGCTTCAGCCACGACTATGATAGCTTCTCCTCCCCATTTAGCACCTTTCCACACATTGGCTTGGATGTTACTACAGCTCAAGGAGAAACTGTGACATGGTGCTCCCATTATATCCATATTTGTGGGTGACTCTCCATCACTGACACGGCTTGCTGTTGCACTTCCAGCTTTACAGACTCATCCAGGGAGTAAATGCAGGTGATTTATTGTCCGTACGCCTGGTGACAGCTGGGTGCTCTCATGCACTCACACAGCCAGGGATGGAGTATTTTTTCTCGCCTCCAATCAATCAACAAAAGTCTCCACTATAGGCTCACACCAGTGATGCCCAGACAGGAACAATGGTGGTGGCAGAACAGGGAACCAAGGTACAAGCAGGACTGTGAAAATTACTTCTTTGCTCAGTGTGCTCCCACAGCAAGGAGTGACTGGGGCCACAGCGTGGACTCAGAGGCATGCAGGTAACATCTCCTGGGGCCAAAATAAAGCCAGATTCAAACTTCTTCAAGGTATAGTATTAGACCTGAGGATGCGATCTCAGCCTGTTTTTGTCAGCAGTTACAGTCATCAGATTTTTGACTGCAAACACCAGGGCATTTCCATAGCTGGAAAACCTTTCCCAAGCTCTGTATAAACTGCTGCTATTTTCAGTACCTCAGTGGAATATTTTCCAGACTTTGCCTCAGAGATAGGTATAAGCCCAGGAGACCTTCTGCTGGAAGCCCGGCCTTGCAGGAATTGAAGCCTGCTTTCTAAAGTCAGGTACGCTGTGGCTAAGTCACACCCACTTTCTTCTCTGTTTTTCAATCCATTGCAATGTCACAAATTCATTTCTAGCACATTGATGATACAAAATCATGGCACCGTTAGCACAATGCCAAAACTCTGAGGCTAGAGCATTATAGCAGCCCTCAAATCTGTGTGGAAAACCATGTCTTCAAAATTCAACAGTGACCTCATGCCAGCAAGCAGACATCCAGCAGGCCAAGGGCCAGAGGTGACAGCCCTTTTTGCTTCTGATGCACATTACTGCTTTTCTCCAGAGTACCATCCCAACTTTTCAGAGCTTCATGTATTGCAAAAGCCAACATTTGCTCTAAGCGCTGCCTTTGTCTCCCTGGCAGGTATCTCCAGTTCCACCTGGAAGAGGCAGCACCAGAAGTCCTGCTGTGGAGCATCAGGTTTGGCAGAGGGAAGGGAAGCAGCGCTGGGGTCTAACCACCCACAGTGGGAGACACAGAAGAAGCTAAGCAAGGATGGCAAGTATTGAAACAGCTGCAGTGGGCTGAAGGAAAGCACCGAAACTTGGGTCTTGGCAGCCCAGCTTTCTTGCAACCTAATGTGCAGCAAGCACAGAAGAAAACAGGACCCAGCCATACCTGAGCTCTGCTGTTCCCCTGCTGGAGAGCCTGTCTGCAGTACAGCTCACTCCACGCACGCTGGGAAAGAAAGACAGAAATTGCACATGGTCTCTTGCATGAGGTTTAGAGATCTTTTGTCTCTTCACTTGTCAAGTCACATCATCCTAGGGACTGGCACAATATATCCCCAAATGTGGGGATAGTGTAGAAATGCAAAGTCACTTGCTAAAAGAGATTTGTTAACTCCCCAACTTCCCCAAGCTTCATCCAAGTCTGGCACAGACAGCAGCAGGGAGGGGAAGGAGGCAGGCATGTCACTTCATGTTTTGATCAAAGATTCAAGTTTGTTATTGATTCATCCAAGCCCACTTACCTCCCTCCCACCCCTGAATTCTTCCCAGCATCACTGACTCTGTCTCCAGTACTTAAACATCAAGCCAAAGAATTTCCTCCTCAAAACTGCGTGCTGTGAGAAAGCAAAGGCAATGTATTGCTCTGAGAAACTCCATCTTTTCCATCACACACTGGCCTCCTGCCTTCAGGCTTAGCTTGCAGCAGAGAACAACTTTGTCATCACTTGTAAACGAAGTGCTTTAATGCGGACAACACCGAGGGAGAATAAACACAAACCACAGTGCTGTTTCACAGAGTTACTTCTCTCATGTTCCCAACAGTATGTAGCACTTACGTGGTGCTTTGTCTCCTTAGATCTCAAGGCAGGAGACTTGCTGCCAACTTGATTGTGAAAAGGGCTTCTCCCCACACCTCAGTCCCAGAATGAGATTAACAGCTTAGAACAGACTTCAGAAAAGAGCAATCAATGATGATGGAACTGAAGGAGCTGATTTATAAGTTAAAATAAAATGAGCTTGAAATAGCTGTAAAGCTCAGTTGATGTACCCATGCTACAAGATGTTTGTGATAGCAATTAATATTACCACCATTAACTAACCATACATTACACATAAGATCCAGATGATAGCAGAATAAAAAGACAATCATCACCTCCAAATCTTGGGAGACTCTCTGAAGAAGAGATAAGATGTTACAGGAGGATAAATCCAAATGGAAAAGAACAAAAAGAAAGTCATAAAATAAACCTAGGACGAATATTAGTGTACATTTATTGGAAATTCATCTAGTACAGGAATCAGAACTGGAGCACTTATTTCCTTTATTTGCTACAACTTGTTATAGTTTCTGAAGCTAAATAGAGGAAGATGTCCATGGCAAAACAACTACCCAAGCTGGAGGGGACTGCATGCTTCACCCATTAATAGGGTGACCAAGCTGTATCGGTCTTCTAGCAAAACCAAGCATAATTCTTCATAGAGATTTGGCAATGATCTCATACTCAATATCACATCATGTTTAGAGAAAAAATCCAAATCGATTGCTATTCATATATCAGATGGGCAAACAGACACCAGCTGCAGTGTCGCCCACTTACTCTGAATTAGCAACGACTGTATTGCAATTCAGCCTTTGAGCTTTTCTAAAATACAAGCAGGGAGAGACCATCATAATGTCTGTGATAATGACTGGGTGTGCAGATCATGGAGCTGAAAATTATTTCTCCTAAACTCCTTTCTTAGAAGAGGACATGTGTTCAGATTTGGCTGGTTGGTCTGAAACCGTGCCTGTGTTCATTCATCTCTGCTACATATCCAGTTAGTGCTCTGGGACATATCACCATGCTCATTTCAGTTAGACAATATCACATCAAAGAGATAAAAATCACACCACAACCTTAAACTAACCTTCCACTGCTACATTATTTAATAATTTAATAACAATTATAATCCTGAAATTACAATTATATGATGCAGAAGCCTGGATAAGAATGCCAATTTGATTGCACTCTCAAAATAACTCCACTTTTCAGAAACACAAACAAGTTTCTATTATAGGTTAACATTATAGGCCAGATCCTCACCTAGCATAAACTGGCAACACCACTGTGCTGCACCAATTACTATCTACTGCAGAAGATGTAGCCCAGTGACTTTAAAATAATCAGATCAGCAATCCCATCCACAGTGCTTAGCAGAACCGTACACGGGTATGTATTACACATGCCCTCTCACTGTGGGTTATGTATTTATAGAGCAAGCTAACCGAAAGGAGTTAAGACTGTGCATTGTGATGCATTCAGTCCTTTGATGTGAGCAACAGGGGTGATGGTGGTGTCCTGGAATCAGATATGAAGGCATGAACATGCAGACTTGGCTGACAGCTGTGCTCATACTCAGAGACTCAGGTAGTGCAGGATGTTCGAGAATTTGTGGTTTTCTTGCACTGAGAAAAGACTTTCATCAGCCTCAGCTGAAGGCTATTGGTGTCCGAGGGCAAGGGTGGGCATGTGGATATCCATATAACATCCTTCCTTGCAGACTGCACCTGGTTGTAGTATGAAGGTTGGTATGTCCCCATAACCCTATGGGCTAAAGCAGCAGTTTTAACGGATGCTGAGTCAGGTGAAAAGGAGTGCCCTGGTCTTCCACATTCAGGACTGAGCAACCGGTCAGCATCCTAGCCTCACAGGAAAGCTATAGGCACAGCAGGAGGTAGCCTTTCCGTATGCAGCTAGACAAGCTGAACAAAAGAAGTCCAAGTCCGCATCAGCAGAGCACACCTTGGCTCCAGCCCTTAGCCAGCCTCCCACTCTTCCGTCCCATCCCACACAAGCAGTCCAGCACGTACAAATACCCACAGCCTGTTGTATTTGTGCAGGCAGCCCGACACAGTCAAACACGTGGCTGCTCCAAGAGCGTGACCAGGTGCAATCAGGAGTGCTGAGCATTGTGGGTGTAGCTTTGCCTTTACATCTAATTAGCAATGCAAAGTTGCACCCGCAGCAGAATCTGCCTAATGTACAAAAAAATAGTGGCCTATTTTTTAATGCTCTTATTGGTACTGAACGCCTTCCCTCCCTACCCAGACACACGGCTGGGAGAGCAGGAGATGAGGGCTCTAGCCTTTGTGCATAATCAGGCGGGGCAAGCTATCTGACCCACACGTGCCTCTGCCTCCCCCCCTTCCAGTTAGTGCTTTCGTCATGCTGAGCTCCTGTGCTGTGGTTTTCAGGCGAATTTCCACTCGGTGCTCAGAGAGCTGAAACCTTTAGATTAATCCCAGATCTGTCAGCCTCCATCATTTTCAAGCAGGGCTGTGAGCTCCAGGGCACTCTGTTACTTTCTCTAGCACTGAGGAGACTTAAGCCTCTTGCTCTCACTCTCCTGGAGAGTGGACAGCCCCATTCCTCTCCCTCCCCATCCTGAGATCACCCTGAGTCTGTGGCCAGTCTGGTTGTGGCAGGATTCACCGTGAATCAGGTGATTAACTTGTTTCCTCTCCCTCAAAGAATTTTGATTTGATGGGCAAAGTTCAAGCCACCCAGGAGCCGAACACTGCCAGCCTGCCCCTTTGTTCCCTTACACATGGCTGCCCCAGACCCTGAGCTGCAGCCACTCTGCCTGGCACCATAAACCCCCTTGTTTGCTGCAGGTGTGGAAATAAGCCTAAATACCCCACACAAACTCTTTAACCATTTTACTGATAGCTCAACATTCCCCATTGGCTGAACTTGAGGTTTTGCTTAGATCTGGCTTTGGTTAGACTGAACCTCTCTGATTTGTCTGTCAGTGATTACCAGCCAGGGAAATTTCTTTCCCGCGTTCCAGCAGACCACGACTGCCAGTTATCTAGCCACCATTTCTAAAACAATGTTCAGCAGTCATTCAGGGAATTTGCATCCTTCTCTTCTGCTTACCTTCTGCCTTGTTCATTTTGCTCTACTCCAGGCAGCAGCAGCGGCTGCTGACCTGAGGCTGCAATGCCTAGGACTAGTGCCTAAGACTGTACAGCATGGTCCCCAAGCAATTTGTGCTCATAAATCATGTATGAACCATGGGGACCATGGAGAACACCTCCACCAAGCTCTCAACCTGCAGGAGATGCTGCATAGCTAATCCAGCACCAGTAGGACCCTTGTAAGTGGCAGGCATGGCCATCTGGAGCAAGCAAAAAGGAAAGAGGATTTGTAAAATTACTAATGACTAAATTCTGGGCTCAGTGCTGTACAAAGCACAGGCCGAGAACTGGTCTCTACCCCACTGACCTGTAATCCACCACAGCATTTCTTTCCAGCCTGTCCCACTCTATGGAAGTCGGATATGCTTACTCAACCTGCTTTACTGACTTTACTGGATTTCCTCCCTTGTGCTCAAGTGTGGCATGTGATGGAAGCAGTCTGCGAGAGGCTGAGCCCTGCAGAAGTCACCACTGGTAGAGCAAAACAGTCCTGGTCCTGGCTGCTCAACGTTCACTGTGGCTCTCCATCATTCTGGCAGCTGGGAGGCTGGTGTGAGGAGCTGACCTGTACCAGAGCATGTGCACCCCTGTATGAGTTGCCCGAAACTGTCTCAATCCCAAGAGCCAAGGCTTCCCATGTCTGTGACAGCCCTGTGCTTTGACCCTGCCATTGACGGGCAAGTGCTGGGCAAAGAGAGGAGCACGATGCTGAGGCGCATTGAGGAGGCAGGAAATGAAATAAAAATAAAACACAGTGAAGGGCTGAAAGGTCTGTCTGTCCCTGAGAAAAATCCTTGCAGATGCTAAGAAAAGCAGATAACACAAGAAGAGCAGTGCTGGTAGCTGCTGCCCAGGACTTCAGGACTTTTTCTGGATTCCTCCCCTTCACACAGGTGCTCTGAGATGGGTTAAGGAAGCCTGGGAGAGGCCCCATGTACTGAGCACCAGGCCACGCCCCTGCCATCCAGCTCCCCTTGGAAGAAGAGAAATCCTAGCCAAGGGCTAGGATCCCTTGACAGGGAATAATTGAAGCCCCATATATGCTGTCCAGGATGCTGAGTAAACCGCAGTTTGCTCTGACCCCAGAGGAGAAGGTGATTACCCAGCACCGCAAGGAAGTTTCCCAGCCCACAGCCCCTGCAAGTCGGCCACAATCCCGCCCGCTGCAGCCCTGCCAAGCAGGGACACCAGAGCTCCTCGAGGTGCCAGGCTCACTGCCTTAAGCAGTTATCCTTTCTGTGAATATCCTTTCCTCCTCATGAGTGGAAAGGGGACATACTCCGGTGCTGGGTGCTGTGAAAAGAGTTTAACCCTTCGGCACACAACAAATAAATCCCATTATTCCAGCTCCCTGGCTAGCGCTCCCTCCAGCCTGTGCTCCCCCAATCCTTTTCGAGAGCAGCTGAATCAATGTTTGACTTGTACAAACAGCCGCTTGACTGCAATTTGGAAGGGATTCAGATGGGGATTACAGCAAGGCAGTGGATAAAAATCTATTACATGGCAGTATTTATTCTAGATCCCTGTGGCACTCAGTGTGAACTCTGGCAGCATCTCCTGTTCCTTATTCAGTGGCACATGTGCAGGGGATTGAGAAGAATCATTTTTGGGAGAGTGTGCTGCAGAGCAGTCGGAGGAGAGGACCAGGACCAGGACTGAGTACACATTTACAAGCCAGACTGACTTGGCTCTGCAGTGCATCCTCCCAGGGGGTGGGAACATCTTTAGTTTTGAGGAGAATTTGATATTGGTGAAGTTGCATTGCTTTGATAGCCTAAGGACCTGCGCCAACTCTGGTTTACCAAAGACCGATGGTTCTGGCTCAGTGCAGCTGTATCTGCGATCCACATCCGATCCTGCCTTCTCTCTCTGGGCACAGAAAAGATCCGAGCCCCGAGTCAGCCGCAGGAGCTCCCTGGGTGCAGGATGCCTGCCTGATCTTGGACCACAAGAGCAACTTCTGCAGCAAGCCCCACATTGCTGCTCTTTACTTGTAGCCTAGCAATGAGAGGAGCAGTTCAGGCAAGGGGTGAGTGGAATCTAAATAGTAGTCTCTGAGATGAGATGACCCAGGAGCAGGACTGCAAACAACCCACTCGCTGCCCACAGGGCTCACCACCAAACCACCACTGTTGGCCCAGCCTGGCCAATCTAGACAGGAATAGTCTCCCAAGCCAGGCATCTGGCCCGAGTGGCCTCAGCCCTTTTCCAGCACACAAGCGCACACACACACACACAGTCTGCCAGCACAAAGGAGCACAGGGAGCGCCAGGGCAGTGCTGCGAGATGCCACTGATTTAACAGGCTGTGACACGGCTGTCCAGCAGCAGAGGCAGACAAGCCACCACTCTCAAAAAAGAAATGGAGGTATGGGAGGGGTCCAATGGGACTCAATTACCCATCCCCAGCTTTGCCTTCTCTTGTGTTGAAAGTACCAAATTTTCATCTGCCAGAGGTACGTCATGTGCCAAGGGAGACCAACTTCTCCATGCAAGTGCTGCAATTTTTTCTCCGCAGGGTGATACTGCTAAGAGCAAAATGAGCACCGGCCAAGGCCCCCTTGCCTCGCTGCCACTGGCAGGGCAGCGTGCACAGGCACCCTGCTCCCTGGCAGCAGCAATTCTGGGCTGTGCGATGCAGAGATGACAGGAACAAATGGACTGGAGAAGGGCTGGAGGAGCCTGAGCCAGTTCGGGTGGCCCCAGCAATGAGGGACTTGCCCTGAGCACAGCCGCAGACTTCAAAGCCCAAAGCTGTCATGTCCTAAAGGCTTAACAACTCCCTCTGGGAACTGTTCACATGGCTGGATCTGTGCTGGAGTCGGCCCTGCGCCAGTGAATGAAGCTCTCCCACGAGGTGCTGGTGCAAATACAAGGTAGCAGTGTTGGCTGGCAGGGAGCACCATGAGCCTCCTCTTCCTCAGCTCTGTCCCTGGGCTCTGCACAAGTCACTGGTCTTCCTGTACAGCTGTACAGGTGACTGCCTGGATGAACGGGCTTCAAGTTAACCAGCATTGCTGGGGCATGGAATACTGGGTCATCTTCTCAGCTTAACCATTTGAACTTTCAGTTTAAATTTTGCTATCTGTAAACCAGAGATAAGCCTGACCTACAACAATGTTGGGAAACTTAATGAATGGAAAGCTTGCAGTGTGCTTTAGGATCACTGGGGAGAAGATACAAGAGACAGGCAAAATATTGCAATACATGTAATATTTTATCAGATCATAACAAATTTTAAAGTACCTCATGCACCAATCTTATATAAAGATGTGCTTTATCATACACTATTTCTTACAGGACCCACGCTGCATTAAAAAGAACTAAACCTCTGGAGGGGAACTAGGAAGAGGGCATGACTCGCAGATTTCTGTCCCCTAGACTCATCCTCCACATGGTCTCTTTCCCCCCTTGCTTCCTCTTTCACTACAATACACACTGCTGTTATCCCCAATTTCACCCTGTCTTCCTCCATCTGCTGGTCTGAAGTTATTGTTCACTGAGTTTTGTTTTCATGCAGAAGTCAGAAAACATAAGAAGTAACATGGAGCCCTACAGGCAACAACACCAGGATAGCAGCATTCCCATTTTTTCCCTCCAGATGCACTGACTGCCTTCAGGAGTTGCAACTGGACTATTGGGACTCTCCCAGCTTTGTGTGTTGCTTCTGTGGCCACACAGGTTTTCTGCAGGGCCCAGGCTGAAGTCCCCCTCAAGGAGAGCTTCACTTTTGTGCCACAGGAAAGCCTCCATCCCTATGAGTGTAACTTGGTCCATCCCAGTCCTCAGAGACCCTGGCTTACCTGAGCAAGCCTGGCTCTTCCACCCGAAGGGAGACACTCGGGCACTATATTATATATTACTGCTAAAGAAGTTGCTTGCTCTGTTCTGTTCCTTGGAGGAATAAATTATTGTCTCAGAATGCCCTTTAACACTATTTGGCTTTGTTTATTAAATATTTATTTTGCAAGATAAATGTGGATAAGGGGCTCCTATCAGGATTCCTTCTGGGAGGAGAGTGCGTCAAGAGTCTCAGAGGATAAAATGGGTATAGAGATCGAGGCTGGATTCTTATCCAGAACAGCATACAGCACCCATCCTTCCTAACAGTATAAAAGATAAACTGTTTCATCTTCCTAATTCTCAGAGTTTATCCCCAGCAGCCAAAAGAAAGTGGATCTGACATGCTTAGGGGTCTTGTTCTCTTCTTTGCCTGGGGCCTGACACTCCTTCCCTCCTGCTGGTGTAAAATGACTATGCTTCCTAAAACAGTGAAAGGGAATCCTGCAGGCTGCTGTATCGTTGCTGCTACTACAGGGAGAGTTTGGCAGGGCGGGAGGGGAAAGCAGGCTGGCACCAGTATAGGAAGCCTTCAGCAGCAGTACAGAGGGAAGGGGAGAGGGGGAGTCGCATGGATGGAATACAGCTAGGATTAGCCTGTTCACTGGTGAGCCTGCAGGCTGCGTACACACCTGCCGAGCCTTCCTTTGGGTAAGCAAATGACAGAGGAAACACGGATAAATGCAACAGGTTAAGCAGTTATGATTAGAAGTGAGCACTGTGGCCTATCCTGAAGCTTTGCAGGAAAGCCAAGACAGCCTCCAAACTCCTCCCCAGCAATGCTAGCAGAGTTTGGTGGGTTCTTGCAGCCAAAGACTCACAGGATCTAACTGACAGAGGTTTTAGCAGTGACCTGCCCCATGCATCCCAATTCCCCCTCTCTGCCCCTGATGCCCAGAGAAGAATAGGCTGGCGGGAAGTGGTGCTGCTCTCTTGCACAGCCATGTTGTACGAGTCAAAGTGAAGATGCCATCTCCTCTCTGCCCATGCACGTGGCTGGCATTTGAATCTGGCCCTTCTGGTCAGAGCCCACTGCAGCTGTTTGCAGAGAGAGATCACCCCCATGGCATCCTTCTGCTGGGAGGGTGACTCCCTGGCCTCTCTCGGCTGGAAGCAGCTGTAAGAGAGGAATAGCCGTCTCTTCCTGACATGCATGGGAATAGAGCTGAGAGGGAGTGGGGTGGATTCAGCCTCCAGCCACCTGCTGTACAGAAACGGGCAGATCATTACCCAGAGAGCTCTGTAATTTTGCTTTGCAAATGCTTGCCCGCTGGCGCAGAGCCTGAGGAGAAGGGGGAGAGGGAGGCTGCTCACAGCTCTGCATGCCAAAAAGGCACTTTACCACGCATGAGGCCACTAACGCTTCTGCAGCCATGAGACCTTGCCAGCTTAACCCTCTCTGCTGATCCTCAAGCCAGCTTTTTGTAAGAGGGGAGGAAGGAGTGGCAAGAGGGTGTAGAGAGGGAAAGAACAACAAGGGGCTGTTGGAAGGAGAGAAGAAAGAGCAATGCAGGAAAGGCAAGAGGACATGATGGCAAGGGAAAGGGGTACACGGAGGCCATGGAGGTATGTTGAGACAGGAGTCCCTGAAAGAGTTGACAGCATGAAAAGGAGAAGACTCCATCCCCAAGGTCTCCCAAGCAAGCAAGCTATAAGCCTCTGGGAACTAACAGCAAGAGCAAGGAAGAGCTTGCTTGGGACTTTCTACTAAATGCACTAAGGCTTTGCAAAGCCTGCTTCCTTGGGAAGCCTGGCTCACGTACATGTACTGCTTGCAACTGCAGCAGCCTGCCATTCCTCATGCCTCCCCCACCTCCCCAGAGCTTTTAAATTTGTGGGCAAATTTCAGCTAAATCTTTGACATGGCTACATCTCCATCTGGTATTATATTTTTACAAGTGTCATGAAAACAGGCAAACAGATAGCAGAGAGAAGCCAAGTTTCTATGAAGGGACATGTGAAATGCCAATTCAACAGTATTATCACCCAGCAGAGAACGCAAACAGGAGAGTGCTTCAATGAGTAAGTGTCACAACAAAGTTCAAACTCCAACTCTCTGAAAAGTAGTTTTTCAGCCAGCAATTGTGCAAAACCACAATGATTTGCGTAAGCTGGACCCCCAGGCTCTGTTCCATGCTGATGCCTACTCTCCTTCTGATTTTGTTTGAGCCCATTCCCTAGAGGTGTCCCCTCTGAGGCATACATCAGAGACAGCAGCAAGCTGAACCCACTGAGAACAAGTGTAAACCCAAGTGCTCAGCAATCGTCATCTTCGAAGAAGCTCTCTCTGCCCTGCAACCACTGAGCCCACACACACACAACCAGAGGATGGCTGCATCCTACGGAGGATCACTACAGAGATCTGTGCTGGGCTTCCCAGGCAGTAGGGCCTTTACTGCACCATCTTGTATCACACCAAGAACCTGCTGCAGCTCTGACAGAGGTATGGCCCAAGAGGTCATGTGTGGCCAGGGTGCTGCACACCAGAGAGGGAAGAAAGGGGGTCTACTGCTTTCCACACTTCCCAGTTAATCTTCTGTTTTCTGCTCCTAGGCCTATGCCCATCTGGGAAGAGGTTTTCAGTACAGAAGGGAAATAAGGCTCGGTTGCTCACACCCACATCCAGCTCCCACTTCCCTAGCAAGCTGGGAAAGCCTGTTCCCTAGAGAGCTGGGAAAGCTGCTAAAGCACCTCTAGAAGTTCCTTCTACATTCATGTAGCTCCAAAAAGGGCAACCTTCATGCTTTCCAAATACCATTCTCCAGCCTTGCCTCAAGGACTCTGGCTAAAGTAAGCAACTTGCCAACATCAGAAACATCTGAGAAAAAAATCGTAAGTCATGAGAAAGCAGCTCTTTGATACCCATGGCCAGATGCTTTCCTTTTTATAGCAGAACACCTGCTTTCTTCTTCACAAGTACTCTCAATTTCTAATAGTATAAGCCACAAGAAAACTAGATCCACTGTAGCCACCTGATCTATTATAGCAGCAAACATGCATCCCAATTCTGCTGGAACTATTACATGCTCCAGTAGCACCCATGACCTACAGGATATTTACTGAGCTTAAAGTCACTTTAAGAAGCAACAGGATAACATTTTTTAATGTAATTTGATGACATTTTGATGAGTCACACCATTTTATCACAAATTTGCATCAGCCCTTATTTTTCTAATTATTTCTAAAAGTGTGCTATGAGTTTTTCAAGCATCTAATTAGGGAATCATTGCCCTGAAAAGCTCCAGTCTGAGCCCCTTGATCCTACACGTATACCTGGAGGCTTGACTTCAGCATCGGGGCTTCAGATATGAAAAGGGACAGGCAGAAAGGGGACAAAACCCAGGATGACTAAGAGAGCATTCTACATGTTGGTTGTTGTGATTTTTATTTTTTTTTCTTCCCTTTCTCCTGAATTTTCCATCCAGCTCTTACCCACTCACAACATGGTGCAGTGACAGGTGAATCTTTCCTTGGCAGAGCTGAGAAACTAAAACCCTTAACTTTAGAACTTTAGAAAGAGTCCCTTCAGTCACGCTACCACAGCCCTGTGTGATGTTGGAATACAGCTGGGAATTAATGGGTCAGAACAAAAAATATTCCCCAAACCGGAAAAAATTATATATTGCTGTTGATTGCTTCATTTCTTTCCTAAGTACATGAGGCAGAGTTCTCATCAATAAGATTTCAAGAAAAGAAAAAAAAATGTCAAAAAAAAAAAAAAAAAAAAGCTGAGACTTTCTATATTTAGTAGCTTCTGCATTTTGGCACATTTGCTTGCTAAAAATACCTAAATGCACTTATTGGTGGGGCGGGGGAATCAGTATTTCTGCTTTTTACCATCCAATTATCCCAGTAACAAGAGAGGTAGACAACTGCAATTTGAGATTCCCTGACAGTTGTCTGCTCAACGGACAGCGTTAAAATGCCCATGTTTGCAGAAGAAGGCAAGGAACCCAATTAAGCAGGCTGCCGTTGGGGTTAGCGCATTAGCCGAGGTGCTCAGCCGCACACCGGGGTGTGCCGATGCTCAGCGCGGAAAGCCAGAGTCTGGAGTTAAGTACCACTCCTCACCTGAGGCAGGGAGATGATGCCCACATCCCTCTCGGGCAAAGCAGCGTAGAAAGGGCCACAGGCCACAAAAACCAGCAGCAGGGCATGCACAGGGAGGGAGGACATGCTTGGAGCAAGGTGCCTGCCCAAACTCTCAGCCCAGGACAACTCTGAGCAACGGGGATGCACGACCTGATCCTCATTTCTGGATTAGGATGTAAATTATTTTTTCAGGGAATGTGGGACTATGTTTACTCTGTTTCTTTTAAGCACTGCCCCTACATGGTGTCTGTTCAGTAGGCCAGTGCCCAGCACAGGTGGCTGGAGAGCTGAAGACCTGAGCTGTGAGCCTCTTCAGCCCAAGAAGGTTTGGTTGTCACAGCCAGCCCTGTTTGGTGGCTGCCTCTGTGAAGAAAGCTGCTGATGCTGCTGTGGAATCATGCTGCCCACATGCATTAGGGCAGGCAACCTGGCTCACTCAAGTTACATTTTTGGATCAGGACTTAGGGACAAGTTTCCTTGCGTCAGTTCTTAGGTTCAACCTTCTTTGTGTGTGACCGAGCGTCAGGGTTTCCTGGGACTCAGTCTTCCCTTCAGTATAAATAATATTATTAGTAAATAACTACCTCCAAGCACAAAGTGGATTTTATGAGCATACATGAAGCTACTGAGAGTTACTGGTTTAAAGTGCTAAGCCATATCCTTTTAACAGGAGAGTCCTGAACCTAACTTCGAAATTATTCTTAAAGAGAAGCATAACAACCAATATGGATTTGCAAGAACAGCTCTGGCGATCTAGTTTCCTTTTCCAACAGAGTAACAGGGCTTGGGAGGCAGCAGGTGCTATGCCTCGACTCTAGTGAAGCTTTTGACATTTTGACGTGACTCATGATATTCAAGAAAAGATTGTCTAGGTGAACCTACTGTGGGATTATAACATTTGGTTAGAAAAACATTTCTTGAAAATAGTTATCATTATTTCATTGCCAGATGAAGGATGTATTGAGTGGATCCTACAGGTGTTCGTTGGAGGGTCCAGCACTAGTCAATGTTTCCATTAATGACTTAAATAATAGAATAAAGAGTATACTTATTAAATCTGCAGATGACATCAAGCTGGGAGGGACTGAATATGCTGGAGGACAGAAATAGAATACGAGACAATCACAGCAAATTGGACAAATGATCTGAGAACACAAGATGAAATTCTACCAGGACATATTCATGTAATTAGACTTAAGCAGGAATAATCAACTTCATAAATACAGAAAAAGAAATGGCCATCTAGGTAGCAATTCTACAAAAAGGAGTCTGGAAGTTACTGTACATCGCAGGCTGAAAAGCAGCCAAAACCATGTCTCACCACCACAGGACAAGCAAGTATCATACCAAGACACTAATGTTAGTCTGACAGACCTGTGATATAGGTTCTTCCCTGAAGGATTATGTCCAGTGCTGGGTGTCCCACTCTGAGACAGAGGCCAATTGGAGAGAGCCCAGGAAAGAAGAAGGGGAATGGTCAAAGGTTTGGTTAAAGGATCCATGGCCAACCAGAGCAGACAGAACAGAGAGAGGATGTCTATATAAAGAAGATGACTGGGGGAGGACACCGTAACAGTTTTCAAATATCTGAACAGCTGCTACAAGGAAAAGAATAATCTGTTTTCCATGCCCGTGCTGAGTAAGAGGCAGTAAATTCAACTTCAGCATGGAAGATTTGGATTAATCTGTTAAGAATAGGGAAGCACCAGAATAGATTGCCCAGAGCTCAGTCAAAGGAGGTGCAGCTGAACGTGCCTGGGGCAAGGAGATGGACTAGATGATCTCTCAAAGCCCCTTCCAATCCTATTTCCTATAGCTTTTCTGATCAGTAGTAGCAAGTTTAAACAGAAGCTGTTCACAGAACTCTGCATTCCCCCTCCCTTGTATCAGATATTTTCCACAAAGGGAGAGTTTTGAAGTTTTTACAGTACAGCAAAACACACATACCAGTCCCTACCCAGCTTCAACAAAGCTATTTTCTAAATACGCCAGACACACATATAGGTGCTCTCAACTGTATGTGGAACAGAGCTTGGGACATTAATCTTTCAGCAACAGAAACACAATCCTCTTCTAACAAGCCTGTGTAACTGTTTCTAGGGATGCCTACAGAGCCACAGAGCCCTGCAGCTCCCGGCACATGCCTTCCTCACTCAGTAGCCCCAGCTAGGAAGTGTTTACGTCCCAGGCTCACTGGTCTGTGCAGTCCCAAAAATAAAGAGGTTTGGGGGGTTTGTTTTGGTTTGGGTTTTTTGACGTTTTCCTATGGAAATTTCTTATACGTTAAATCTTATGCACCCACCCAATAAACTAAGGTCATGTCTAAAAACATCATAAAATCCTAAAACCAGTATCAGTCTCAGACTCCACGCATAGGACCAATGGCAACTAATGTTTGCAACCCCTGTATTTGAAATCAGCCCCCCATCTCTTTATGAGAAGAGGAGAAGCCCTTCTGCCAAGAGCTAGAGCTGTTGCAGGATCCGTTGCGCAGGCAGCCACCACACTGTTCTGCTCGAGGGCAAAGCAAACCCATGGAAATGGGAAGGGAGCATGTGCTGGGAATGCCGTGCCCTGCAGTGCTACCAGATAAACAGGACACAGGATATGGACACGTGTCCTGCCAAGGAGGTCACAGGAGAAGTGACCACAGGACTGTAAGTAGCAGAATTAGGGCAGACAAAAACATACTGCTTCCTTCTTAAGTGATCGTAAAACTTTTCTGGTGTTAAGACGACCAGAAGTGCATCACGCTATGGAGCCCTCTCCCATGCCATAGATGTGTGTCCATAAGGACCCATGGCAACTGTCTCCACATTGAGAATGTCATGCTCCCTATTCAGTCTGCCAGTGATGGGGATAATTAATGCCATTTCTTAGATCAACCATAGAGTCACAGACCAGCACCTAGCAAAGTCAACGAGTAACATATTTTGATGCTAAAGAGCTTCTGAGAGAAGCTGTCAGCCAGCCCCGGTTGTCCCAGCTCCTCCTGCGAGGCCTCAGCTGCTGCAGAGTTTTCCTCCCTGCACTTGGGCTCCGTCTGCCTGGCAAGGGGCTAGTCCTGCCTCACGCTAGGTGTCCCCCCCCCGTGCTCCCAGGGATTTACGGGAAATGAGGGCTCGGGGCAACCCCTTAGGGGCTGCCCAAGCAGAGCACAGTGTAATTTTGGTACGAGACAGAACGAGCTCCTGCTGCACCTCATCTGGGGAGATACAGGTCCCTGCAGCCCGTTCGAGTGGCTCTGCCGCAGCAGCAGGGCACAACTACGCTCCTCTTATCAACACACTCAGGCGGGGAACGGGCACCCATGGGGCAGAGGATGATCTCTGCGGCTGGCCATCCTTCCTCTCCCATCTCTCGCACGCAGCATCTCTGAGCAATGCTCCCAACGCTGGCTGTGCCCCTGCTGCTTGAGTTAATTACAGTAATTATACCTGGGCGCCTCAGCTCCAGCTCCCTTTTGTTGTCACTTCCCTGCCCATTCATTTGCAAATCTAATCTCTCAGTGGATTTTTTAAAAAGAAAAGGGGTAGGGAGGGCAAAGATACAAATGAAGAAAGAAAGTATGATTCCTGCAATAACAATACAACGGGAATTGAGGAGCCATTGGGCAGTACCAGGTGTTTTATTTAGTGCCCCTGTGAGGGCTGCATGCTGCTCCCTGTTCTGACAGACAGGCCTTTGCTAGTCTACAGCACTAGACCAGAGTGGGGGAAAAAAGAAAGAATTGCCTCAGCCTCCCCCAGTGCCTGCCAAAATGCCTTGATCAAGGTTCACAGAAGAGCTCAAGATACTGCCTGGTGCTTCAGAGCTTACTTGCAGAAGGGCAGGAGAGCTTCCTGGGCACCCAGTGCACCCAGCACAGCAGGATGCCCATACGGGCACGGGCACCACAAACCTCCAGCAAACGCTCTTCTCCGTGCTGGGTCCTACCCATTTCTCAGGCAGGTTTCCTGTGGGCAAGGGGTGCTGGAGTATCAGCTGTGGAAACAGAAGTCTCTTTTCATGCCTGGGAGTGGAGGCTTTCCAGCAGCGACCCTGGAAGAGCCATTGCTAGAGGTGAGCATGCAGTTCAGGTCGCCTGTCTGATAAGGATAGATTTGAGGTCAATCCTTTGAACAAAGAGGGGAAAAACATGTAACCAGAAAAAAATGGGCAGAAATGGCTTCCTAACTGTTTTCAGGTGCTCTGAAGTAGAGGAAGCAAGAAGAGGAAGCCAGCAATGTGCCCTGCTAGCTGACACTGGGACCAGTGTTAGATTACTGCCACAGGGCAGTGAAATAGAGCAGTGGGTTTTGTTCACCCAGTACTGTGTATACAGTTTCAAGGAGGAAAGTATGAAACTGTTATTTTTTGGTTTTTACTGCCAATAGATAGAGACAGTGAAAGAGAGTAAGGGGCAAAGAGATGGCCTCGTTCCTTTTCACTGAGTGCAGCAGTTCAATTATACTGAAGCACCTTCACAGCAGCCATTACAACAGTTCATAAGTGTAGCCACACACTTCTGAGCTTGTTCACGATATCAGCCTGGACACTGGAATTTCCCACTCAGCACTAGGGCAGATTTCTCTCATTGCCCATGCTGGAAAGGCAGCCCAGGTGGCTGCAGAAGTTCAGGAGTTTGGGAAGGTGAGGATTAAACTAACTCACTCACCTGATAAATTATTAGAATAGACTTTTTTTTTTTTTCTACAAGAAGGCTGAAAATAGGTGATGTTTCTCATGATTGCAGTAGATGTTTTTTGTCATCGTATTCTTCGTACGCAAAACATTTATTGTTTTGCATATCTGCATAGGCAAGAAAGCACTTCTGGAAAATAGGAGCAGGTGGTAGAGAGTCTTTCTGAACATCATGGGCAGGCAGAGAGGTAGTCAAGGAAGCAGGTCAGAACTGTAATGCACCTCTATTTGGAGGTAATATCCAACTGGAAATTTTTTAGTGAAGTGAAAGCAACAAATTCATTCTAATATAACAGGCGAAAAAATGCAAACCCCCTGAAATACTGCCTTGTTTCCAGGCAAGAAATATGAAACAAGAGTACTGCACAGATCTGAGAAAGTAGACAGTCTCCAGGTCCTTTAGATGACGTGCTCAAAAGGGTTTTCCATGTCCCAGCAGGCTGATTGCTGGGGGAGGAGAGAAAGGACCTGCAATTAGGTTGATCAAAATAGTGGTCCCAGTATGGTCTGTTCTTCACTGTTGCCAGGAGACTAGAAGGCTGGGATGAACTGTTCAACCTTTTTGTAACAAAAATAGCGTTTACTTCCACACCCTATGATCTTGGCCCTCTCCAAGGCTGCGCATTCTCTGTTAGTCCTCCAGAAAAAAATCCCAACCCAACTTCATTTTCTTAGACTTGGTTAAGATGGATTTACCGAGTCCAAAACCACACTGATTCTTCCGTGCCTCTTCCCAACCCAGTGCCCAACTCCAGGCTCTGTACTAACCACTCAGTGGTTGTTCTTTCACTTTTTGTAGTATTAATCCTGTCTTTCCTTCCTGGTCTGGACCCTAGTTCCAGATAGGCAGGTCAATTCCAGGTTACTCGCCCCCACCACAGGCTATATATCTGAAGCGAAGGCTGACAACGTGTCTCAGCTGATGGGTGAGGACATTGAGATGGGCAGCCACTCACAGGTTGTTAAGTGGACATGCACTACTGGCAGTCAGTGACTTATGCTGGAAAAGGTTACTATAATACTCCAGGGAACAGAGGACCTTGATGTAGAAACCAACTCAGGCTATCTTACCAACTTCGTCCATTTTTTCCCTCCCTTTTCCCAGCTGATACAGAAGTGAAAGGAAACACAGAGTATATTGGTAGGAGACAGTTATAGTGCAAAGTGAAGCCCTAGTTTTTCCTTCAAGTCCCTTTTGGGGACAATCCTAAAGCATACTGGAAAAAACAAACAAACAAACAAAACAAAATAAATTCTGCAGTAGTAGCTGTTCCAAAGGTGAAAGCCTGAAGATCTCAACACATTTGAAGCATCTCTGTAGTGGCCTGATTTAGGCCACTTGCTTCAAGGTTGAGGCAAGGGAGATTTAGGTTAGATATTAGGAAAAATTTCTTTACTGAAAGGGTTGTCACACATTGGAATAGGCTGCCCAGGGAAGTGGTATCCCTGGAGGTATTCAAAAAGCGCATAGACGGGGTACTCCATAACATGGTTTAGTGGGCATGGATAATGGTTGGACTCGATCTTGAAGGTCTTTTCCAACCTAAATGATTCTATGATTCTAAGGTAAGTCTCATCTTTCCTAAAGCCAAGTGCATTAACGAAATTGAGACAATGTGTCTGTTCCATGGATTTCTCTTGTTGTATCTGCTGCTACAAAAAACTGAGCGTGCCAAGCAATACACTTGCCTCTAATGCCCCAGTGCCAACATTGTGAGCAGGAGGCAAGGGGCTGCAATAGATGGATGGATAGCAGGCATAACAGAGTTTTGGAAAGGAAGAATGAGATGACGGTGCAAGTAGAAGATCGCAGCAATAGCAGCAAAATTAGCTCAAAGCTTAAGTCTCTGCTACAAATGCTGTTGTGTGGTGAGGCGGGGAGGGAGGGAGGGCGTTTGAATGCCAAGAGAGAGGATCCTTGCTCCTGTTAACACAGCAACGATCAGGCAATAGCTGGAAAGGGCCATTTAAACCTCCCTGTGTAGCTGAGTTGTGACACAGCACATAATTACTCATCATGCTCCTTTCCACAGCCTGCGCAGGCTGCCTGCTGGAAGAGCTGTACTGCGCAGCCATCTCAGCACGGCTTGGCCGCATGACTCCTTGGGTACCCTCCAGATCAGGCAGAGGGGAATCATACGAGTACCTGAGACCTTCCTGGCTAAATCCCATAACACGCACGAGGCTTCCATTGTTGCCACACCAAGCTCCTCACTCTTTGGTGGAGTAATGGCACTTCTCACAGGGAAATGTAGCCTGATAATAAGGGCAAGCAGCAGGAGTGCTACCAGAAAGCTTGGTTTGGTTCTTACTCTTCAGGCCCTTCACCAGACTCAGACTGGACACCAGCTGTGTTTGTGCCTCTCCTCTGCGTTTGCTCCAACACACGCACCCAGTTTTGTGAACAAGGATCTCCAAAGAGAGCATGCACATCCAGGGACCCTGAAGGGGCTCAGATGGGAGCACAAAGACACAGCCACATTAGTGAAGGATACACACTATTATTAGCACTAGAAAGAGATCCTCAGATTCCCCACCAGCATTTTAATAGAAGTGTTTCTGCTTCAAAAGCACCTTGACTGGATGTCAAGGACACACTATAAAGGCAGGTCAATCCAGGTGTGAAGCAATGTAGCATAGAGATAGCAGCTGGAAGACTGCCAGAAGCAAAAAAACTGTAAGAACACACCCAAGAACTTTAAACCCAGCAAGCTCACTGTGGAATTACTAAATGAATTGCTTCCTACAACCTCAGACACTAATTACTTGTGTGTTTTAATTTTTGTACTT
Source organism: Aviceda cuculoides (assembly GCA_035590195.1). Classification (NCBI taxonomy): domain Eukaryota; kingdom Metazoa; phylum Chordata; class Aves; order Accipitriformes; family Accipitridae; genus Aviceda; species Aviceda cuculoides. The sequence continues at coordinate 1,843,092 of JAVJGG010000032.1, forward strand.
AACATTCTTCTGTCCAAATTAAAGTAAATCTAATTTAATGCCCCAACACAAACAGACTCCAAGTGTCTTTTTCCTTGAAAGCTTCTCCTGTGTGGTGTGGCAGTGTGACTTCATCCGCGACATCCTGCTAGCCAGTACCTAGATACTGTATCAGAACAGCATTATTTTAACTCCTATGTGGCTTTTATCTTACATGTTGTGACCTGGGAAGACAGAAAAATAGTGCAAGAGGTGGAGAATATGCCTTCAATCCTGTCTGTCTACAGCTATAGCTATCCAGCCGTCGACAAAGGCTACCGGGAGGGTTATACAGCCCAGAGAGTCACACCACTATATGTTAACAGCATCCAGCAAATGCTTCTCAGGTTCATTTCCTGACTCTGCAGGAAAAGAGAGCTAGCCATAGACCCCAAGGGTGCTTTTCTAGCTTACCTTCCACACTTCCTTTCTATTTACAAACTGTTCTTGGATAGCAGCCCCCTAGCCTTGCTTATGCTCCTTCCATCTTGGATATTGCTCAAGTTTCTAGAGGGTCATTGCAGCTAAGAGAAACATCCGCCCCATTTGTTATGGCACCTCCAGCCCCAGTGGCCACACAGCACCAGGCACAGAGGAGCCCTGGGAAGGAAGGACGCAGCATGGATTTTCTACAGAACCTGAAAAAGTCAAGACTGCTTTGAAGGGTCTGCACAAGCAAAAGCTGTTATTTAGCTTCTTGACAGCGAAGCAGGTGGTAAATTTACAGAACTACATCTCTCTCCCAAAACAGTTTTGCCACAAATTTCTGTCACTTCACGAAAGCTCTCTGCTTTCACCTTGATGATGACCTTTGCCACTGATAGGAAGAAAGGAGGATGTTTGTCTCGGCAGATAGATGGCTTCGCAGATCCAGAGGAATCTGTGAGGTTATTGAGTAGCTGACATGGGGCGTGGGGGGATTAACAAGAGCATGGGTTATCTTTGTAATAAATACAGCCTGCCACAGATGTCCATATTTAAGAGCACCCTCTCAGGGTCAATAAGCTTGGTAGCTTTGGTCAGTCAATAAGACCTCATATTAGCCTCAGCAAAAGTGTCAATTCCTGCTTAGCAAAACATGGTTTATGTTCTGAGTCTCCCAGAGACTTTTCTACTGCAAGCTTCTCCTCAAGTTGCCAAATCCCTTCAACGTGCAGGAAGCAAAACAGAGATGCTGGTAAGCCAACAGGCAGCAATGTTTTGAGCCTGCGTGAGCAATGCATTCATGCACAAAGTCAAAACTCCCCTCAGTTACATTGGGTGAGGAGGGAAAACAGGCATGTAGAGACCTCCACAGAACAGAGCACCCCCCAAAATCCCCAGCGCTGCTTTGTTTTTCTCACACCTTCTCCCACCTGCTCTCAGCTCCCATCACACACCATCCCAGGGCCACAACCTACACACAAGACAGGATGAAGGTCCCCTTATGTACTCATTGTCAGGCTTGCAAAGAAGTCCAAGGAGAGGCACACTGTCATGCATTCAAAAGCCACCACCACCTTCAGGAGCAGGACTTCCCCTAGCCAGCCTTCCCTTGGCTTTTTCCCAGATGGAGAAGCAGGGAAATACTTGCCTTTCCCCAGGTCACCAGGCAAAACACCCCCCTCCTTGGGGCAACCTCCATGCTCCTGGCTCTGCTCCCTGCCACTTTCTCTCCTTCCTTCTCCACATCACCCATGCGTCACACCAAACGAGCTACCAAAGCCTTCAGCAGATGCACTCGTTACTTTCAGCATGAGGAAAAGCTGCTACCACCCAGAGCTACAACCTCGTTACAGCTTGTAATAAGCTGACAGGAAAATATTTCTGCCTGATTAGAATCCTTAATGAGCTCCTGATTATTATGAGTGGAAGCTGGCTGGCCTCCCATTTTGTCCCATCTATAATGGTGGGACAGCTTCTAGTATCCCCTATGTATCTCTTCCCCTTGGCCCAGCAGGGAGAAGTACAGTCACTCTTCACCAATCTGTACTGCACCCTGGCAACAGCAAAAGAGAAATACTGCTGGTATTAATATATCAGCTCTTGCTGTAAATCAAGAGTTAAGCTTTCTGCAGCTTAGGAAAAACCTTTAGTCACCAGCAATGTCACCAAAGACGCCAGCCAAAGACACTGAGTCACGTTGCGCCCCAGAGACTGCTGTGGTTGGGGGTTTTAAGACCCTTTAACAAGTGCTTGGAACCAAGATGCTTTTTCCATTGTATTTTACCTATTAAAAAATTGTCACCCTTAAGCAATGGGTACTGCCAGGTGATCTCAAAGCAGAGGAAAACTGCAAAAGATGTATTTAAAAAAGAGCATGCAGTCAATACTGCATGGTAAGCACAGGGCTGGGGTGTCCCAAGGCAGAAACGCAGATCAGATGCTGCCACGCTTCCCCCAGGTGTCCTCCATGCTAGCAGCTTCAGGAGGAGGGCAGAGGGGCCGGGATAGGGAATCTCCTGTCATTCCAAGGGGGATCCCTGCAGAGCAGGCTTGTGGTGTATCTGCAAGGCTGCTCTCTGAATCACATCAAGAGGTTTTTTGTTTTCTTTCAGCTTGGGACCACAGACATCCCCATGAGATGCTGCCCCTCCGCAGCCTCCACATTTCCCCAGCGCTGCAGGCCCACCAGGCAATGGCAATCAATAGGAGAATTCAGCCCCTCTCCAACCCACACATAAAGTCTGAGACTTTACATCATGGAAGAGTACTCCACCTTCATCTCCTGTCCATTTCTTTCTACCTCAAGGCCCTCGACTCTGCTCCCTCCAAATTCTTCATCCAAAACCCTTGCATCCCTCATTCTTCACTCCTTTTCCAAAAGCCATGACAGCCAGCAGTTCCTCTCATCAAGCTATTCCTTCTTCCATAGTGACCAGCAATGTCTTTTCTCTGGCTTCCCAACAGTCCTTTCTACAGCCCAAAAACCAGGCCAATGTGTGGGAGGGGACAGGAGAGGTTCTCCAAGCCCAGCTTACCTTATAACACAATTGATGCAATGGTCACAGGCAGCATCAGTTTGAGTGGAAGAAAACAAACCCAAATACTAATTGCTTTCATTAAATATTAAAGATAGAGCATACCTTTACTGTATTTTTAAAGGCCATCTTTGGAGTTTACCTGCAGTTTACTGGAGCAACTAAACTGATCTTAGGAACTGAGATGCCTCTTGCGGTCTTGGTGATTCAACTCCAGCCCACATAACTCAAGTGCCCAAGATGATCTGGTGATACGACAGAGCCAGGTGACTCATATGACCAGGAGGGCCTGGACAGGACACCCTGGTGACCATTGTGACTCAGTCTTTGCCACTGTTGTGTCACAAGGAATGGCTGGGCCCAGATAGACACAGTCACTTGGTTAGTCACTGTGCCCTGCACTGGTTATAAAGATAAAAGTATCAAGGTACTCAGCAATTATTGAAAACAGGCACAGTTGCATTATATGTAAATACATACATCATCTATATATTTTTATATATGTTAACAGAAGAGACAGAAACTTTCTCGTTAAAAGTTTAGACCTGCTATAAACAGAAGTATGGAGTAGGAAGAAACTTCTACAGTTGGCAAGTCATAAGTGTTGTCCATTTGTGTGGTTTTTCCACCTCTCTCTGGGCCAGCCAGGATGAACTACTTCTGGACGTTGCAGTCTGGACTAGATGGACCATTGGTCTAATCTGGCCATTAAGATTCCAGTTTAATGTTAGAAATGGCAGCTTTTAATTATGACTAGTGTTAATATTTTAATGACTTTTTTCCATTCAGACTTCATCATTTCCCTTTGGTCTGTGTAATGCCAGATGTTCAGGGCATGTGCTTTGTCCTTCCAGCAAAGGAGAACTAGGAGATTTGTGCCTGGGAATATTTTACATGTTTTCTCTACACACACAGCCCTGGAGCAGAGGTGGATGAAGAGCCTACAAGGGCTTTGTTGGGGACTTCAGTCCAGGACTGGTGTGGATTTTCCCTTGAACCAACATTAATAAAGACCAAAGCAGAACAGTAGTGCTTACAAGGCTCTCTTTAGGGCTCCTGGCTCTGCCCCAAAACTTGCAAAATTGCTGTACCACATCACATCCTTCCATGGCCAAACATAAGAAAAATAACTTGAAAGACCATGTGTAGTGGGATCATCCATTGGCACATGCCTTAACAATGTAAACATATCCTTGTCTCTTGACACTAGTTACCCATTTTTTAACTGAGGCATTAATACTCAGCACCTGTAACACTTTTAACCCATATATATCGAAGCACTTCTGTGGAAAGCAAGATACTGCATAGGCTAGTAGGAGCCTAGAAATAACCCATTAAGATTTGGTAGTAGTGGCTAACATACTCATTGACCCAGTTGAAGATGTACGGAAAAGTGACAAAACCCTCTGCCCAACATGCAGTTGGTTTGGTGTGAAGCCCAGAATGGCTTCCCTGGAGAATGTAGAGTTCAAAAACATCTTTCTGTGAATACTGTAGTAACACAGAGCTGCCTTTGCAAGTTAAATTCTCTTCTTTCTAAGTATAGTCTCCAGCAGAATCTGTTATTTGAATCCGTAAGGCATAAAATACCTGCCTGAGCACTCCTCATTGCCATCCTAATAAAGGCAATGGGGACAAGAGATTAAACAGCACTCTCTACTTTCTGCTTCTCCCATTTGTAACCATGTGGCATGTATTTCTGTGCAGAGGCTGCATTGTCCCACTGTGGAGAGATCCTGGGCAGCTGTTTTCCATCCAACACGTGAGAAATCAATGACAAAATGAAGGTGCTGGTGGAGGCTGAGTGCCATCGTGCTGTAAAACACCCAGGCCTCTTCCATCCCTCCTAGCCAAGCAAGAGCCCTTGACTTTTTGCTCTATGTTTTCATTTTCCCTTTTGCTTCCTCTTCCCCTCCAAACCACACTGCTCCCTCTCAGAGTTGCCCACCATCTCCCTCTCCGACCACTGTCCATGCTCAAAGCAATTAATTCTGCCACTTTCTCTGGGTCTGTTTCTCTGAAGATTACTGCCTCATGTTCAGAGTGGATAATCCATCAACCAAATGGCCAGCTGCCACCCAGGGGTCTGACGCAGTCCTTTGGCACTCATGCTGGAAGGTCTCTCTGGCTGCACGGCCGGTGGAGCATGGAGAATGCAGTGCACTGTGAGCAAAACCAGCACAGGCTGGAGTTTAGCATTCCAGCCAGCACGGGCCCGCATCGACATAAGCACACATATGCATGCTCATACGAGCAGCTCCACAGCCTCAAATCTCAGGAGACGGCCAGAAGAAGAGCCCAGAAATGAACTAGCCATCAGGAGACATCTTGCCTTCTCTCACACTGCAGAGACCTCCCTTTAAATCAGAAGGGGGAACTTTCCTTACCAAGACTCGGGTAGGGTTTTCAGATGACTTATGGACCCCGCAGTGTGTTATTATCTGAAGCAAATGAGAAAGTGAACTGGAGCTGAACATCATGCCCATGCTGAGCCCACATGCCGTGAGCACACAGGGTGCCTTGAGCCCTGTTCTTGCAGTGCTGCCAGACCTCCCTGCCAGAGCTGGTGTTCCTGCAGACTGGCTGATGGGCTTCAGCCTGCTGTGGTTAGCACAGGTCTCCTTTTCCCTGGTAACACCCCTTCTGCACACAGAGCCCAGGCCATCCTCTCATGAAGTGTGGGATGGCACCTCCTGGCCTGGTGGTGCCACTGCAGACCTTGCTCTCCACATAGCCCTGCCAAAACACCTCCAGCCTAACTACTGTGTCTGTCCCAGCCACCCGCCCAGGCTGAGCTGAGGTCCGAGTTATGCCACTATTTAAGACCAAACTATTGATCTTTGGAGTGATCTAAAATGCATTCAACATCCTTCTGCAATAAGGACCACCGATAAGCAACATCGGCATCTTTACAATATGGCCAAAGCACAGCCAGGCCTCCTTCAGCCCGCCAAGATGTCTTGAAGAGGCAAACCGAGAGTGACAGAAACATCACTGCAGAGTGGGTTTTGAAGGCAGGGTCTAGCAAGAAAAGCAAGAGGGAAATGACCCAGCACATGGATGCACCATGCAGTCTGCTCTGGGCAGCTGGCATGGCCCTACCAGCTTCATGCAGCTGAGATGGGGCAATATCTGTGTCGTGGTTTAACCCCAGCCAGCAACTAAGGCCCACACAGCTGCTCACTCACTGCCCCGGTGCCAGGATGGAGGAGAGAATCAGAAGAGAGAAAGTGAGAAAACTTGTGGGTTGAGATAAAGACAGTTTAACAGGTAAAGCAAAAGCCATGCAAACAAGCAAAGCAAAACAAGGAATTCATTCACCACTTCCCATCGGCAGGCAGGTGTTCAGCCATCTCCAGGAAAGCAGG
>JAVJGG010000032.1:1849537-1915237 GCA_035590195.1 Aviceda cuculoides
AGCTCCATCACACGTAACGCTTACGTGGGAAGACAAACACCATCACTCTGAACGTCCCCCCCTTCCTTCTTCTTCCCCCAGCTTTATATGCTGATCATGATGTCATATGGTCTGGAATATCCCTTTGGCCAGTTGGGATCAGCTGTCCCGGCTGTGTCCCCTCCCAGCTTCCTGCTGGTGGGGTGGGGTGAGAAGCAGAAAAGGCCTCGACTCTGTGTAAGCACTGCTCAGCAGTGCTTGAAAACATCTCTGCATTATCAACACTGTTTTCAGCACAAATCCAAAACACAGCCCCATACTAGCTACTATGAAGAAAATTAGCTCTGTCCCAGCCAAAACCAGCACTATCTGCCTCATGGCTAAAGCACAGACGAAAGGGAAGCTGCATACCCCCTGCCAGTTGGTGGTCCCTCGCTGTGCCCCATTTGCCATGCCCCTAGCACTGGCCAGCTGTGCCACGAGCTGATAGCATGTGGGCTGTCAGTGCAGCAGAAACCAGGGAAAAATCAGGTTGAGAAACCAGTTGCAAGTGGGACAAATATGCAAGAAAAGAGGCCAAATAGCGAGATGCAGGCTCCTTGCTGGGAATGGAGCTAAGCTGGCCAGGCTGCTGGTGGGGTGAATGGAGATCTGGCTGATATAACAAGCCATTTAAGAAGTCCGGTTTCCTCTGCTTTTCACTATCTTTTCTTTCCCTGCTTTCCTTTATGTTTCCCATGTTAGTTTTTTAAGGGCAGACAGCTGATCCCATCAAGCTGCCCTGAGAGGGGGGACTGGGCTGTCTGACCCTCTACCAGTTCCCTACTGACAGGCATTTATTCAAATCCTTCTCCAGTTTCAACCAAGAGAGAGGCATAGAGATCCCAGGGATAATGAAAGTCCTTTAGATTTAATGAAAATAGGTAGGTGGACAGAGGAGAGAGGACTCTCTGAGCATCCCCACTGCGGGAGAGATTGCAGTGTGAGCTAAAATACCAAGCACCAGAAAGCCTGCATGGGAGAAACCATGTAAATACCCCAGGCCACAGGAAACACATTCAATCCACCTCCATGCTCAGAAGTTCACTTGCAGCTGGACAGGGAGCAGGGAGTCAGCAGGCGATGGAGGCAGGCACAGCCCGTCACAGCTGGATCAGCAGCAGGTCTCTGTTCCCGTGGCTCTGCAAAGACAGAGGGCACGGCTGTCTGGGACCAGATGCATCGGTTGCACCCAGTCTGCTATTGTGGGGATTCCCTTCCCAGCATCATCGTCCAGCGCCGAACTAGGCACTAATGTCCGGGACTGCCAACTGTGTATAAAAGGCTTCTCCATTTCTTATGAAGGAAAGAGCATCCTCATCCCTCTTTACACCTGTCCCAAGGAGATTGTATCCTCTATGCTAACGATGCTGGGCCAGCTCCGTAATGAAGCCACACTGTGCTCCTAATGCTCCTGCATCCTCTAGGCAGAGCGAGGCCAATGAGCCTGCTCTCTGTGCAAGTCTTCCCACACCTTCTCTGCAAATTAGCTCATGCCAGGTCATAGCCTGACTCCACCGCTGACTTTGCTGGCACATGAGTGCCCTCCAGTTCCTTCAGAAGCTGCCGAACAATATGAACCAAGCTTAATGATGGATGACACTCTTGCCTGCTCCCTGCGGATTTTCTGTACTCTGCTTGGGAGATCCCATTTCCTCCTCTGAAGGAATAAGGCAGCAAATGGAAGGGCATTATCTCTCCTATTTGCCCTGAAACATTGGCAGTGCCAGCACATAAAAAACTGGAAGGAGCCACATACCTTCCTCTTTTAAAAACAGAAGGGCAACGAAGCTTTCCAAGCCTAGAAATGAACTTAAGGCCAAGGCTGACATTTCAGGGATCATTGCCAATTAACTTAATGAATAAAATTCTCCTCTTCAGCCATGCTCTGTGCATGCAGGAGAGGCGCAGGATTGTTTTCCTGCCCCAGTTCTGGATAATAATTTTTGCTGCTTTCAGTTGGAGACATCTGCCTGTTTTCATGCCTGCAGTGTAAGCTGGTGTTGAAGCTGCATCTGCTAAGGAGCCTCTCTGCTCCCTGTCCTGGGGGCTATTTCAGGGCAAAAATATCCATTAACCGCTTACACTGAAGCACACACTTAACAAAAGCATGAGCAAAGAACATAATGATGCATCAAGCTCCGCATATAACTCCTCAGCTGCGGCCGTGCCCGGAGAGATGAGGGGAGCAGTGGTCTGGAGCAGGGTAGCGACTTGTGCCGCGGTGGCCGGGCTGCATGGGCTCCCCAGCACCACGCCTGCGCCATGGCCTGGGCAGCACAGCTCGCTCCCGGGGCATCGCAATGCAACCGAAATCTCCAGCGTGCACAGGGACCCCACGCAGCCCCCGTTCTGAGGGTCAGCTGGGCTTTCACGGCAGGTCTCCCCACCCCCCAGCTGGCCCCGGAGGGACACACACTGCCTTGAACCCCCACGGTCCTGCTCCTTCCCTGTGGACCCAAATCCACGTCACGTCCACCCTCCTCCCACCACCACCGAGGCCCGAGTGGTGCTTCCCAGTCTCACAAGCGGCTGTTTCACCGACGACAACTTAGAGATGATGTACAAAATAGCAGCAAGTTCCCAAAGCCACTATAAAAAAAGAAGGGAGCAAGAAAGGGCTGGGTGCCGTGTGTGTTTCAGGGTGTTTGAATGACTGGAAACAAACCCCAACTCCCTGAAAACTCAGAGAAAACAGGAACAAAAGGTGGGAGAAAACCACACAAGCAAGGGGGAGGCAGCAAGGAAAGGGGCTCTCGGTATTAATGTTTGAAACCGGCTCTTTAAAATGGAAGATAATGACACTGAAAATTATTCTGAGCTTTTCAAAGGCATAAATGACCAGACTGCCTCCTGACTCCTGAATTACATTATCCAGAAAGAACTTAATAGCATGTTATTATCGCTTCTCCTCGCTGACAGGATTTCGGCACCGAAAAGACAAACAAGAAGTGCATTCATAATCACAACCGTGTTCACCTCTGCGATGTGCTGGCCACAGCTAATTTCAGGTAAGTGACTCGGCGGCCAGCCGGGGCAGCTTGGTGGGGCCCACTGCGCTTGGCAGCAAGGTAATTGCCTTTGTCGCTGCCTGAGGCGGACCGTCTGGGTCTCCTCGGGGGAGGCCGATGCCGAAAACCTGCTGTATGGGGGAGAAAGGCATGGCCTGAGCTGGCCAGTGGCAGCTGATGGGGACCTACCTCCCATGGGGGTGGCTCCAACGAGTCCCAGCGCTCCCCGTCCCAGCAGCTACCTGCGAGGGGCCCAGGGCCACGCAGATGGCAGCGGGGTCCCCATGTCTGCTGCAGCCGTGGCTCTGCTGGCCTGCCGGGAGCTTGTGAGTATGGGAGAAAGGCAAGAAAGGAGGACATAGAGACCTGCAAGGGCTGGGGAGTGTGAGCAAACAACCTGGCCTGAGCTGTCCATGGATAGCCCCAACCTTTGGCATTTGTCCCGTACGGTTACTTTTTCATGACCAGCAGCCCCGGAGATAGTGGCACCGCTGATCGCCAGAGCTGGGCAGCCTGGCAAGCCCCTCTCCCTATCCCATCGCCCCTGCCGCCCCATCCCCGTGCCCCGGTTCAGAGGTCGGAAAGCAGCCCAGTCACGTTGTGCTCCCGCCTGGCCCTCGTGCCCTGGCCATGCCCTGGGATGGGCGTCGTCCTGGTGTAAGCTGGGGATGACCCTGGCATCACGCAGCACCATTGTGCCACTATCTGAGGGGCACCGCAACGCAGCAGTTTGGGCCATTCCTGAGGCCTTTCTTTACATTTTCCTTGCGTTTTATCAACAAGTGCCACTGCAGTCCAAAACAGCTCTCTCCCAGGAGGTGCCCTGTCTCCTCCTGAAACCTCCCCCAACAGCCAGAGACGGGGCTGGCTGCAGCTATGGCAGGGGAGCCCAGCCCGGAGGGAAAGAGACAGGGGAGGGAAAGAGGCAGAGAGCCATTTCGTGGGCTCTGCTTGGCTGTCGCTGCCACAGAACGCATTTGCACGGGGCTGCCTGGGACACAGAGTGTGACCCAGCCCAGCAGGGTCCCCGGGCAGAAGATGTCCCTGCTACAGTGCTGGTGCGACGAGGCCAAGCTAAACCCCAGGGGCAGCCTTCACACAGTGCTCTGTGGTCTGCCCATGATTTATGCCCCAGATTTAACAACATTTCATTTCAGCAGCCATGCTCTGATGTCCGTAGGCCCCTAAGCAAGTGAAGGGGGTAACTGCCAATAATAACAGTGAGCGCTGTGCTCTGCTGCCTGCTCACTACACGTGTAGTTGTGATTTTTTCCCCCAGTAGCACAATATGGCAAATAAATAAACCTTCCGCACTCCCAGAAGAAGACAGGCTGTGGACAGAGCTTACGCAGCACAACCAGAGCCACCCACATCATTGGGGTGGGACTCCCCAGCCCAGCCTCGGTGGGAGGCTCCAGGAAAGGGGCCACAGGAGCACCCACTCCTGTAGCAAAATGCAGGTGCTGCCAGGGACAGGGCACATGGCACAGGAGCACCTGAGCAGCTTTGCAGGCCAGTACACTCCCGCAGAGGTTCCTCCAGGGTCCATCTCTTGTCCGGCCACTGTTTGGCAGAGTGCGCAAATGCAGTGACTAAAAGAAGCCATGGGGAGAAGACCTGGGGTGGAGCTCCCAAGAGTAAGACCACGGAGCAGTCTCCAAAATAAAGGACTTGCGTGAACTGCATAACCCTGGCAGGATGAGGACTGAAGAGTAAACTACAGGGAACAGCCCTTGGCCAGTGAGGGCTGTGTGGGCAACCTCGCACAGCCTGCACAGCTCTCCATCCCGTTTCCTGACTTCAGTAATTCTCATTCTCTGGGCACACAATTGAACAGTCAGGTATAATTTTGCCAGGACGAGACTATTCTCTCATAGAACTGACTGTTCAGCCTCTCATACAAAGTTAGCAGTGGTACCACACTTTTAGCTGACTTCACACACCACATCAATCTGCTTTCTACCCTCTGTCTCCCTCTGGGGCTCTGTGTGGCTCACACCAGTGTGTTTTTGGACCGTTGATACTCCAAATTAAATCCCCAGCCCACATCACCTCATTGCTCAGGTCTCCACACTGACTGTTGCAGAACACCTATTTCCACGCTGATCTTCTGCTCCCAGTCGTTACACTGACAGGCTTGCCCTGCTCTGATTCATCTGACAGTCCCACGGTGCAGAGGAGCAACCGCAGTCCCAATGCAGACCAGACTAGGTACAGCACAGGCAGCCATGGGACTGGCTGCCCTGTGATATATGCATCTTATATTGCTGAGTTTTCCATTCAGCCTTATCGGCATGATGGATAGTTTAGCCATGGTGAAGTACAAGATAGTAATAACAATGGCCATGATTACTATTTTTCATATTTTCTTTAAGAGCAATATGATATTACCAGGCTTCGTGCATGTCGCTTTGTTTATTAGCTACCATTTAGTAATCTCTTCCATCTTTGCTTTATTAAAGTTAGAGGCACTGTTAGGCTGTGGGCTGAGGGGCGAGCTGGGGCTCATGGGGCAGCCACCCTGGGGAGATGCTTGCTTGCTTGCTTACATCCATGATGAGCCCGGAGCTGCAGGCCTGCAAACCACCAGCAGCTAATGTGCATTTTATATGCAGACACACCCTGCTAGGTCAGACCTAAGTTTTGTTCCCTTCTTTGCAGTGGTCCAGTTATAGGAAGAGGCTTTATGAGTGTTATTTATGCTCATATGATTCAGAGTAAGGAAAAGTAGCCTAAGCAAAAAAGAATGTGAATCAAATGAAAATAAAGTAAAATAAAGTAAAAAAGTAAAATAAAATAAAATAGTAAAATACAAACACTCCTCCCTACTCCGAACTGCTTGTGCAGTCTGGGTGGACAGTTTTTACCAGACCACCAGAAATCAAAACACCTGGGTTACAGCAAGCAGCTCAAGGGGGAAGCTGTGCAAAGAGCAGCCAGTGATCTGACACTCTGGTAGATCTGGAGTGCCATGGAGGATGGCAAGCAGAGCGATGCTCTCTAGGACACACAAGCCGACCCAGAAAGGCTGTTGCCCTTTGACAAGGTCACCTTGAGCTGCACAGGGTTGGCAGGAGGCACGCGGGTAAGTGCACAGTCACGTCCTGCCCAGGGCTCCTTCAGGCACAGCTGCGGGCAAACACATGGCAGTGAACCCTGCAGGGGACAGAGACACAGATCACTACCCTGCAGAGAAGTGGCGACAGCTTTCCGAGTTGGCATGGGGAAGATGTCTCAGCCGGGTGTAGCTCCCACTACCCTGTGTGCTGAATGCCGTCAGCCAGGGAAACGGTCAGTACTGTCTCTATGGGGCCTGATTACCATCACGCACAGGTCACTTAGCATCCCTCCAGCCTGCTCAGGAAGCTTTCAGCTGGATGTAAGTGGAATTTACTTCTGGTTGAAAGCCTGGTTTAAAGGACGCTGGGAAGGTGCACACCGCCTCTTCTCAGGAAGGCACTGACACATGCAGGTTTTGCCCAAGAAGGACCTAAGAGGCAGATGGCCAATTAAAACTGCAAGGCAAGCTACCCAGGCTGGCATTTTCCAGGACAGGCAGGCTCGCAGCCCCAGCTCTGCAACTCGACCAAACAAAAACAGTCGGTAAAGTCTGGCCTGGGCTTCAGAACAAAGACGAGCCCTGGGCAGGGATGTTACCTTGTGTCCGAGCACAAATGTTGACACAGAGGGAGAGCTGGGAAGAATGAAACCCAGATCCAGCCTCATCCCACAGCACTGACTCGATGGCAATGTGAGCCAGGCCCCTGCCTGCTCCGTGCCATGGCTGTATGGCTTCACGGGCAGGCTGGCTGGAAGGGGACATGGGGCACCTATCTGTCTGCCCTCCCACTCCGAGGGAGACTCTCGCCAACAGGAGACCAGCTGAGCCATGCTTTGGCTGGCCAGGTCCTCAAAGTCTCCTGGGATGGAGACCATCTCTGGGTGACATGTCCTAGCTCTGCACCACCCTCCTGGTGACGAAGTTCATCCCTGTGCCCAATCTAACTATCCAAGCTGTATCTTGTGGCCATCAGTCCTTGCTAAGTCATCTGGCACTGCCAGGAGGAGTTTGGCTCTATTGCCTCTCTACCTCCCTTTCAAAGAGTCACTGGCCATTATCAGCTCAACCCTTTGCTTCTTCCTTGCCAGACTAAACAAGCCCGTCTCCCTCACAGGCTATGGGCAGTAGGTCCTGGCCATGTCATGTGCCCTCCACCAGACCCAATCCAATTTTTTAACATCCCTCTTCAACTAAGAGAACCAAAAGAGGACATTGTTTCAGGTGAGGACTCAGCAGCACCAAGCAGAGGAGGAGAACGAGTAGCCTTGCCAGCCACGCTCCTCCTGTTGTAGTCCAGGACACGGTTTCCACTGCAAGCTCATGTCTACCTGGGGTCCCCCGTAAGCCCTTCCTGCACCTTTTCAGTAGGGCTGCTACTCCACTAGTAGGTTTTCTTTTCATCTGAAAGGTCCTAGTGATATCTCATAGAGTAAGATTTTACAGGATGTCACTATCAACTGTATGATGCTTGGAAAGGATAATTTTTCTCAGAAGCGTAATTAATTAATTACAAATGTCAATCTCTCACTGTCCATCTCTTTTACAGTCCTGGGCAGCACTCGAGCAACACTGGAGGAGGGAGGATGACCCCACCCTGCAGGCACCTTGGTGGGGCTGACAGAGAGCCAGCCCCATGCCAGCGGGAGCCTGGTGGCCCTGGTAGCCTGGTGGAGTGGGGATCCAGGGTGCCTCCTGACCAGGGGCTTTGCATCCGCCAGCCAGTCATCCCCAGCATAGTGACAGCTGCTGGCTGACCAGCTGGAATAACAACCGAGAAAAGCCCCCAAGTCCTGCCCGGGGGAGGGAGGGAAACAGCCCCAGGAGAGCTCCACAGAGACAGAGCCAAAAAAGGCTCTGAACCGCCTCGCAGAGACCGCTGTGCCTCAGCAAGTATCGCCCCATGCTGCACAGGGCAGCCGGAGGAAGAGGGAACCCTTCGCTGTGCCAGAGACAGCAACTCACCTACCACAGTGTCTGGGCGACCTGTGAAACAAAAAGCAGAGTGCAGTCCAGAAGCATTTAGATATCACAAGTCCATTGAGAGCCATGCTGGGTTTTGGTATTTACTCCCAAAAGGCAGGGGACAACCCACCTTTCCCCTTTCTCCTTCCCTTCCCTCAACCCTCTTCCCCTCCCATTCCCCAACCCGCCAGCCCTCACCAGCAAAAATTAATTGCTGCGAACACACAGAATCATGCACATCCTCCCACTGCTCTTCAAAGAGCAGTTTGCTGCCTGGCTGGAGTGCCATTGCCATGCTGCAGCGAAGCAGTGGAGGCCAAGTCGTCTCGCAAACAACAGGGGTAGGACGGCAATCATCACCCCCTGGCCACCAACACACGAGGACTGGCAATGTGAAGGAGTGGAAAGCCTTTGGGCCTTGCAGACTCACTCCACACAGCACAGCATGAGGCAGCAAGCATGGAGTGGTGGCAGCAGCTTTCCCCAGACATCAGCTGCTGGCAAGGGTGCTCCCCCTGGGGAGATTTGGAGGTCCTGGCCCTCAGCACTGCTGCAGCCTTGCCCAAGGTGCAAAGCTGCAGAGGTGTGTGGCCTGAGAGCCAGAAGTGGGGGCAGCAGGGGTACAGCAACATTCCCTGGGGGCTGCTGCACTCCTAGAGCAATCGAGACCTTCAGCTAAGCCTGCAGACAGCAGGCAGGAGATGGCTCTTTGGTGCAGAGCAGAGAGGACATGAGGGAGGTGAAGAGCAAACTCACAGGCTCCAGTCGCACCTTCCCTACACCCCCTACTCCACCTTAGAGCACCTCTACTCAAGTTGTCAGAGGATCAGCAGCACCAAGCAGACCTGGATTTACACTGAGGGTTGAGAGCCTCTGAAGTATCCCTCCCACCTCCCAGCTCAGCAGTGCCAGCAAATTCCCCCTCCCAGTACAGGGCACAGTGCCAGCCTGCACCCCCCTTATCTCAGTGCTGTTTGTTTGCTCTGTGCCATTTGAAAGCTGCAATACAGACTTCTCACCTTCACCCACGACAAGCACATCCCCTGGGTGAGATGGGGATGGCCAGAGCTCAGGCTACAGGGGCAGGAGCCAGGCCCAGCCTCTTGCTTCTAGAGAGGAGCCAAGGAGGAAGGAATGTCTGTCCCCCCTTTCTAGCCATCTGCTTGTCAGGGGGTGAAGGGGGAAGGCACTGGCTGCCCTGAGAGCTGCGCCTCTCCAGACATCCCTCTCTCTGCTCCCACGTGAATGCCAGGTGTCCTGGCACAGCCCACCACCTGTGACATCTCCAGGACCCAGCAGCCTGCCTGCACCCCTTTGGACTCAGGATACAGGGGAGCGAATGGTGCTGGGGGGACACGGGGATATGCAGTGGTGGGGGGGGAAGAGCCCTGCCATGCGATGCATTGGAAGATAGTCCTGGTGACCCAGGAGTGGTCATTTGTGAGGGGAATGACTTTGGCACTGGCCAGGCTGTGTGCCGGTCACAGTTCATTTGCTATAGGAAGCAGGGAGTGATTAATTTGGAAAGCATCTGCACTGCAACTGCATGAGGTTCATACACCCCTGCGAGATGGCAGAGGGCACCATGCAGCCTTGATCTGCGCATCTATATGCCACCCACTTGTCATCATTAAAGTTCACTGGATGTGCTAGGTAAAGGCTATGGTGTTTAGCCTGGGCTAATGCTCTCTCTGGCTTTTTTGTCAGCTGGATATGAAAAAGTGTGTTCACTTCATACCCTAAATTCTTGCAGTTTTGCACGGCAGCGTCATTTACCCTGACTGCCCCATTTTCCACCTCCAGCCAACCTAATGATGGTACATTTAAATGCTAGACAAATGACTGTTAGCTCCCCAACACTTTGGAGAGCACCAAGAGCTTTTAGGATGGGAAATGCTACAATGCAGTATTTCATATTACAGGCGCTGAAAGCTGCCCATCAGTTTTGCGCATCTGGCCCCAGCTCTTACCCCCCACTTGTCAGTCCCAAGAAAGAGTTGGTGGGCTCAGGAGTCTGCTGCAAGGCCAACGTTTAGTGGCTGCACCAAACTTCAGTTCATTCGCAGCTGAAGCTGGGCAGGCAGCAGCCCATGTGGCGCCTGCAAGGAGAGCAGCAGAGGCTGTGTTTGCTGGTGGTGAAAACATCAATAAATGCAGGTTGGAAGGGGAGGCCAAGTGCACAGAGCTGATCCAGGTTACCCATGTTTGACAACCACAAATTGGGATGAGAAAGTGTCTTCTCAAATCCCTTTTAACACATTCATCTTTGAGAGCTTTCAGCAAAAAGACAAGGCAGGAATGTTAAAGGGTCAAACTTTGGGTGTTTGCTTGTTCTTTCCTCAGGCAAGCAAACCCTCACTGATTGACTGTGGGAAGGGTGAGAGCTGAGCACAACTGACGGAGGAGTCCCACTGCTAAGACTGAAGCACGCAGCCTTCTGGCAGAGACTAATGACAATAGACAAAGCTCTTCAAAACACAACCCGCTCTCTGCCTGCTGCACGCTGCCGAAATAACAGTCTGAGGGGCTGCTGGTTCCCTACCACTTTTAGAGCCAGAACCTTCCTCAGGCAGTGGGACTAGCAGTCACATGGTGGGATTTTGGAGGAGTGAAAGAACAGGCAGGGCCAAGAGTGGGCTGGGGGCTTGGCAGTCAATGCAAATGCCAGCTGCGGGGAGCCTCTCCATAACACAGGATACTCTGGAAATGAGGGATACAACCAGGGTCTCATTGTGGGATGAGCTTTCACACACAGATGTTAGTGAGACCCAGACAGTGCTCTGGTTGGTATATCCAGACATGGATAGGCAAAGGCATTTGCAGGGGCAGCTACAAGATGAGGATGTGCAGTCAGTGACCATTGCTAGAGGGTCTCCTGGACTTTACTGGGTACACCAGGCCAATTTTCTGAGTGGAGCTCTACTCGTGAGGAGAACAAGACAGGCCCACCCATGCTGGCCAGCCTACAAGCTGTAAGTGCCTAAGCAAGGCACTGATTCAGCCAGGCTGCTCCCATGAGCAAAGATTACTCATGTACAGGCTGCAGAACCAATACTCCAAGGCCCCTATGACTCCTTGTCAACTCAGGAGTCCTGTCAATTACCACCACTCCATTCCCTGATGCCATCACACAACCCAGAAGTCAGGGGAATCTCTGACCCACCATTGCACAGGTTGGGGACAAGCTTTGCAAGGACATTCAGTCTTGCCGGGCTTTCTTTTTTTGCTCTTAGCAAAGATGGGAAAGTACATCACTCCTGCTGCTGCCTCCATAGTAGGAAGAGCTCAGAGAGCTAATACCAGGGTCAGGCAATAGACTGCACAGGAGAGCAAAAACCCAAGTTCAGTAATTCCCCATCCACAACTCTGCCAGTTACACACCACTTCCTGACAGTCCTGAGCCAGCCAGCTGTGCATACACTCTTGTGCATGTACACAATCACTGTCATAAGCCACATGTCCGCAGTCACTAAGTCATCATGCCCAAGCACACCTGCAGTCAGATACCTTTTCTGGATTACACCCCTTCCTTCTCCCACACAGCCAGCAAGAGAATCGGTTCCTCATGGACTGATGCATGCAGTCACCTACCTCTGCCCCCTACTTCCCTTCCCATGCAAATGGACTCACTGCAAGGTGGGGTCTCACACCCATGCAAGCTGTGAAACTGCATGCAAATTGGGAGAGTGTATGGTCTTCTTGTGGCTTGCTCTCAAGCACAGCCTGGTGCCTGAGTAACGACCCTCAGCTTAGCAAGCTTCCTGGCAGTAGAGGGACATTCCCATACTGTCCTTCATGTCCCCTTTCATCAACACAGTTTATGGAAAAGCTGAAATGATCTGAGCAGTCACCTCCATCCACCCATCCTGGCTACAGGAATCCCCACAAGCAGCAGGGATGTCTCCTAGGATCCCAAATACGTCTCACATAAAGGAGGCCTCTGGACTTCCTGGTAGCTGTCCCATAGCTGCACAGTCAGAGCCATCAGACCTGTCACTTGCACCACCGAGCAAGTAGCAGATTTTTGTCTGAGGCAGGAGCAGTGAAACATCACAGGCAGTGACGAGGCGAAATGCTCAGTGCACGGCACGGGGATGGTGATGTCTCATGGATGTGCTGCAGCACGTTCCCGCATGCACGGAGGCAGCAGGCTCATTGTGGATCTGGGAGGCAAGAAGTGGTCCATCCTCCCAGCAGAATGATGCCCATTCCTCCATCCCATCCCAAAACACATGTGACGCAGGACCAGAGGACCCAGATGTGGAACAAACCTCTTGGGAAGAGGAAAGACCAAGAGGCCATTTAATTCGGCTTGCAAGGAGTTAACAGTGCTGCCCGGCATCACTCGCTCAGTGGAGAAATGGAAACAGGACTGAGGTTAGAGGCCCAAACGTCACCGTAAGTACACAGACAGGCATCCCTCCGCCAAAGGTCTTTGATACAACACATTTATTTTGCTGTGTGACAGTACTGTACAGCACACATACATTACCAGCAGTTTCAGAGCCCTGAGTTGTCATTCCTCCTGCCTTCCCTGAATTTTGGAAAAGAGGCAGGACCACTGTCCCCTTCCCCCATTTTACCTGCAAGGAAATGGGCCAGGAAAAGTCCAAAAACACAGAGGCACTTGCTGACAGGACTGGAGAAAAATCTCAGAAAGCCATACTCCGAGTCCACCACTCTCATCATTAGGGTCACCTTTCCCTGCTGCTGGGAGAGGAAGTCCTAGTGCCAGCTTTCCACAAGGTCTCACTGCTCTGAGAAACTCTCTGCACACCTGAACAGAAATCAGCCTAATGAGACTGCAAAAACTTATATAAACCCTATTGGATTTTAAAGGGACTTACCACCTTTCTCTGAGGGTCTGAGAAATGTTTTGGGGCATTCTAAGCAGGGTTGGGATTCTCTTAAATTCTGTAAGATTGTTTAAGAAATATCCAAGGAGAGGCTTTTGCTTCCAATGCAGTCCCACTGGAATCTGAGTGGGATTTCCCCTACTCAGATAGGGAAGGAAAGTACCCTGCCTTTCCTGACACACGGTATCCTGCACCTCCTTTTCCTAAACCATGAAACGCTCCGGTACTGATTCCACCTCTCAGCACCACAGGGAAAGCTAATGCTGTAACAGGCAAGGACAGTGCAGCATGTAACATGGAACAAGAACCAAAAATAGCCCACAGAATAGACATAAAGTCAGAAAGTCAAATGTGCCATGGAGAGCAGAAGGGAAGGAGGGAGGGAGGACCCAGGCCTCTTCCACCCATTCATGTCAGTACATGGAATGGTGCATCTGGCTCAGGAGAGCAATGACCCAGTTCCCCAGCTGGGACCCCTTCAGCCACAGGAAGAGTTCATACAAGTTTATCTGCCACAGGCTCAGGGCTTCTGTGAGTGAGATCTGGGCCCTCCTGTAAAGCGAGTGACTCTTGCTCCTCTGGTACCTAGAATGAGAGAAACAGCAGCATTAGATCCAGCAGGATGCAGGCCAGCAGGAAGGAGGCCCATCGTGCATCTTCAGTACAACTGATGCTCCCCAGGGGAGGGGGATGTCCCACATCTGGAGAATCACCAGCAGTGGGGACCCCTGGGAGTATGGATTTTCTCAAAGTAATGTTCCTGAGGAGCTGGGGACTGCCTTCCTAGCACGAATCTGGCAGAAGAGACAGCCTGCTCCCTTGTGAGCCCAGTTGTCTCCCCACTGCACATCGTGACCTTGGGCCATGGCATCCTCTGCTTCTACGCTCAGCTTCGCTTCAGCTAAGAGGGACAGGTACACATTCCTATAGCCTTTCCTGGTAGCACAGTCATAAGAGTCCAGCAATCTGACACACTGTTTCCAGGAAAAATAACTCTCCACCTTTCTTTAGAAGCAGAGGTTAACTGGGCTTCGTAGGTCCCTCATCAGCCGGAGAAATAACTGTTATTTCTTCTGCAAGGAGGAGGAATCTGAGACAGAAGTGCATTGACTCATAAGACTCACAGATGGAAATGACTTGCATGACTCCTGTTCCTGGCTTTTAAACATCAACCTGATCTTCGCCGTCAGCCTTAGCCCCTCAATCAGGGTGCGGAAACTGGCAGCAGTGAACTCACAGACCTCTCCTACCCACAAATACTTCCCAGTAGTGATGCCTGTAATGGGGAGGGAGCCCCTTCCCCTCCTCTGGCAGGGCCAAACCCTAAACCCTTACCCTAAGGCCTCCAATTCAATCCCTGTCCCCAGCCCCAGGGTGACAGACCTGTCCTCTGAAGAGGCTGATGGGTGTGAGAACAGCACAGACAGAGGCTGAGACGTGTAACTGAGCAGGGGTAGGAACGCAGCAGATGTGCTAATGAGGGAGAGAGGTCCACAACTAAGAGTAAGAGGTCAAGAGGTCAAGTTAGGCCTTGTCAGGGCCCTGAGTGGGGGGCTCTAATAAGCCTTAACAGCCCTGACTAGCCTGAGACCTCCCCCAACCCTCTGCTCACAGGCCCAGGAGCTCCAGTTAATCTCAGGCCTGCACCTTCAGTCCCTGCCTGAGCTACACTTGGAGAAGTAATGGTCCCCAGTTCACACCCTGCTGTGAAGCCCCTTGACCTGGACCTCAACTCACATACTGACCTTCTGGCTTGACCTCAGGCCTGTCTTGTCACCATGGACCTGGCTGACAACCACTAGACCTGATCTACAGATTGAGTTTCTGGTTTGACCTTGGACCTGCCCTGTCACCATGATGTTGCATTATGATATGGACTTTTGATTGGACCTGACCACCATTGCAGGGCCTGTCCTGCTCACCTTGCTCAGCTACTGTGGGACTGGGCCCTGGCTCGCCTGCTGGCTGTGGGATCCCCCCCAACCCCTGGCCCTCATGGACAGCCAGCCCCAGCTGCTCCATGTCTGGCCTCTGGGGCCTGGAGAGGAGACTCACGTGGAAACGGCTCTGATGCAGCAGCGAGACATGTTGAGGAAGGAGCTGGCACTGGCCCGCGTGTGCAGGGCTGACTCAATCCCCCGTAACAAGTCATTGGTCTTCAGCAGCAGCAGCATCTGGCGGGGCACATTGTTGAGGAGCTGGGTGATCTGGGGTAGGTAAGCAGCAGCGTTGGACCGGATCTCCACGTCCTGCAGCCAGCCAGGTCATGTCAGGGAGAAAGGAGAGAGAAGCTGAGAGTGCATGGAAAATCCAGGTCCAGATGCAGACGAGATTTGGCAGGAAGAGATGGTGTTTTTCCAGACTATGACTCTAGGCTAGAAGCTAAAGAGCTCTTTGTCCTGCTTTCCTGCAGGCACCTGGCTGTCCCAAGGACTCACAGCACAGTCACAGATCAGTCTTGCCATATTCCACCTGCCCCTCAGTCGGATAAGGCCCTGCCCCTCACTGGCAGGATTAACAGCCTCTTAGGAAAACAGGGCACTCGCTGCTATCTCAGTTCTTGGCCCCAGGCAGCCCACAGCAACCATGTCTCCTTACTGCCCTTGCAGCCTTCTGACCAAGTCTCACCTCACCAGCCCCAAAGCTGGCAGAGCTGCAGGTAGCACAGGACTGCTCAGGAAGGAGGAGGCGTGCTGCAAGGACAACCAGGCTGCTCCTTGTCTTGCTGTCCTGTGCCACTGATGGCTTTATGCTACACTGATGAAGCTGTTTACAAGGCCTAGTTTAGTCTTCTGTTGTCAACACAACTCATCAGAGGTGAGAAAGCATTATGCAGTTAAGCATCATGCTAACTCAACAGATCAAAAATTGCCATCTGTCAGATTAAGGGTCTATCTAGACCCATATCCTGCCTGGCAGCAGATGCTTAAGGAAAGAGTGTGAGACCAAGGCAAACACAGCATGGTCTTCATGATCCTTGGTCCCCAGCTTCCAACAAATACACTGCCCACAGTAAAGATTGCAGTGATAACTGATGAGTTACAGCCTGAGCCACTTAAGATGGGCTCTCCTCCAAACATGAGCCACCACAGCATGCAAGACAGCCAGCCCCCACTCTTCTGCCTTTTTTTAGATCTGAGAGTTCCCCCACCATCCCAGTAAATGTAGCACAGTGTGGTGTGGAGCTGATCCCATATGCATACCGTGTCCCTACCTCTTCCTACAGAGGCCATGACATGAATCAGCAAATCCAAATAGAAGTCCCTGGAACATCTGAAATCTCCAGAATTCAGCAGGACACATGCAGAGGACAGTAAATGACTTCTTACAGCAGGGAGGCTCCTTTGTGGGAAAGGGAAAGGACAGCTCTAAAACCTTCCCTCCTCTGGAATTAGGGCCAGCCAGCCTATGTTTCACAATATGAGATATCATACTCTTGGTGAATTTCAGACTTACTATAAAGAAACAGACCTGCACAAATAGAGTGTGCAGGTTGTGATGGTCAAAGATGTATACAGCTCACACACCACCATGGCTGCTTTGCTGCTGACAAATAAATCTTTGTGTCCTCCTGCCTCCGTCACCGACCAAATACACAAAGCTTCAGCAAGAAGATGCTTAGCTCTCCTAAATGTTAAATGTTTTGTTTCATTATTTGTTGGCAGAAAATTAATCCCTGATTATATCTTATCCCTTACCATAGCCAGCATCACTGCAGAGCCTACTTTTTTTTCCACACATGGGTTTTCTTTTCTATTTCTTTTCTTTTTATTTTTAGCTCCAGCTGCTTGTCCACACCACAAAACAACCACATTATCTGTCATCAGAACTGTCATTTTCTGTCAACGGCGAAGCCTATGCGCAGAGGAAGAAATGAGCTATGCCACAGGACCTGAGAAAAGCCCCTTGGCTGCAGTTGCTGAGGCTGCTGCAGGACGCAGCAAAACACAATCATAAAATCAGATGAGATGAGGCTAGCAGCCATCCTGAACAGTCAGCTGCCTGGCCTTGGCTTAAGGCAGGAACAACTATGCCTATGGCAACCCTCACACATTTGCCTAGCCTGCTCATAAAACTCTCCAGTGATGTGACTCAAAGCCTCCCCAGATCATGCACACCAGTGTTTCACTGGCCTTGCCATTAGATCTGGCTTTTCTCATGTTTCACCCCAATCTCCTTAGCTGAACTTTAACCCATTACTTCTTGTCCTGTTTGCAGCAGTCTTTAACAGATTTGAGAATCACTACTACAACTCTTCTCGATCCACGCTTTTCTATACTTTTTCTGCCCTAACTTTCTCAGACTTACCTCATAGGTTGTATCTGCTTGACCACTAGTCCTTCTAGCTTCCTACTGGACTTGCCCCAGTTTCACCAAACCCTCCTCGAGACTGGACACAGCACTGAAGATAAGATTTTGTTTCAGGAGGGTTGCTTCCTTGTCTCACAGGCTACTCTTATGTAGATACAGCTTCAGGCACACTCTCTGGAGCTCTGTGCTGATGGTACCTGCCTACACAGAGTTTGGCTCTTGCTACTGATACAATCTTTCAAATTCACCTCTAAACTAAGGACAAGCAGCAGCTCACTTCCTAATGCCACAGCAAATCTGCTCAGCTCCCCATTATCTGCTGCAGGATTATCCAGTTTCAGCATTAATTGTGTCACGTAGGCAAAGACAACAGAGCTGGCTCCATACACACAAGTCAACTCAACGACAAAGTTCATCAGCCCACACAAGGCACCATGCGGCTATGGTTACACCTCTGGCATAACCTTCACAAGCCAGTTTAGGATAAACATTGCTTATTAGCTCAGATTCAACACTGGCCTTGTACTATTGATGCCAGTTCTGTGTCAATTCCCTTTGGTGCCTCTGCATTTTTTTCCGGAGCTACTAGCTCCAGAACTCACCAGATCAAGCACATATCTGCTAAACAGTCACTATACTATTTCTGATACACAGACAATTAACTAAGATAGGAAGCAATGAAATTACTGGGCAGGGGGGTCCATTACACAAAGTATCTGACCTACTCATTGCTATGGATAATGGCAAGCCAATGCAGCAAGTTCTGCCACATCCATCAAAATAAAACGCCAACCTGAAGAGATTTCCAGAAGATAATTTCACAGGACAGTATTGTAATGCTACTTAAATGAATTTCATCCTCTCTTCTACAAATGTGTGCAGGTAAAAACAAACCATAGGATACAACATGTTTCTACCTAGACACTAGTCCACTGGCTGAAATCACATCACTTTATGCTCGTCTCTAAAAACAGCACAGTTGGCAGGGGCTGCTACTATTCTTAAGGCGGTGTGTGCGTGTCAGGAGTGCGAGGAGGTGTGGGAAGGATCCCAGCACATGTGGATAGGAAAGGGTGGAGAATGTAAGTGGCAATTTCCTAGATTTGTAGTGATTGAGTTGACAGGATCTGCAGTTAAGCAACCTTGACTCCAAGTTAATAGGGTTTCTGATTGGGTGGTAATTTCCAAGGGTTTTTAGGAGTTTGTATCAGTGCTGATAGTCATTTACATGAATAGTGATAAAGCATTATCCTTCTCATGTCTTCCCACTAAGTCTTTATGTCTCCTCTCCTCTACCTTAACCTATCCTCCTTGATGGTTCCCTGCACAGCTGCATTCAACACTTTTTTTAAGAAAAGGCTGATCTACAAATGTTTCCCCTGCCAGAACTGCTGAACACTTAGCCATTAAAATATTATACAAAATTTAAGCAACCCATGACAAGTGAAACTGGGAAATTAAGTTCAGCCACTATAAAACACATTGCAGAAGGAGTCGCAGCTTTTTCTAGCTCAGCTATCAATGCAGAATTTGCTACAGAGCTGCCAGGGGTTGCCCAGCATCACTGTGATATCAGTGGCGCAAGTGGTTACAGCAAAGAAAGGTACCCGAGGTGAAGGAAGGGCACACGACAGGGAAGGGCACGCAGGACCTACCTCGCTTGCTGAGACTGGTGACCGGTCGATGCCCCTGTTGACAGACTCCCAGGATCTGGCGGTCAGCATGCAGGCAAAGAGAGGGTACAAATCCCCTGCTCCAAGCCGCCGGCTGTACTTCTGCACCCTCTTCATATCGGCCTTGATGAGGGCCTGCCAAAGGTGGCAGTAGTCCATGCGGAATGACTCGCTCAGCACCTGGGGAGGGAAACATGGCCCTCAGAAGTCCACAGAGGCCAGGGAACTGGGGGGGAAAGCCTTGTGCCTTCTAGCTGTGCCCTATCCCCTCATTTCAGAGCCAGGAAATATCCTTGGAGGGTTATGGGAGTAATTTATTAATACAGGCTTAGGGGGCAAGGGTGCAGCCGGGTATGCTCTTTCAGCCTGATGCCCACAGGCAGCCTCACAAGGCCCTGGAAGCCCCCATAGCTACATACCTGGTAAAGCCCATGGTCCAGGAGAATAATGTGGGCCTTGCCAGAGGCTGGGCATTTCTTCACTAGCACATTGCCTGGGTGCGGGTCACAGTGCACAAAGCCATTCACAAAGATCATTTCACTGTAGAGCTTCCCCAGGTTGCGAGAGATCTGTGAGGAGACAGGAGATGGTCACACACTGCCACCCACAGCAGGGTGCCTGCCAGAGACGGGAGGCAGCCCCCACATGCCAACACTGCAGGGAGCAAGGCTCTGGTATGTACCGACGTCCACATACAGAGCTCTTGCAGCTCCTCACACTGACAAATGCACAAGGTGGCTGCTGGCATCTACCGTGGGGTGACCCAGGGCATTCAGGGAAGGATCCAGGCACAGGGCACCATGAAGGTGTTTGTGGGATCAGGGGTTATTTAAGGACGCTTGACTGGCATAAAGAAGAGAAAATACCTGTGGATAGGAATGGGGTTTCTGGTAATGAGGAGGAAAGTGAAACAGCAGATAGGAGCAGACAGGCATTCACAGGGAAGGCACAGAGAGAGCTGCTGGGGTGGGTGAGAGACCACTTGGAGGAAGACTCAGGTGTTCCCATCCACAGATGGCAGCAGGACCCAGCAAAGAAGGGGTGGGAGGAGACTCAGCCTGTCCATCTGCTTACCAGAATTAACATGGGTTCCCTCTCCCCTCCCTCCATCACACTGTCCCCCACTTTTCCCCTTCCTTTCCTCAGACCCATGCTAATCTGATTTGTAATGTCTGTGAAGATGAAGCAGCACAGAAAGGCTGTTTAAATCATCCTGTCACTGCTGTGTCCCTCCATGCTGCTGCTCCTTATCACCAACAGATGTTATTAAAGTTAAAAACCTCCTAGGAGCAAGCAAGCACCTCCAGGACCCGGGATCAATCCCTTGCCATGCACTAACACAGCAGCCTTGCCCTAACATCCCACCACCGGCCTTCCCTGCCATCAGAGCACAGCACAGTGCTCCACAGCAGTGCTGAACAAACAATTAAAAGACAATTGTTATAAATGATTCCTAGCACATCCCCAGACACACAGGGTAAGCGGCAAACAGGCATCTGTCCCCATAAGCAGAGGTGGTAGAGGAGGTAACGGGGATACTAACAACAGCTTGTCCTGCAAAAAAACCAGCCAGACAGAGAAGGGCTTGCTTTACCTACCTCTGAAATGCAGCCACCTCTGAGAAGAGCATTTGTTACAAATAGTGCCCAAGTAACTACAAATGAGAAGAAAGAATAGGAACCCTTCCTGCAGCACATAACAGGGGCAGCTGTAGGACCAGGTGGGAAACCCCTAGGTCTCTCAAGCGGGACCTGCTGAATCATGGAGAATGCTGCCCCCATGCCATATCACCCACCGAGTGGCATAGCGCAGCCCTGCGATCTCCTGTAGTGCAGCTCCCCTTATGCCACACAGGTGTCATTGTAAGTACTGGCTGAGGGGAATGATGTTTCCCTTCTGAATCACCAGCAGAGATCACTGGAGCAATGAAGTGACCCTTACAGGTCTCCTAGATCAACAAGCTCTAAAACTGGATAGGACTAAAGTACCAGGTGCCATGACCTCCTAGAAGAGCTGAGTAGCACTTGCTGACAGTCAAAGGATGTGCCAGATGATAGTCTGTTTTAAGCCAGTCACTCATTCACATAGCCTCCCAGGGACCTGCACACCAGGAGGAATGGACTTGGACATCATGACTGATCATAGCATCAACCACAGCACCTATGCACACACTGAGTGAACTGCATTTTGCCCTCTCTGCCTCAGCTGTTTGCCCTCCAGGAACCTGGAAGAGCACAGGATTATTGAAGATGAGGACTTGGGAACAATCTGGGGCACAATGTGATGCCTCATACCCATTAAACCCAAGTCCAAACAAGGGCTGGCAGTTCTGCAAACCTGTTGGCTGGTCATGGCTAAAGCCTGGAAAGCCATTAATTTGGGGCACTGGTGTACAGGCTTCAAAGAGAGCAGATTCTCCTTCTGTGCTGCAGTAATGGCATAGGTTGGGAAAGTCAAGCAGTGGAACAAGTAGCTCAGAGAGGTGGTGCAATCGCCATCGTTGGAGGTTTTAAAGACCTGACTGGATAACACCCTGAGTAAGCTATGAGGTCTAACCTCATAGCTGACCCTGATTTAGCAGGAAGTTTAATAGAAGACCTCCTGAGGTCCCTTCCAATCTTGAAATATCCTAGGATCCTACAAAAAAAACTCTTACCAAGTTATCCACATCACCCTCATAACAGCTTCTTATGGCACTGCTGTAGGCTCCAGGTGCAGGGAAAGTCTCCCCTCCTGAGTCAGTGTCAGCAGACAGGTTACTACAGATCTGTGGTCATAGCTTTTTGCAGCCCACGATGCAACATAAAAGAAGTTCGGGATTCATCTGCCCACCTTACCATGAAAACAGAGGGGTCACAGCCCTGTTCAGACCCATAGGCTGCGTCACGGGTACAAGACAATCTTTACTGCAACATCCCCATACTCTCTCTCCCTTCCCTGCTGTACTTATATTTACCTCTTTCCCAGCCTGCAACCTTGAGTATCTGCAGTAGTTAATTCATTGAAACTAGACTTTATGGCTTCTTTAAGAAAAAGGAATGCATTTGGTATAATTTAGTTAGCATACAGAATATATGTTACAGGGATTTATGATATAAGCATATAAACAGTCTTTACTTTTGGAAAAAAAAATTACACAGTGTAAGAGATGGAGCTGTGCTGCACACTAAAGTATTTTTGTATATTTTTGCCTGTTGACATACCTCTAAAATAGGTATTTATATTTTATTTATCATAAAATAAAAAAAAAATTAAATTAAGATAGAAAGCACCAATACTGACGAATTCCAAACAAAAAAGGAGGGCTACATTTCTGGGGCTTAGAGTGCAATAAGTGAATAGCAACCTATCATTATAACTCAGACAAAAGGAGTTCCTGTTTCTAGAGAAAAAGTTTAGGAAAAAAACATGAAACCTTTATATATATTAATTCTCCAGTACTGTACCCCATCACTATGGGCCTTTATTCCACCCTTACTGAGAAGGCCACTAGATAAACAACATATGCAGAATTCACTTTGGAAGAATGCAGTTAGGTGAAATGAGAAAACAAATGTGTGAAAACCTCTACCCAGGAGAAGGGAGGAATTCAGCACGCGTTTAGGCTGTGTAAGACCTCAGGGTGAAGGTGCATCACAAATTTGACAAAAGGTTGCAGTGATTTACAGAAGCAAAGACCAAAGTAAACACACAGGCATTTTGTTATGACACGGCGAGGTCATCATTTCTTTCCCTGTTTATCATCCAACACAACGAGGTCTTATCATTATCAGGGTCTCCCAGCATTGTTCCGCTGCACATCGTAAAAAAATAATAATGAGCCTTGGAATCCTGCATTCACTTCCAGACACCTCATTAATAGAGAGATGCAGACTACACAGAGCGAGTTCAGAGAAAGCAAACAGATTAGCAGGATGCAGGAGTAATTTACTTGGGAAAAAGATTAAAAGGGCTGAAGATTCCAAAAGTGGCTAGGAATGACAGAGGAGGGGCAGTCTACTGATTTGAGAAGGTTTGAATAGCAAGAAGCAGAAGCACTTGTAGCATTGAATATGCTACAAGAAATACAACTAGGCAGAAGGGGGTGTAATCAAGAATGGCATAATTTAGGCATAACACATAAGAAAATAATCTATGCTAGTCAGCAGGCAGAGCTAAGCTTGATATGTCAGTATGACACCAGACTCCGGCTGTGGCCAGAGGCACGTCCTTGCCTATTGCCAGAAGGTGTGTTATTGCCTAAAAGAAGTTCAGTTTGTCTGTCTGTGCTGCAGCAGAACACGATGACTACAGTCACCAAGTGAGCCTGTGGCCTCACCAGTCAATGCAAATAGCAACCTGCCATTGCCGTATTATGTGACATGACCATGACACTGTGTCAGGCAAACCACACATTTTCAGCCCAATGTTTTCATTTTGAAAAAAACAGTAGCTGAGGAATAAGAAGATTGCAGACGATGAAATGGAGAGTCAGCAGCCTGGGCAAAAACAATGGAGTGACTGATACATGTATAACAGCTAGACTTGGAGTAACTCTTCACCAAACTAAGCACATGAAGTTCATTTTATGTACTCAGTATTGCAAGGATGTTACATGTCACAAACTATCCTACATGAGTTACAAGTCAATACAGAAGAAAATAAGAATGCAGTGCAGACATTACGGATTGTTATTGTACAGTATCGCATAGTCTCTCTATAAACTGGTCAAGTTCACTGGAAATAAGACAGAAAGCATGACTTCAGAGGCTGTTCCAAAAATTCACTCTTTAGATGGTCAGAACCTTATCCCTAAATCCCAGCCTAATTTCAATGATGTCCAGTTTAAATAATTTCCTTAGCTAACATAACCCTAGACTTTAACGAGTCCCTTCCCTCTCCAGTATTTACTACTCCAATGTGTTCACCAGTAGGATAACTATCAGCATAAATACTGACCAATTTCTACAGGATGCTCCTTTATCTGATGTGTCCTAGGAATCAATCTGCCTTTTACACAGTTGCACTGCACTGGAAACACACACTTACCTTGTGATTGACAAATATCCCAAAGTTAATTCTAATATGTCACTTCCCTCTGACAGACTCCCAGCTTATTTAAGAAACTCTTCCTATTAGTTTTTAAGCACATGGCTTTTCAGTTGGTATTGCTCATTTTTATCCCTTTCTATCACTTCAGTCCTCAAGGCCACCAAGTGCTATTCCTACTCTGGTCCTCCTCTACAATGACACAACTTCCCAAATTGGTGTCATCAACCACCTCCTTCACACAGTTCTGTTTGTGTCAAGGTCATCACTGAATTTATTAAATAAGATCTGTTTGAGGAGCAAACCTCACAGAACTCCACTACCGTAATTTCTCTCCACCATTGCCTCTATCAGTTTCTTACCTACTTTGCAATTTCCCTACTAATCCCCACCTTTTCTAGTTTTCCAGTGTAGCAAGTATTTTACCAAGTACACCTACTGCATTTCTGTCATCTAATTCAGAGGATCCCAAGCTGTAGGAGAGGTAGCAGCAGTGATATGTTTCTTCTTGTATACATACACAGCTGCAAACCATTGCAGCTATCAGTTTTGAAAGCCTAGCCAACCTGTTACCCTCACATGATCCACTAGGAGCTACTTTTTATTAACTCATACTATATTCCCTTGAATACAGCCCCATAATAGCAAACTCCTGGGCGCACACCAGCCCCTGTATGCAATTCTCCTCTTAACAAATCAGCACACCTAGCTGACAGAGCAACCTGACAATAACAAAACACTGGAAACCCCATCACAAATGAGTATCTTTACAAACACCAATATGCAACAGTTAGCAAGAAACCTCTCAGAAAGGAAAGAATGCGTGCAAATTTGAGCCTACAAATACTCCTACAGTAAAAAGATGGCACGTATATCATGTTCATAGGTAGCTGCAATGTAACAAACCAGCGTGGGTTATTCAGGGAAAGTCACTGATACTTTCCTGGCCTTGTGAGCAAGCTGGAGTGGTCCTAGCTCCATGCCTCCAAGTGACATGAAGAAGAAAGGCAAAGAAAAAATCCTGTGACATGGTCCTGTAGAGCTGATCACACCGCTTGCCCCTGATAAGTCCCAGATGAAACTGCATGATAGGGCATCATCCCTTCCTGTCCCACCTCCATCTGTGACTGTCTCTTTAGATCAGGAGCAGATGCTAGTCTCTGGCCTTAATTTGGCTGTAATATTTGCCAATTATTTTAAGAGATGGCGACACTAACTTCTATTGATCTCATTAAAAGTAAAGGTCGTTGTGCAGCTCATTTCTCAGGGCTCAATATTACCTCCTCAGGCCAAAATAATAGCATTGATTTTGGAACCTTAATCGAAGGTTAATTGGATTGAAGAGTGTATTGGGTTTTTGCTTTCTTTCGTTGTTATTACAGCCATCATCTAAGGGTTTGCTTAATCCTGCTAGGGCAATCCTGCCCAATTAAACTGGTGTCAAATTATCAAAAGGTGTGGATGGAGAATAGCCACAATTTGGAGCCTGCTCTATGTCTCTGCTCTGAAATGGCTCTTGTCCATAGCAGATTAAGATGGTCACACACAAGAGATCTGATTTCACACTCTGTCCTCTGTGATCCAGTTGTGAGGATCAAAACACAGTGCTCTGTAATGCAGTACTATCACTATGCATTGTTCTAGCATCACAGCAAGGTGATGTCTGGGCACACACAATGTCAATAAGATACAGGAATAGTTTTTAGGACTCCTGGAGTGTACTCCTAGCATGCCCCATATTCTCTGTTGGGGACTGAGGAAATTATTTTCCTGCTCAATGCCCTATCTTCCATGGCATTTAAGTGGGGAGAAATATTCTGACTCATCTGCCCAGGGAACTGGAGGACTAACTTGGTAAGTTTCTACAGATTCTCAAAAGGACACAGGTAGAGAAGACCAGTTGCTGTTTATTTAATTTTTAATTAATGTTAATTAATTAATTAATGTTTCTTGCATCTCTGTCAGACCCAAAATGGCCATGGGGATCATCTTCCCCAACTGTAGTTGTATTTCCTTGGATTTAATGTAAAGCATCTTGGTAAGACTTAAGCAATTGATTGACACTGATCCTTGAGACTGACTTCCAGTAAGAAACGGGTTTCTGTGTAATTTAACTCTTTTATGTGGTGTCTTTGCACAGTTCAGAAGATGGAAATGCTGCAAGTCACTATCCTTGC
Source organism: Aviceda cuculoides (assembly GCA_035590195.1). Classification (NCBI taxonomy): domain Eukaryota; kingdom Metazoa; phylum Chordata; class Aves; order Accipitriformes; family Accipitridae; genus Aviceda; species Aviceda cuculoides. The sequence continues at coordinate 1,875,635 of JAVJGG010000032.1, forward strand.
TTACCAGTGCCTTGTGAATTTTCATTAAGCTTCAGAAAAGAGGGAATATAGGAGAATCTGTAAGGAAACCTCTCCCCAGACTAAATCAGCAGGTGCAAAGGGCAAGAATAGCCATTTTCCCCAGAAACAGTGTTCTTCTCCATGCTCCATTTCATCTAAAACTTGAGTGCTATAAGCACAAATACTTGAGACATGAGAGGTTTCCACACTTGTGCTGACAAAGGGATCCCACCCTGGGAAATCCCACTTAAATTTTAGCAGCTACATGGCAGCAGCTCCTGACTCTTGGCAGAAGGGTAAATCCCACACTGAAAGCATATTTCAAGCTGCAAAGCTGTCAACCATGAGAAGGTAGCTGGGCTCTTTATCAAGCTATGAGATACTGTTCCAGTGCAGAACCCATTTAGTAACAGAAGGAAGCAAAAAGCCACAGTAGGATGGGGTGACAGATGGCAATAATTGTGCACAGTAGCTCATCTTAAGTACCTTAGCTGTTTGCTTTCACTTCTCAGCTGGACAAAACACTTTCCTGACTTCTGTATCATCCATGGCTCATGACCCGGCTCTTAGTGAGCTGAAGTACGTGGCATCATTTCCTTTCCCTGACTTAAGTCCAAGCCAGGGTGATCATGGGAGACTCTCCACTTGGCTACCTGAGCTGGCTCGTTAGTTGGAGGCAATACAGCACATGCCACGAGTGCATCTGTAAGCTCCACAGCTCCCATAGCCTGATGATCCAGCACCCTCTGCGGAGATGGGCAGAGCATCCACAAGATGGGACAGGATGGACCCATGCAGCAGATCAGAGATAACGTTAAGACTTGTATACAGACAAAGTCTCTATAAATGAATGCGGTAGAATGGGTGCAAAAGGAGTATTTGTGCCATTTGGGATCTTCTTTAAAAGTCCATGCTCTAAGTAGCCTTGCTATCCTTCCCTCCTGCATACAGTATGCTACAAACATCTTGAGAGCCCCTCAGTCTATTTTTCCTCCCTCCCTTGCTCTACCCACCTCTCCCAAACATATCTTCCCAACCAAGACTGTAAATGCTCTCATGTCTTGAAACAGGAACAGCCCAGTTTCCAGGTGGCTCTCTTCTTAATCCTGCCATGGCCTGGTCTTCCCTCAAAATTCATGCCAACTCATTTCGCGGTAACTCCCCTCTCCAGGTTTCCCTCCCACTGTCAATATCCTAGCTGCATGCTCATCCTCAGCTACACTTGCACATGAATAAGTAACTGTTCCACAGGCAGATATTTCAGTGTTTGCACTTGTCTTTAGAAATCAAAGCCTCCTCTGATTAAATGCCATTACAATCCAGCGCTTGGACGGATCCAGAGAGATTAATGTGCTTTTGGGCAGCTTTAATGATAATCCTGCTACAGACGGTATTAAGTAAATGTCAGTAACCTGGTTTGAAGGGAGCTTTCACCTCAGGGATCCTTTCCATTTAGAGGGGAGAGGCTCAGCTTGCTTTTCAAGGCTGCATTGTCACACAAGAGAAATCCTGCTTAGTGAAGACTCCTCTTCCTCCACCCAGTAAAACAAAATGCAGTAAGATGATAGAGAGGTTCATAAATAGATTGAGGTGATTTATAGGGAGCTAATGCACCTCTTGAAAGCCAGAACTGCTGTATATTATAAGCCATGTCATAGTTTTGAAACCTGGATTGCCACCCCCTCCTCATGCTCCTTTCAGTGCCTGCTGCATTTTGCTCACTTCACCACCATGCCATGCAGTTCTTTACCCAGGGCATCAACAGCAGCAGCTGATAATGGACCTTGGTCATATTTGTCTCCATCTGCTGCACCTTGCCAGAGAAGAAGTCTGGGGTATGCACTGCTCCCATCTCATCTTACTGTGGCCACAATAACAGACCTCGTTCCCCACCACATGATTCTGACAGGCTCAGTATTCCTTCCTTCTACTGTTGCTTTAGTGCAATCAGTAAAAGTTAATCATTAATTTCAGAGAGTGGAGAGAGAAAAGGAAGAAAGAACAGCTCAGCACAGGCACTGAGAGAGTTTACAGAAACTGAGTCCTAGCCCTGAGCTGAGTAACATACTATACCTGACAGATTGCCAGAAACCTGAGGCTTATACTTTGTAGTAGTAGAAGTCTGTTGACAACTTTTTTAAAATTACATCTTAGCCATCATTTAGAGACCAGCTCAGAATCAGCAAAATATGTGGTTTCATTGCTGCATGGAACCTATTGTGCCAAGACGTCACAAAACGACCTTCCCAAAGGCACGGATGAACAAAAAAATGAGCTGAATTTTCACCCTAAATGTCTCCTATTGCAAGCAAAAGACTCTGCAAGTTAGAAAAACTGAAAATAGCTGCTTCTCTATTTTGGCACATACTGGCAGCAAACTTTCCCACTGAAAGGCTGAAGTAATTGAATTTTCCACCCTGACTGGCTGGAGAAAGCCATGGAAGATTGCAAAGAATGTTCTTCCCTGGGCTTCTCCAGACAGCTTTGCAATCTCCAGCAGTTTGAGAAAATTCAAAGAAGCAACCAAAGTCCCAAGGAGATATCCTATGCTAGCTACCTTGATCTCAGAATGGATCTGTTGTCCAAGAACTGTGAGGAAGCCCAGCTCAAAATCTGAATGTACATATTGCTCAAGAGTCCTCCTGCTAATGCATCAAAACAAGCCCTTGTGACTGACTATTTTGAGGCTTGAGGAATATTCACTGTTGTATCTGAGTGCTGTGGGCTAGATTTGACCTCTGCCTTTATAGCAGAAGAAAAGGATAGGATAAACTCACTCAAAGGCACGACTCTCTTGCTTTTGACCAGTTGACTTGTCCAGGTGAATAGAGCTGACTGCATGTTCTGAGATGGATTAGGCTTTTAAAATCTCTCTTGATAGCAAAGTCCATGAGCTACCATGTTCTCAAGAGTCACACTATGGTGCTCTTTGCAGACCAGATGCATCATTGAGGCACTTACCTTGGTAAATAGAAAGAAAGATCATCAGCACAAAATAGACACAGAGAAGGAATTGTGTCTACCTCTGATCATCTGGCAAAGACATCTGTGATGCCCTGATGAGAGGGAGGAAGAAAATCAGTGACCCAAATGCTCAAACTCTTCCTGATGGAGACGTGAAAAGAGAGAGACTGCACTATCTATGGGTGATGTTGTATTCATTTAAGAAGTCCCTTGAATGAAAATGTATCAGACATCTTGCAGGGAAGAGAGCGTTGTTCACTATTACCCATTGACCTTGGGTTGTTCATCACAATTACAATGGAAAGACAGTCTCAAAATCTACTTTAACCTTAGACCTTCCTTTCCTGTACTTCAGTGGAGAAACACACGAAAAGGTGCCTGCCTTTCTGCCTGCAGAGGTTACTAGTCTCATTGACTTCTGCAGGGTGCAAGAGCAGAGGAAGAGGCGAAGAGAAACAGGCAGAGAGACAGGTTACTCAGTCCTCCACCTTTAATTTGGCTGAGCTCTTTAGGCAGAAAAAGAGTTGCACACTGACTTAGGGAGGCAGCTGAGAAGATACACTAAACGTTCTCTCTTTGTGGGGCATACCGAACTCGCATTTCCCCTCCCTTGAGAGGTCTTCGGCATGTTTCTAATTGATGTCACATGAACTTTGTGATGGATAGAAAAGGAGCCGAGACAAGGAAGAGCACAGAGAGAGGAAGTGTTTAGATTTCAGAGGTAAGTAGATGGACAGATTAAGTACAATTGATTTTATGCCATAGCTCTTTGATAGCCAGTCAATCACATGCAGCTTTGGGGCTTCTCGATAGGGCACAAAGGGGAAGGCAAGCAGCAGTGCCTCGATCAGCACTCACTGACTGGGCGGGGTGGCTTTACACACTGTCCAATGGCTCAAACCCTTTTCCCCTGGCATCATCTCAGCCCTTCTGGGAAGTAATACCTTCTTTTCCTCAAGAATCTCTCAGCCACAGAGGATCCAAAGTACTCTCCTGACTTCATGCCACACACACAAACTATTATTTCACTCATCAGGGAAATGTAGCCTCTCTCTAGGGATGAAATCTGGCACCTGTTTAATGAAGGACTGCAAAACTACACAGTAATGTAGGACCAGGAAGCAAAGAAGAAACTGTTACATCTGGACAAAAAGGGAGATTTTGGAAAGCAGAAGAAAACCAACGCATGTCAGAATATTATGCAAAGCACCATGGCCGAGGCTCTAATAACTGTGATCATATAAGATCTATAATGTCTATCTCCTGCATAAGGTGATAGCTGTTGGGATACAAAAGATACATCCCATGCATTTGTCCATGAGAAAGTTAATGCAGAAGACAGGGAAAGAAGAGAGACAAAAATAACCAGAAGCTGAAGCTGTTCCGTTAGGGTAACAGGAACTGTCATCTTGAAACAAACCATGGGCGTATGTAATATAAGAGCATGGTCATCTTTCACTATCTGTCTCCTTGAAGATCTCTCTAGCTGTGTAGCCTACAGGAGAGTGTTCTGCACAAGGGGTTATGTACTCTTCCGGGAAACACAAGAACTGAGATCTCTCAGATTGATTGCTCTATTCACATCTGTATGTGCTCCCTTTTCTGCCCTCCCCATCCCATCAGCCTCCTTTTGACATTGCATCATCAGTTGCTATCAAGATCAGTTTTGCATTGCCCACCACGCCCAATTCAGAAATGGCTGAGAAACTACCTCATTGACATTGATGCCATTCCTCTCCATGTAGGCCCTGTCATTCACCTGTCCCCCTTCCATAAACTCCATCAGAAGGACACGCCTTGTTGAGAGCTCCCAATAGATCCTGGGGACCTGAAAAAGGAAAAGATGGATTAGGTCAAATGACAGGCTGTGAAAGCAAGGAGAATGTGTCACACATAACCCAGAAAAGGAGTGAAAATTGAAGAGGCTGAAGTGAGGACTTATTTTTTTCCTGAGCACAAGGGAGGTAAATCCATCCACCAGCTTCTTCCCCAGGACAGCAGCAATGCATGCAAGGACAACACACCAATTCAACAGCAGCAGGATCTGTCCTCGTGCAACATTTCTAGCCATGCTCTACAAGATTTTGACCACAGCCCACTACCACTGACATCTGAGAGCTTTCTTACCTGCTCTGCAGCTCCTCTAGCTGGGCTGTTTAACTATTACCTACTGCATGTTTCTGAATCATCCACTCAGCTCCTTCAGACAGGAACTGCATCTCGTTTGCTACGCACAGGGCCCACTTAACGCAGCTCTAAAAATGATTAGCCATCGTCATAAATTGTATCTCCGCAGTGCCCCTTGGAACACAAATGCCTTCGAGCTGACAAACCATGCATACTTAGGCCATCTGCAATTGAACTGGGAGAAAAATCAAGTATCACAAATAAGGGGCTTGTCACAGAAACCCTGGGAGACCCTTAACTCTCTTATTGCCAACGTGACAGTAACAAGTCTAAAATGTCAAAGCACTTTTCATTCAATCTGCAGTAAACCAAGCTGAGTGAGGTACCGGTAAGAGGCCCGGTGTCACCAAGGGAGGCAGTGACGCAGGCATCACTTAGCCTGGCTTCCCCTTTTCCAGCCTCTCTCTCCAGCCAAATTCTTTCCATGCTGAAGTCCCTAGTGTCAAGAGTCCTTTTTGCTGAAGTTCCCTTTGGATATTCCTAACATCCTTGTGCTGACCAATCTCCCAAGCTGTCCAGATTTGCCTTTGCACACGGGTGAAGCCACACAGGTACATTTTACCAAAGATATACGGGAGCTCCACCCATTCCTGTTACTGTGTCCCAATACAGATACACATTTTGGATCCTTTAAAGAGACAGCTAGCTGTGCAGCCCCCTCTCCTCACCTGCCTGACTCAGCTGTGGACTCAGGACTCCCACACTGCAAGTGTCCAGTGCCTTGCGGCAGGACGGGAAGAGGTAAGGTGTGTTGTCCATCTAGCATGACCAAAGCCAGGGGAACCAGCCAGGCCACTGTAGCCCATCATAACTCCTGAACAAGCAGTATTTGTTCTATATCCTGCTTGTAACTACTGACAGTGACTCAGTCCCTCATAAACTATCTGCCTCCCCCACTGTTCCTGTCCTAGAGAGACCATTTTCCCAATGTAACCCACTTTTACCTTACCATGTGTGTGCCACTTTAGATCAAAGACTCTTTTGCTGAGCAATTCCAGTATCTCCCAGTCCCACCGTTCAACACTCCCAGCATACTTTGCATGTTAACCTTGCATAGACTTTGATGCCAGAGATCCACTATGGACAAGGGGGATTCAGTTACTCACAGCCTTCCCAGCTTAACTGGATGTCCATTCTTTGCAGTTAGATTGGTGAGAAAGCAAACCAACTCCAAAACTAACAGTAGCCCAGCCCATTTAGCTCACTGATCCCTGCTGCTTTAAATCATTTCAGATGACACTCATTCTTGTCTCAAGATTTACAGGGGCAAGTCAGTGGGCTTGTAAAGCACTATCCATGCTCTCGGCAATGCCTCTCTCACTCACAGCCAAATTCTTCAGTGATTTTTTTAATTACTCACAGATGTTTTGCTGTAATGCTAGTGCATGGAAACAATTTATCTCTGGCTTTAAAAGCTCAAACAGGTTCACAGCACAAAATCTACTTCTTAGCTTTCTAGTGTGTTTAGGAAAATTAATGATACAGGAGCCCAATTCTTCCGTTGCCTTTGGGTGATGAACACGTCTCTGAATCGGCAGGTCAGACGGGAGGATCCATTATTTAGCCATCTCAAGCCATTTGTTATTGTTACAGATAGTGATATCATGATAGCTGCTTAACCCAGTGAGGAGGTGATTGGTCGTCTCCATGGGGATTTACTTCACAGTATCCTAGTTACAGCTGCAACGGATACAGCTCTCCAAGCTGCATCACTTCCGATAAGCGCCCACTCAGCAAAATCATTGGCCTTTGGCCTTCTGCAGATCTGGTGGCTTCCAGCTATCTGTGTCTATGGGAAGGCCACTGCTGCCACTGGGATCCAAAAGAACTGCCCCAAACCTGAAGTCAGGTGACAAGGAATTATAGCCCTGGCATGGAAGAAGCAAGGAAAAAATGGATGCATCAGCCTGTAAAGTCTAACAAAAACTCACCTCATTTCAGACATCTGTCACTTCCATCTTGGGACTTCTGCATAAACAGGAGGTGAAAACCTCATTTTGATATGTGTATGCAGGAGGGTCCAAAGCAGGGTGCATTTTTTGCTGCCTTTGTGTATATGCAAATGCAGTTACATCAGTGACTGTGCCCACAGCACTATATGTGCTTGACCATACTTGTGTATTTCCAGAATGCACTCAGTGGAGGCTTGGGCTTCTTGTATGTCCGTGAAAGATTTGTGCACATGTGAGTTTGAAGATGTGAACTTATTCCTTTCCAAGAATGAGATGTGTACATGTCTGGTTGTATTTCAGACATTTGTCAGTGACCTTAGTGTGTACCAGGGGAAGTGGGGTAAGAGTGTCAGTGGGGAAGAGCAAAATATGGGTGTTGTTGAGTTTGAGTATGAAGGTAACATGAATGCACTAGCCATGGATGTGTATGAAGGTTGTATGCTTAACTCCGAAGTGAGAATGTGCTTTTTATCCGGAGGAAGGATTCATGTGAACATGCTTCCTCCTGAGATAAACAGTGTCCCCAATCCTACTTGACACTACCAGCTTCAGTCTAGCTTTTCTGTTTTATGTCCATTTCTTGCTCTCAGTTGAGATAAAGCCCAGGAAAAGGTACCATCAGATGGCTCAGGAAAAATGTCAAATTCATAGGTCTCTGGACAAGTTCAGAAACAATGTTTGGGAAAATGAGTAGCAGGCTCCAGAGACTGGTGGCCCCAAGCCACCACTCCTCATCCAATATACGGTGCCTACAGCAGGAAACAGACAAGGAGGAAGCATGTCTCAGAGCAGTCTGATCTGTATCAGCAGAGCAGTCTACGATGAACAACACAGAGGGACTGAACTCCCTTCTCCCTCTGTATGGTTCCTCCAGGTGGTGAATGAGGTGCACAAGACACATAAAGTGAGACTATTAGTGCACATACACACACAGAAATATGTGTCCCCTCACCTTCAGGAAGTCAAAGTTCCTGAGCATATGAGCAACCTTCTCAGCATTTCTTCCTTCATTGAGGAAATCCAGCTCCAAGGGCAGATTCTTCTTAGCTTCTTCCACGAGCCACATGAACTCAAAATCTGGAAAGATCTGCTTCACAACCAAAAGGAGAACCTGAGAACAAGGAAACAGACAAACAGCTGCATCCCGGCTCCAAAGCCACACAGCTACACATAGTGCTGTTTTGATAGGATCATTTCATGTAACTTACAGACAAAAAAACCCCAACCTGCACCCCAAGTGCTTGTAGGGTTTGTGCAGTGTCATAACACAACACATGCCTTGGTTGTGCAACACACATTTCAGCTTGCCTTTCACACAGGCACATCCACAAGTTAAATGATGGCACAGACCAAAGGGAGCCCAGCTGCTTGCTGCCTAGAAATAAGTGAACAAAGCCCTGGAGAAGAGACCACATGGCCAGATCCCACCAAGGGCATGGCCCAGCAGTGACTCTCTTCCGAGTCCTATCATTCTATAGGTCACTGTTTGGCTTCATTCAAACAGCCCTCAGATAATGCAGAAGAGGAAGATCTAAAGACTTGACACCTCTATGTTACTTCTTCCACTACTGAGCAAGAATTTTGCTAGCACAGAAAATCCACTGGGCAGTTCAGAGAAGACAGTCGAGTTTGGATACAGGTAGTAGCCTACAGATCTTCAAGGGACATTCCTGGTGGGGTGAGAGGGTGAGTTGCTCCTCGGCATCAGTCACAGTCATCCTTAGCAATGCTGAGGTGGTGTTTTCTAAGTATCATACATCCACCACCTGGCATCTTCTTCTTAAAGGGATTAGGTATTCAGCTGCACAGGGCCTTGGAAAGCCTAGCTGAAAAGTTCCTGGAAATGTTTGCTTAAAGCAACATTTAAGGGGCAAGTGATGGGCAGTCCTTCCTGAAGAAAATCAAGATCATGTGATTGGATGGAATAATCAAAGCTGCACAGCGGCCAAGCATGCTTTGTGTTCAAATGAAGGGCCAGTTTCTCAACCAGCATCACAAATTTACACAAGCTGACAATCTGGACCACATCTTAAGGAAAATAATTTGTTTGGCTTTTTTAACTACTTGAGTCATGAAACAAGAATAAAACATAAAAATGCAATCCACTTTACTGTCTTTATCTTACTTGTTCTGTACATCCATCTGAAAACAAAAACAGACTTGTCAGTGTGTGTTCCTGGACAGTTTCCCTTTCTAGATCTCTACCATTGAGGTGGGAATTCCTGCACTGCAGGAGAAACATTTAAAGCACACACAGAAAGCTGCTATCATTGAAATGTATGACAAAAAATAAATTTATGAACCATCACTGCTCCTGTTCAGCTGTGTGAAAACATTTGTTCTCCACCCCTGTCTCTACTTCTGTTATCTAAATGTCAGTTCCAAACTCAATGTTCCTTTAAAAATGTAATCACCAGGTTCCAGACACTATTGAATGATTTTTCTACTGTTATATCTAGAGGCATAAATCCTTTCAAATTTATGTCACCCAAATGAAATGTAACCAGTGATCTTCATGAACGTGTACATAAACTTTATAGGGGCTGCAGGATTATTTCATTGGTGCCTGATGTAAGAAAATTAATGCATTGTTTTTTGCTGTCTTTAAATGCTGTTTTTAATCGATTTGCCAACTTGACCATCAGCAGGGACATACTTAACAAGTATCTGGCCTGTCCCTTTTCTGACATCTGTCTAACATATTGTCTTGAAATAGGTAATTGATATAAGAAGAGCAGTGAGGTATCTCTCTCTGGATTTATCAGATGCTGTACTGATTTTTAAAGAGTCAGCACTGATGCTATGAAACCTCAAGTGAATTTAGGAATTTTCCATCTAGCTTTTCCCATTCAGATTCCTTCCCATCACTCTCTAAATAAGACCATCTCCATCAATATTTAAATCAACATCCTACCTAGCTGCAATGTCTGTCTGATTCTTAAAGGACCAGAACCTCAGTGCACATAATCTGGCTTTCAGTGCAGCCTACACAGAAATAGTCCCACACAAGAATATGATGGTGCATGTAAGCCAATACTCCACAAGAGACCCTTTAAAAACAAGACTGCATGTGTCATGTTGTGAGCTACTTTCCCATTGCTGTGTGTACACAACAGATCTCAAGGATGACAAATTAGACTGTCTGTAGAGGAAGGACAATACTAAATTGCTGAAAGGAAATACACTGCTTTAGTTTCAAGTTTCCCAGGAGAATTAGTCTAAAAACAGAAAACACAGGAATAATTCTAAAATTATTTGTTTAAATGTCTCTTACCAGTTTAACCAGCAATCACAGCAACACAGTGTGAGGGGGGAATTTTTCTGTGATACCCACTGTTAAAAGGGCAAATGTCCCAAGGTGGGTCTAGGTCTTGGCTCATTCATACACAATCCTCTTATTGCCCTGGTTTCACAGTCTCTCATTACCTGCTCATCCTTCTTCCTTTACTGCTTAGTTTCTGCCATCCTGTCCTGGGCAGGAGTGAAGGATGCCATAAGCCCCCTGCGAACTGCTGTGAATGTGATGACTCACAAAAGCAAACTCAGTGGGCAGACCACTGCAGTCAGTCCTGAAGAGGACCTGAATCTAATCCAAATCTACAGCTGGACCCAAAGCCAGTTCAAACAGTTCTCTGTTCTCAAACCAAACTGAAACAGACATGTCCCATCTTACTGGGATATCTTTATTGAACCCCAAAATTTCTTTCACTACAAGTTCAAAATAAATATTCAGCTGCAAACTGATGTGCTCCAGCTGGAACCAGCTGTGCTTCTTTGCACACTAGCCAGGATTGCTCAAAGCAGGGTGGTTTAGCTGCCTAAAGAAGCTTTAGTTATGTGCTCCTTTGAGAGGGTGCTGGCAGTACCTTTGATTCCTGATCTCCTGTGACGGACAACTGTGTGTCACTGCATCACCAGTACCCTCTAAACACTTATCAGACCCCCTCAGCTTAATCTTCCCCTCATTAGTCCCATAGACTATCATAGAATCGTTTAGGTTGGGAAAGACCTTTAAGATCATCGAGTCCAACCATCAACCATGCCCACTAAACCATGTCCTGAAGTGCCTTGTCTACACGCTTTTTGAACAGCTCCAGGGATGGTGACACCACCACTTCCCTGGGCAGCCTGTTCCAATGCCTGACATGTCTGCCAATGGATGTGCACATTACTGTACTATACATACAGATACATCCTTATTAGGAGAGCTAAAAGCTTTAGTGTTACCATATACAGGCCTAATCCTTCCCTCCTCCTCCACCTCAGCCCCACCCCCATTTCCTCTTCCGTGCCATACTGCTGGCATCTTTGAGTAATTGCAATGCAGTGCAGTGCCACAGCTTTTCTCCAGTCCTCCCTTCAGTGGGCTAGAATTAGAAATTTGGGAGAAGCTACAGCATTGCACTGGGAACATAAGTGGTATGCACCAGTCAGGAGAGGAACAGGAGACAGGCATTGTTCCTAGCTGAATTCCTCATTTGTATGTCTGCCCATTAGGCGACTCCATATTTCAGTGTTTTTGTTTCCAGCATGAATCAGCTAAGCATTAAGGAGCTGATCAAGAAACAGAACTGAATCACAGCAACCTCAGCCACTGTTGAATCCACAATGGAATTTAACTGAAGAAAAACACACTAATCATGGGGAATGATTTTTCTTTGGCCACACAGACCTGACTGCAAGGGAAACTGAGACCAGTTTAATAAATCCCTCAATGAGCACACAGGCTGGAAGAGACACTTCAGGACTCACTCTCTAGTTTTTAAATCTCGTATGGACTTACTCTGATGTCACTCATGTTTACCTGTCTTCTCTCACTGCCCCCCTTCGCTCTTACCCTCTTGTTCAGTCTCTTCGTCCACACAATCGCCTCCACTGCAATCCTCACCAACTTTCTGTATTACTCCCGTAAGACAACATTTATCTCTGTGGAGGTTTCAAAGCTACAAGATGGTGGTGTTATACTTGCTTACACCATGTGTGAATGTGGCCCCCACATGTTTCAACGGCAATTGCTCTGTAAGTCAAAGCCAACAGATAGTTTTACCTCCATGAGCAAAATATCCTTGGAGCTCTGAGCTTGGACCTTTGGGTGCTGGATTTTCACTGCCACCGTTCTCCCATCCTGCAGCACTGCCTTGTGCACCTGGGCTAGCGATGCGGCTCCCAAAGGAGTGTCCTCAAAACTCATGAAGAGCTCTTTTATCTGCAGGAGAAGAGAAAGAGGCATCAGCCTGGGGTAGCAGAGACTATCCTAAGGAAAGCCCTGCCCACAGGCCAGAGACATGGGCACGCTCAGCTCTTTCATCCTTCCTCTGTCCCCTGCCTGAGCCTTGTCACTGCTTGGCCTCCCAGTGAAGCCCGCCAAGCACAGAAGTGCCCTGGAGATACTCTGCTTATGGAAGCCTGTAGCAGAGCCCCAGCAGTGCATTTCAGCTAGGAAATGGAGCAGCCAGGTAGGATGTGAGGGACCCCTCCAGGCTGTCCTGAAAATGGGTTGGAGCAATTATGGTCAGCATCCTTGGTTGTTACTGGGTGCAGAAGCCAACAGCTGTCCCTCTGCATATATTTCTGTTGCAGATTATTTAATACCACCCACCACCACCCCCTGAAACCTGACAGTGCATATTCCCATGCATTACACCTGCATCAGCTAGCTTACTGGGTGAAAACCAGCACATGACTGGGAGCAGTGGTAAGGGCTGGATTCAGTGGGGGGGACAAAAATTGCAGTTGGCACGTCTGACGACTTGCCTGAAAACATGTCTTATGTGATGGACTTTCTCACACCTCCCGTAAAAGTAACCAGTGCTCTCAGCTCAGAAAAAGTACCAGGTGGGGCCAGCAAAGTGCTCTGCAGGCAGGAGAGGAAATTACTAGCAGCTCTGGCTGTGAAACTCAGACTGTAAGGACAGTTGCAGATGAAGAAGTAGATTTACCAGGGGGATGTCCAGGAAGCAAAAACCTAGACACACATGGGTGAGGCAAGGAGAGATGGGCAAAGGCCCGTCTGCTCTGCAGAATACAGCAAGCACCCTGCTAGAGACCCTCAGCGCAGCACAGGGCAGCTCAGGCCCTGGAAACTCCATTACCATGGTAGTGTGGTATCAGCCTGGCTAACTAGCCAGGCCCAGCCGCACAGTTAATTAGCTCAGAGGGAGTGCCAACACCGTTATGTGGCTCCAGGCACAGAGCTCGTTCATGTAATGCTAGTTGAGGGTTTCTGTCCTGCTCTGTAGAGCAAGGTGCAGACAAGCTCTGTGGTACCCACAAGTCAGCAAAGGGAACCTGTCCCACACTTCCCGTGGGCTGGACTGATTTCGGGTGAGCAGTTGAGAAGCCTGTAATTTATGCAGTAACAAAAAAGAATGTCAGTGCATTTTTATAACCTGCTTTTAAAAAGGTAATTAAAGATGGGAGCTGCAGCGACCTAGTAATTAAGTATGAATAAAGACCTTCTAAGCAAAGTCTTCATGCAAAGCGTTAAACGAATGTTCTTTTTGCTGACAAGGAAGAAAAATACTATACAAGGAGCAGCCTGTTCCCTCCTGCAGCTGCCAGGGAATGAGCCCCCTCCCACACCACTCTACCCTTTCTCTGCCAGCCCCTTCCACAGAAAACTATTGCTAGCATCAAACTGCAGCATTTGCAGCAATTAGATTCCAACAGAGACTCAGCTGCCTCCAGTAATTCACCAGGAAGGTCCATTTTATTTATTTATTTAATTCCCTTTGGTCCTGGCAGCAAAATCAATTAAGTAAAACAACTGCATTTAAAAACAACTAGTTATGCATTTTTTAATTACAGCAGGTCCATAATTCAAAGCTATTGACATTCGTGTCTCAAGAGAATCCAGTAAGGTACATTTATAGTAAGATCACATATAAATTGGATAAAATTCCATCTGCCCTGGATTTCAAAAGCTTTTAATTGCCTACATGGTCAATCCAACCATTTTCACCAGTATTGAATACATGCAGGGGAAAAAAAACAGAGCTGCACATATTCCCTCTGGCAGGAATAATATATACAATATTCTTGTGTGACTAAGTTTTCTAACGAAACATCATTTGAAGAAAGCTGTCTCTGGGAGTTCTTTTGGGCAGAGGATTTCATTTAAAAACTTGTTATTTAGGACATGAAAGCCAGGTTAGCAGTCATGTCCATTACAGCCAGCCCAGTGGCCCTGCTGCAATTCAAGGGGGAATTTGTGCGCACCCATAGGCTGCAGGTGAAGGCAGCAAGGCAAGGGACTGCAACAGGGCCAGAGAATTGATGGCTCCTCCAGGAGCACAAGGGTAGAGCGTGCACATGGAGGAGGGAGCTGATCACAGCGGGCCATTACATGAGCAGGTGTGAGGCTGAGATAAAGCAGTAGCACAATTACAGCTGGGCTCCAGGACCCCCGACTTAGCAAACCACCCTCATTCATTACTAAATTGTCCTTTAGCAGCTTGCTGGAGGCAGCTAGTGCCTCTCATGCAGGCTGTGTGTCCCAGACAGCCAAAAGCAAGTGAGAGGCTGTATGACACAGAAGCAGAGAAGAGGTGAGCCAGGCGCCCACGCTGCCCGCCGGAGCACGGGGTCCCTCGTAAGGGAAGGCGGCTGCACCCATTGCACGCAGGCAGGGAGTTCCTGGAGCAGGCTGCAGGCTCTTACTGCTCACAAGCACCCAGCTGATAAGCACCCTTAACAAAAACTCTAACCATCATTTCCAGGATGGATAATTAGCAAGCAAAGGTCTGGGACAGTCTTGGAGCCCACCTGACCTGACACCTAAGGAACTCTCCTTTCAGGCCACAGCTAGTTTCAAAGGGCCTTATCAAACTGGCTGTTACCATCTGTAATCCTGGCAGGAGATGAAACAAGCATAGTTTCCAGACAGGTTTAATTAAGGTTTAAAAGAGAGAAAAGGAACTTTAGGGCTGCTTTTTCACAGGAACAGGACAGCCAGCTCCTGGTTTACAGCTGTACAGGTGAGCGGTGTCCCTGCATGCAGTGGTTTCCCTCACCAGCCTTCTGCACAGCCAGCTCCCAACTGGGCATGTGCTCAACCAGCAAATGAATGCGTCACTGTACTTCACTGACTGGAAACACAGCCCTGACTGTTTAATTCTGAAGAATGAAGCTCATTTAATTTTAAATATGCAAAATCTTTTCATGATTGTTGGTATTAGTATTCACACCTCAGGGAGCTGATAAAAAAGCTCTTACAGGATTTATCTACTTAGACACTTATTAGTATGTATTTGTGCTGAGGTTGCACCTAGAGACCATCATTAAGCCCAGAATGCCATTGTGCAAGGTGCACAGCCACTGCAGTCCCTGTACAAACTCACACTTTCTAGGAGTCCCCAGTTGTCACTTACAGGCCTCCTCACATGCTGAAGTGCCTTCCCAAAACATACACTGCTCTGCCTGAGGTCTGTGTCACACACCAGCTGATGCCACAATGCTGAGCATCAGAATGCCTCAGTATTTTTTGTGAATCCTGTCCTTAAACACTTAGGAAGTTACTGGAAGTCAATTGGATTTAAGCTCCCAAATCCTGAGTCCTTTCTGAAAGTATTACTTTACAGGACCTGCCCAGCATGTTCTGAAAAGTCTTTGACAGAGCTGGCATTTAACCCAGATATCCCCAGTTTCAGCCTGGTTTTAATCTCCAAACCATAAATGTTAAATGTGCATGTCTTGCTAGTTAATTTCTTTTGAAATACACCGCCTCTTAATCCTAACCTTTTTATATCCATGTGCTGCAGCAAATGATCAAATATTACCCCTGGTTTCAACCTGCCCACTCCAGAGAGAAGTATGCTCCTCCCTTCCCTCTCCAGAAAGGCTGCTAACAAGGTACCCCGGAGCAGGAGCCTAAATCATGGAGTCCCTTCCTGGCCCAGCACTATGTAACATCATCCCGAGTGGGATGTGGTGGCTCCGCTCTGCCATAGTGACCACAGCAGATGAACGGTGGCCATGTGTCAGCAGTTTGTTCAGGACAAACTTAAGGTGCAGTGGGATGCAGGATCACTAACAGAATGTGTCTCAACAGCCCAGCCCCGTTTATCTGTCAGACTGAAACCCTTCCAGCATGGTGCTCCAGACCCCTGTATGTGGTGCAGCCAAAAAGAGGCCACTATGGGGTCTAAGTAAGAATATTTTGCATTACAATTCCTATCCAGGAGGTTTCCAGCAGAGTCCAGGACAGTTTGCAAAATTCTGGTTTTCCACAACCACTTACAAAGAACCTTTTGTCAACTCTGCCAGAGCTGAACCAGTCCAGTACAGGTGGTGTCAGTGAGGAGACTTTCAAATGCTCAGCATTTCCCAGGGGAAGAGAGTCCTTCACCAAAGCATTTCAAAACTGCCTTCAAATACTTCCCAGGAATTCAAAGGACTCTTCAGCCTGGAAAGAGAGACAATGGGGAGGGAATGTCACAGAGCTCTGTAAAATCATTTCTGTCATGGAGAACGGGATTGGGAACGCTTGTTCACTCCATAGAAGAACTTGGGAGCAGCAAATTGTCGATTAGCACACAAGATTACCAGACGGCAGGATTAAAACAAGCAAAAAGAAGTATTTTCTCCCCATACCAATGAAGCTGTGGAACTCATTGCCACAGGACGTTATGAATACCAGAAGTCCAGGTAAGTAGATAAATCAATGAAGAAAATCCATCACAAGTTATTAAACACCAAGATACAATCTCTGGCCCAGGAAATCTCTAACCTTCAGATTACTGGATTCGGGAAGATCATTCCAGGTAAAGCTTAACTGTATGCCTGCCATGCTTTTATAGCCTTTGTATCTTAGCCAACACCAGCTACAGTTGGAGGCAGAGTGGTGGGCTTCAGCTTTTGGTCTGATCTGTACAGTCATCCTTATGCCCTTTAGAAGCTCTTCCCACCAGCCCGACCAGTCTCAATGACAGCAGGATGGACAACGGAGGAATTGTTTCACCTGCTGCTAGCCTGGTACTCAGTTGCTGTTTGACAGCCTAGAAAGTTACTGATAGACCCTGTAAGTTTCTGAGTGCAAAGGGTGTGGGGGAGCCACAGCTGGAAGTGGCCCGGTCTCCAGGGCAAACTCTGAGCTCTGGTAACAGTGCTTCTTCATGAAATGTCTGTCATGTAACTTTCAGACACTAAAGTTGCTTCTGCTACAAAAGTAAGGTAAATATGCCAGAACTGAGTGTAAATATGCCCATGTTGGGGGACTCTGCCAGACTCTGGCACATCTGGGGAACATGCAGCAGGAGCTGAGACCATCTCAGACAGAGACCATCTCCAGTCACTTCACTGTGTTCCACAGCTTCACCAATCACAGCCATTTCACAAAAAGGGGCCCAAAAGGGATGATGCTATTCTCTTATCACCAAAAAAGCAATGCAAACTGAAACATTCAAAACCTCAACCACAATTTCACAGCAGATCTCCTCTTCTGATCACAGCATACTGTAATTGCTCCCGAGTCTTGCATTTTGTATTTGGAGATAGCAATCTATTAGACGTCCTGCTATTTCAGAAGGGACTGACTAGGCAACAGGATTAACTTGAACTTCTTGCCTCCAGGATACTCATCACAGACCATTATACAACAGAGCTCCATTAACAACAGTATTGTGCTGTGATGGCCAGAAGCAGCTTGCAGTCTCCTGGCATTTTGATGCCATGCAGCAGCACAGGAAGATGCACATGGGGAAGCTGGTATAAATCCATTCAAGACAAAGGGAATCATACAGTTGGGAGACAGGTCCATGGCGGAAGCTGACAGCAAGACAGGTAAATTTTGCACATCTCCTTGTGCTGTGATTCTCCAAGCTGGAACTCCCTAGACGAGGTGACTCGACTCATCTGTTTGTTCCATTCCTGACAGAGACAGCACTGAACAGTCCCCTCTTAATCATGGTTCCATGGATGGCAATTTGCTAAGGTGAGCTCAGTCTGTAGGAGCCTTCTGAGATTTACACAGGGATCATGCTGTCTGCATCCTCCCAGCTGAGACAATGTGGGGCACTGTGATAATAGGATTGCTTGCTGGAAAACAGACCAACACAATACCACTCTGGGAAAACAGTAGGTTTCCCAGGGAAGTTTTAGGGGCTGCAGCTGCCATCTTAACACTGCCTAGTACAATGTCCCCTCTATTTCATGTGGCAGAATAGCTGAAGAATTACTCAATTCTATGATACAGCATTTCTAAGGCTTGTGGCCCCCAGAACTTCTGGAATTCACTTTATTGACACTAGGACCCTATTATTCTCAGAAGTCTGAATGCTTTTCCTGGACTAGGTTTAAGGCATGTGAACCTCATCCTTGACTAGTCATCTTTTCAAGAACATAAACCATACAGATAACTGTCCATGGCATGAAGGACTCACTGATCCCTACAAGTCTGCAAGACCAGAGTTCTAGCCATCAGAAAATGTTACCTTGGAGTAGAGCAATCTACTTCCCAGACAGCAAATGAAGGTTTTTTCCATTGTCCCAGCCTTTCTATCCCCTCTACGAAAACAAAATGTCACAGTGTTGCTCCAAGAATTATTAAGACAGCAAAAAGTGAAAGATTAGATTTATCGCAGCAGACAGTGGATTATGAAGAATAATTCATCAAATGTCAGAACAAAGAGCCCACAATTTATAGGCGGCTTTGTTGAGTCAGTGAAATCTGATTGGACTTCTCCCCACCTAATGAATGCCAGGCCTAATTGATGGTTCCTAAATGCATCTGTCAAGAACATGTATTTATTAACTCAGTATTTTTAATAATATTGTAGATATATACAGAATAGTGGTTTTCTTCTGAATTGTTTCCCTGGTGTTCATATTACATATACATGTAAGTGTGAACGTATATAGAGGTATACACTGCATCCAGATGAATACAGCTAAAAGGTATCTATTCTGATGCACTGAAACAATTACATATGGCCTATTACACAAAATCCCTGCATGTTTCAGTGCACAAGATGGCAAAGCAATGTGGTCCATTTCAAGGGGACATGTACATAAGGTGCCTGCCTAGAATTTGGAAGAGCTGAGCTCTAACATTGGCTCCCCCTGATATCCCACGTGATGCTGGGCCACACCATGTCACAGAGCTCATGCATGGATCAGCAGAATTAGGGCTGTCCACTCAGCTATAAATCTGCCCTAATTTAATTTCTCAGGACCAAATTTGTAACTTTAATATCTTTTTAAAAACCTATCTGTATAATACATATACAGCAGTTACTACACACACAGTCACAGACATGTAACTTCATCTGCCAAGGGTATACCTTTGCTCCTGGCACGCTGATCACTGCTAACTCAGTGAATCACTGCTAACATGGCACCGCAATAGCACAAAACCAGGGCTGTCCATCAACCATCAGCCTTTCTTCTGAGAATGGGCTGTGAGCCAGCTGGGGTATGAAGTTCATCTTTTCCTGTTATTTCTACCTGGTACCACTTTGGTACTCTGCAGCCCACTATCAGCTATACCACTGAGAATCTTCTCTGGGATCCTACGAACAGCGTTTCCTAGTCACAAAGCCATGAATGTTACAGCAAATGAAATGTGCTAAAGGAAAAGTGTTTGATCTCATCATCTGGAGACCAAAGTTGGCTCACTCATTCACTGCCTGATACCTAGGATCCTGGCTACTCCCTGTTATGCTCACCTACCATCCTCTTTCTGTAGTCTCTTCTGGCTAGAAAAGCAGTGGCAAAGCCTACATGAAGCCACCCTTGCTTTCATCTCATACATCCACTGAGCTGTACAGCACCAGTATCAGTCTACTTGCTATAGTACCTTTAACTGTTACAGACCCATACTTTGAGGAAAAGCGTCTTTTACTCCATCCCTGATGACTCCTGCTTAATAGTCTGTGCTCAGACACACACATGGTAGCTTCATTTATTTTCCTGAGTAAAGTCAGATCCTTAAGACAAGGCAGAACTGTCTAAGAATATCACTCATCCTGGATCGAAGCCAATCTCAGTGGTGACAGCTACAACAGGCAGTAACAGCAAGGAGCAGACAGAGCTGATGTACGTCTCCTGAGACCCTACCAGTGAGGTGGACCTCATCTCCCATCATTCTCAAAGGTGAGCCACTTACCCACGGCTCCCACAAACAAACAATATTCAGTCCAATAGATGCAAAGATTGTCATGGCCAGACTGAAACCTAACTGGCTCAGGAACATCCTCCTGACTGGCACAAGGAGATAAATGTTTTTCATCAGTTAAGCTATTGGGTGTCCTACTACCTTCCAGAGACATAGGGTGCTAAGATTAACAGACTACTCAGCACCCTGAGAGTCAATGCTTTCAACAGTTAGCATTCTACAGGTTTTCCACCAGCATCACCACAGCCTCTTCCATGCTTAGCTTCATTCAGCTGTTCTTTGTCCAAGTGCTGGTTTCACAAACTGCTCTGAAAGTAGACAGACTGCACATTAGACTTTTAACATAAGGCAGATATCAAGCTGGACAGTGGGAAAGCAGAGTCCAGATATTACCTGCAGGGCTAGCACAACATCTTTGGTAGCACAAGGGCATATGGCAAATCAAAGAAAGGAAACAGCAAAGCTGGGATGTCTCAGAACAAGTATCTAACACATCCACCAGTGTGAACATTACTCCTGGTCAAAGTACTCCATTTCAGACAATGCAAATAGCTTTCCCTCATGCCTGTAATCCCATGCTCAGAATGAAATTCCAGGAAGCTCTTTCTTTCTAAAATGTCCATTACCAAACGAAAGATTTTGCTATTGGAAGCTGCATCATAATTTTAAGCTGCAAGTCCAGTTCACTTCCCTATAGAGAGGCTGGAAGGCGGAAGAACCTTACACCACTGAAATCAATTATTTCCTCAGGATTCCCCTGAGTGATAACAAAGTACCAGTCCCTCTAACCCTGATGTGGCCATTGGGAAAATGCTCATTTCCAGTTTCCAGATGCAGTTAATCAGCACAATGACCTGGCTTGTTCAGCATCCCACTCGTTCCACCTCAGAATAAACATCTTGTTCAGCTAGTCGTCTTCCTGCTATACTAAACCACTTCCACAGTCCAGTCTGTCTATGACTGGCCTCCAACAGCAGCTAGTGTTTCCTGATCCAGAGAGTCAAGCCAGAGTCCACCATCAGCTATGCTTGTGTGAAGAGAGAAGGTGGAAAATTATAATCTCTCTAAGTGCACACTAAATAGTGTCATTGTGCACTCTATTTTGCATTATAAGCATCTTACAGTCTATGCTAAATACACAGAACAAAGCAGAGTAAAGCTGAGGCATGTATATACATATATATTCCTATTCACTTCCTTCCATTCCATCATGCTGAAAAAGAAAGTAGTGACTTGTGAGCTACTATTCCCTCCAATAGTGCAGGCTATGGGGGCAGATGCTCCAACCTGCCCCATGTTCCTCGCCCTCCCCTTGCACATAAAAATGCTTCCCTTTATCTTAATTTGCTCTTTCGTCTTGAGCTGTCTCCCACTTGAACAATGCTTATTAAATCCACTCTTTTCCCTCTGTCTTTTTGGAGGAATATTACTTCACCCACATCTCTCCCGTCTGTGAGGATGGAGCCACACTTGTCAATCGTTCAGACAGATTGGAATCACAGTCCTTCAACAGCACACTTCTCCACTCCCAGCCATTTTTTTTGTGTTTTAATTGAAAGCACTCTCTCTCTTTTTTTCCTCTTTCTCCCCCTGCTAATAAAGGAAGCTTTCATTTGTTATACCAGTGTGCAGTGAGAGCAGGGCAGAAGACAACTCTCTGCCACCAGTAAACTTCCTTCTGCATCCCATCTGCCCAAAGGGACTCTTATTCCATGTTTCAGGAGGAACAGCAGTGGCCCCTTTCTACTGAGATCTTTGAGGCTTCCTGTGTTCTCTGCAACTCTTCAGCTCCCAAGCAATAGAGCTGAAAGTGCTAACATAGCAGGAACATCCCTGTAATTCCTAAGCACGGGAGCAGTTTCCTCAGCCTTCTGTTCCTCTAACAGCTCTGTTAGCATGTCTGAGCAGCTTCCTTATCCCTTTCCCAGCTTTCCAGAGATGTTCGACAAAGCTCTGCTCATAGGCCCTATCCCCACCACTGCATCTGGATAATAGCTCACATAAAATTCCCACCTCCTTTCTGGTGACTCGTAGTTCTACCTCTGTATTCTAGATTAGCCTGCTTCTAGTCAAACTACAAATACAGCCTGTCTCTCAGACATCTTCTTTCAGATAGTCATCTCCCTGTTCATATTCAACAAAGCTAAAGCACAGCTCCTGATCTTCCCACTCAAACCCTCTCTCCTGTCTCGTTTCACAACGGACAATGTCACCAACTTTCTGTCAAGCATCCCTGCAGCCTTGGCTTTGCCATCAACATTGACCTCCCTTCAGATCTCATTTCCAGGCCAGGTCTGAATCTAGTACTAGACACTGAGTACTAATGCTTGCAAGTGACAGGTGACAACAATCCAAATGTTCTCCCCCTGTCCCCCGCAAAGCTCCCATTTCCCTTGAGCCACACACAGACTAAAACATGTGGGGGTCCCCAACATACCCAGAACCCCTTGATCAAGTTCCTGCAGACATATTGCCAAATGACATATCACCCCTACAGGTGCCAACAGCCTGCTGCAAAGACAGCACATTTAGAAAGAATCATCAAACCATAGAACAGCCCAGGTTGAAAGTGACCTCAAAAGATCATCTGGTCCAACTTTTCATGGGAAAAGAAGCCTCGATGAGATTATCACATCTTGAAAACCTCCAGTGATGGGGAGTCTACCACATCCCTGGGGAGGTTGTTCCCATGATTGATAGTTCTCAATGTAAAAAATTGCTGCCTTATATCAAGATGAAAACTCTCCCCAAATGCCACAGAGACAGGGCCAGGTGGCACGTTAAGCAAGGTAAGATATAAGAAAGTATCCAGAAGCAAATGAATTACCAAGACCATTTTGACTCCAGGCATAAACATATCCCTGCCACCCACGGGCTGAAACACGAGTAGGAAAGGGTCAATGGACCCACAACAAACAGACTCCACCTTAGTCACAGTCAGGCAGAGGGAGACTTTGCCAAGATGCCCCAAGGGCCCATCAGCAGTAAGCCTGCACATCAGCAGCAGTCCTATGAGAAATAACCAGCTGCTAGAGCCTGAGGATATATAGGGACCTTCAGGAACACACATCACCTGTGCCTCATCTCAAATGTCTCTGATTCAGCTTTGAAAGACTGTGGGCTTTGAGAAGTGTGTGAAAGGGGTGGTGGTGGTGGAGAATTGTCTATGGGAAAGTTTATATGACTACACAGAGTGATGAGGGGATGTGTGGGGGTATATGTTTGGAAGAGGTGGGCTATAAATATCTGATCGGCAAGTAAAGCTGTGCCAGGGCTTGTGCAAAGAGTTAAGGAGGAGGCATGGGGCAGTGCATTGGTGTGCATAGCTTCTGCAGGGAATGATAGCCAAAATCCTCCATCCACAAAGAGGCAAGTGAAGAACAGGGTCAGAACAGGTGTTTGTGTGTGTGTGCAGAGGCAGGGTGTGCAGTAGGAATGGACGGCTGCATTGCAGGGTACATATGTGGCAGGACAGCACTGCATATATGATGTGAGGATATGCTACACTGACAGACCCTTCTACTCCAGCTCCTAAAATGGAGAGAGGTACACTCCCTTGAGTACTTTGTGGAATGCTTTTATGTGTCTCCTCAGAAAGGGATGAGGAAAAAGTGTTTCCAGGCCTGGGACAATGAGCAGGAATAACAGAAGGAGCACTGCACAATCCAGCAGCCTGTCACCAGGGTGAACAGAAGTATACTACAAAGAAACCACACAGAGGGCAAAGCCCAGTTGCAGCCAGATTCTGCCCAGCTATGTCCCTCCCTCAGGCTTTGGTCATAATTACATCAATGCAAACATGATAAAGTTTTATTGAAGCACAGCATTGCCCCAGAGTAATAGGACAGGGAAGTAGGAGTGAGGATCTGAGATGGACATGGAAGCACAAGTAGCCTGGCAGATGTGGGCAGCCTGAATTGAATTCATATCAAGAAAGGGATATAATGAGGTCACTACATTAGAAAAAAGTTGCTAAAAAGGCACTAAAGCCCTGCTGAAGATGTAAACCTCATAAGCCAGTTACTGGTGCTGACTGTGCCTCGATGGGATACTGAAACACTGGCACACCTAGCAGGCCAATCAATGCAAGAGGCACAGCTCTACAGCAGTCCACACCACAGAGAACAAGGTGCAGGGAGTGAAAAGAAGTCAAGGTAGAATAACTTACAAAGAGATCTGGATGAGACACTGCAGTTTGTATGCTTTGCAGCCTACTCTCAGAAAAAATGTACAGAGATCCAGAAAAGTCATTCAAGAGACAGCTGCATGGCAAATTAAATCCACAACCGACTCTGCCAACAGCATCACTGGCACCATGCTGGGGAAGGGGTTCTGTACATCCCCTAATAAGCAGTCATACAAACCCCGGAGCCCAGAGCTCTCTGCATTGATCGAGAGGAAAGTCCTATGCTAAGCCAGCCACATCATCTCCTGATTCCTTCTTGTGAATTTCTCCTCTGAAATCAACCTCTCCTTT
Organism: Aviceda cuculoides; assembly: GCA_035590195.1. Lineage (NCBI taxonomy): Eukaryota > Metazoa > Chordata > Aves > Accipitriformes > Accipitridae > Aviceda > Aviceda cuculoides. Next base: position 1,900,326 of record JAVJGG010000032.1, read on the forward strand.
CTTCTCCTGCCCATATTTCCCCTACTTTTCATGTCCCTGCTCTGATCCATCTGCTCCTTCTACAGTTTATTATCTGTCTCTTCCTTCCAAGTTTTTCCCTTGCCCCCAGATCTTCTTGTTGGGCTGCCAGATCTCTGGTTCAGCAGCGTAACTCGCTGACTTGCTCTCCTTAAAGCAGTGTCTTCTCTCATGTAAATCACCCTCCAAACCCAGCCTGTGAAACGGGCTTGTTCACTAAACTCTATGAATAGGAAAGTAGGCACAGCTGGCCTATTCATAATCAACATAAAAAATAGATTAGCACTTTACAGATTAAACATTATCGTTTCAACAGTTAACATAAATCAACTACACTTACAGGCCTAGCATTGCTGCTGCCACTGCAGGGTGATGAGCGTTGCAAAGGGAAGGGCTGCCAGTCCAGGGTGCAGTGGGAAACAGCTCGTTTGTCTTCCACCTTGAACATAAGTTCTCCTCTGGCACCCCCAGGGTGTACTGCTAGAGGTTGTTACAAGGAGAAAAGTGGGCTAAGGAAACAAAGGTAGGGGGTTAATTGTGATTAATTCACATGCATTTCTGAGCAATCCAGCAACCCACTATTCTAGAGTCAGAATTCAATTGCCCTACTTCCCTCCCTAGGGCTGATGCAGCTCAAAAACAGATGGAGCAACAGAATCAGCCTCTGGAATAGGACCAGGACAGGGAGCCTCTAAACACTGACTGGTACCTAGCTCTGTTTCCTACAGTTCAAAATCATTGGGCTCCTGTGGATAAGGTAAAGCAGTTTGGTAGATTCTACCTAATGTAAGCAGGGGCACCCATCTCAAAAACCACCTTATCATAACCTGGGGAGCCACCTCACCAAAGAAGGACTGAGGCCTGAGATACACTTCAGACATGCCCTGTGGAGAGCAAAGTCAAGAGACACTAACCCAGAGCCTGCACTAGCAGGTCAGGCTGCACCTCCACCTTTACCGGGTATAGGATACTTAAGTCACTGGAGATGCTCAACCCAATGAACTGTCATCAGTGTGCTACAGTTGTATTGTCAACAGAGAGATAAGGCCCACAGAACCAGTACAGTCCCTACTCTTTCCTTCTTCCCTGCTCACTCACTGAGAACCACCCAGTGTCTCAAATGTTTAGCTTGGAGCAGCCAACCTGTAATTCCTGAGCTGGTCATGATGATTGCAAGGGATTGGCAAAGGCCTTTGACAGGATATCCCATTAAGAACCAGCCTCACAGCTCTTTCAAACAAAAATGAAAAAAAAAAAAAAAAGAGAGGAAGAGGTTAGGTTACAGTCCAAAGGACAAAAGACAGCCTGGGACAAGAGGTGTGGGCTTAGAGGTTTTCTTGGCAGCCAGGGCAAAGTTCCTAGCCACTAGCAGTTCACAAAGGACAAGGCAGCAAAAGTTACATGGAGAGACTTCTTTAGTATAACCCCTCTTAACAAACCCTCGTAATTTTAATTGCTCTAGCCTTTCTTGATAAATGGGAATAACAGTTAATAGACCTGAACCAATCAGTTACATCCAATAAGGTGTTTGGCAAAATTAGCTTTGTTCTCCACTCACAACTGATACCACTTCAGTTTCATTCATTATCTGAAATGAGCCAACTAACGTATATTTTCTACTAATCATTTGAAATTTGGAAGGGTTAGTGCTGAACAGCCTCTTCCAAGAACTTGCCAATTTGAGATGGAGTGGTTATGTGAGCTTTGTAAGGGAGAAAATCGTGGGTTTGCTTCAGCTGAGCTCTCCTGGCACAAGCAATAGGTCATGTGAGTTCATTGCTTCAGTTGTCACAGCCAGCTTCACAGGTTTGGCTCTGAACCATGTAAAACCAAAGCACTGCAAAGCTTACAGAAAATAAGTGCAAAATGTGTTTAATGTTCACAAACATAACTTGATTTCCAAAGGCAACATGAGAAAACTTCCTCACTCGCAGGCTGGCCTGCCTACTAGGGACTGACGCACTTTGCTCACTAATGGTGGAAAGACATTTGAGACCCCTTAGATCCCAATTTTTGCTTCAATTCTCAAAACACAAAAGCATGTTAAGTGTGAGGCTTCCCACAAGGAGAATTTTCAGTATTCTCACCCATAGCAGCTTTTTCACAGAGAGGAAAACCTGCAGGCAGGGTTGAAGTGCTTTCTATAGCTCAGTACCCTTCCATGGAACTGGGAGCTGTCTCTCAGACAGATCCCAGAAGTGTCATAAAACAGAGCTTATTAGATCACTTTAAATCTTAAAAATTCACAAAAATGCTATGTGTCTATTCTGTGTGTTAGGAAAATGCAGATATGCCAAACGGGTGTTATAGCTCCTTATTTCATCTTATGTCATTTGTTTCATCTACAAATAACCTACTGCCCAAAGTTGCCAGACTCACTGCATCATGTTTTCATATTCCTGGTGGGTCAAGAGCCAAGTAACTGGGCAGACATAAAATACTGAAAGAAACCAGGAGATGCTAACCAGGCAGAATCAAGTAGGATATTAAAAGATCAGCGGGCAGGCAGATGACAGGATTCCCTGCTCCCTCAGAGAAAAATCAGGCACGCTAAACCCAGCCTGTGTCTAGATCAGAGCACCAAGTAAGAATATTTCTGAGTGTATCAGCAGCAGGCTTTGAAACAGAAGCCAGTCCCTCCACATGGAAGCTCAGTGTTTCTGCCCTTGCCCAGATCCTGCTGTGTCATAAATGCGTAGAGATTGCTGAGCAAATGAGACACACAGCATCTCTGAAAAAGGAAAGTTGCCATACGCAAGAAGGCCACATAAGGACTATTAATCTCAGTTACAGATAGTGATTTCCAGTGATTGTTTGGAGCTGGAAGGGTTACCCATGTGCTGAGAGGTGGTTTCTGCAGATGGCTAGAGTGCTGCTGTGCCACACATCTACCACCTCCGCAGGACGTGGACACTGAACACAGCCCGACACAGCTGTGGTGTGCACTGCCAGCCAAGACTTATTTGCATCAGAGCAACACTTCAGGTGTCATCAAAACTCTGAGAAAACTGTACTGAAGAGAGCTTACCATCTGCACATAAGACACTGTGATCCAACAAATACCGTGCAGGTATGTCATACACTAACCCCAGGCACCTAAAGAATTTGTAAATTAAAAGAAAAAAATGCCGCTACACATGCAGATCAGAACTAGTCCTTACCGGGCCATTCCCCATTGCATTTTCTGATCTCAAATCTTTTGCTTCCTTACAGAAGGCCCTCCAAAAAATCCTTCAGAAAATCCACTGTCCAACCTCCTGTATCATAAATCCTATTAACTTGAAGGAAGCCAAAGGAGATTATCCTCTAATCTATCCACAAAACCTTCCCTCTCTCAGGCAATGGGGCTTAGAGCACCCAGGAAAAGGCTGCCATGAGCAGGACTCTGCCAGATCCTCTCCCAGGAGCTGTGAGTGGAGAGAAAACCCATGGAAGAAGGGAGTACCCTGTCCCAAAGCTCCTCTGGCAAAAAGGACACGAGGTTGTCCTTGGCATGACACTAAGGGTCAGTAACACTGGAGCTTGCAAACAAAGGGAGTGGGGACACAAGGAACAAAGCAAGGTGGACCACCTGAGCCACACAAAGCTCCCTGTTTGCTTTCCCCATCTTGCCCTTGGCAGTGGAGCAGACATTCTGGGCAGCTACTGCCTGCAAGAGGGCTTGGTGTAGAAGCATCCACACTGAGAACCACCAGCAGCTGGGGCCTCTTACCAGAGACAGGGCAGGGAGAGCACAGTGGAGGCTGCAGCAGCAGCAGGACCTGCACAGGCAGCCGCTCCTGCCTTTCAGTTGAGTAATGCGGGCCCATTTGTTCTGGGTGACATTAATGCTATTCGCCATCCATCTCAGACTCTTTAAATTACCTTTTTATGGCCAAAATCCTTTTCATAATTGATAAAAATCTCTTTTTTATATCCCAAGTTATTGAAAAAAATGTGACTTTTTTTATTCCTCATTATAGTTTTAATACAAATGTGGTTTTTATTGACGGATGCTTGGAAGCCCTGACGGGCCTACTGAGAGAGGCTCAGAGGGGTGGGAGAAGAGCCAATTCCTCCCATCCCACTTCCCAGCCCCTCACACTATCAGAGTAATGGACACCACAGCCCAGCCTCCACTCCGGTGGGTAATGGAGGGTAACGCCATGCAGGAAGAAGAGATTTCCTGTGATGGACATAACACCCATAGCAGGCAGAAGAGGCTCTTCCTGACCTAAATCTAGTTTCCCCATGTCTGTTAATGATGTACGCGAGGGCCAGCTTCACAGAGCACCCTGGCACAGTGTTGCTGGAGCGGCATACTTAAGGGCAGAACCAGGGTCACACGCTACGGGAGACCCGGCAGTTCAGCACAGCCATTCAGCATCAGTCCCACAACCCCAATCAACCATGCGAGCGACCACGCACTGACTCTGCCACACATCAGTGCTTTTGGGCGAACACTCAACCACAAGGCTGTGCAACACTGGAGGAAGCAGGCTTGTGTCCTGGCATCCTGGATGGGTTAAACAACACGGCCAGCCTGGGAAGAGGCTTTCTGGGGCCATAACAGGATCTGCATCATCATGACCTGAAGACCTTGCAATCTAGCAGGGTAAATTAATCTTCCCTAGGGCAACATATGGAGCCAGCTACAGAAAGTGGCTCGTATTCCTTTGGGAACAACTTGGATGCTATAGGACATGCAGTGTAATACCCAACAGCCTATTGAAGGCCTAGCTGCTCTCCCACAGGGTTGAGCACTGCTTCAATAGTTCTGCAAATCAGAAGTAAGCATATGTCTCGCCAGAGCTTAAAATGCTAATCAACAGCTCCAGAAGGAAGGGAATCAGTCCGTCCTTCTCACTGTCACTGGCATAGCAAAGGCTGCCATGCTGTACCAAGAATGCATACAGAAATAGGAGTAAAAAGAGGAGTCTCTTCTATTCCCTCTGTCTTTTCTCATACTCCAACAGTTTGAGGGCAGGGAAGTCTCTTGCTGTGAGGATTAGCACCTTGCTGTGGTCTCATTCTAAATCTTTCCCATGGCAGGTTCACATGGACATGATTTTTGTCCCTCCCTGTCAAATGGCCACATCACATCACTGCAATGACCATGCTCCCAGGTGTGTATTGGTACATTTCAACAGTGGATGAATAACGCTCATGTAACCAACCTAGAGAACACTGTGGGAACCTTGGGAGCAATTTAAAGTAGAGGGACAAAGGGCAGTTTCCTTCTTAGCCACAGTTTTGTTGCAGGGACAACAACTTCTCAGACGTGGAGTATCTGTTTCTTACTGGACAGCACTGATGCCATGCCAGGTGCAACAGTAGGAATCCAAGCAGAGCAAAGCCCTTTAACCTAAGGCTGGGTCCTCCAAACATCACTCTGAAAATGCATCCTGCTTCACAAACCACAGCACAGGAGGTTCCTCTACCACACGTGCTTTGCTTGCAAATCACAATCAAACCGTTGACATACCCTGCCCTGTTCAATCAGCAAGCTCCATTACTGTATGGCTGCAGGAGGTTTCTTGCAAATGGCAAAATAGTCCTTGAACAACAGGTAAAAGCCGCAATTAACTGTGGATGAAAAGGATGGTCTCCTTGGAGGTGCTGGCTAATCAAGCAATTAGAAACTACTTCCCATTACCTGCACTCCCACAAAGCAGAGCTAGACTGACATCCTTCCAAATGACTATCTCTACATCTGTTTAAGCCCTTTGTATGATTTGGCTTCATCAGAGACAAGCCTTGACTTCTGGGCTCTCCCCAGCCCTTTCTCCCAGCTTTGAACAAAGCAAGCACTGGAACCAACACATTCAATCACTGGTGTGTTCTCCCTATGGAGCCTGTTTTACCTCTCAGCCTTCCTGGAGCACAGCAAACTCACCGGCAATGGTACAAGTATGTACGCAGATGTGGATACCCGGGGTCAGGACTTCTTGGAATCCCTTACTTAACAGCATCTGAGACTGCTCAGCTTCAGCAATTTCCACTCATCTCTGCAACAGCTTCAACAACTGTTAGCAAGAGGCTGAGAATAAGTCAAGGGGCAAGGAGGAAGGAGAGACCCTCACTCCTGTGGCAGGCGAGTCCGGCCCTGTGCCGTACACCAGTCCCTTGCCCCCCACGCAAAGACACAGCCTGGACGCAGAGCGCCTGGGCAGCCATGCCACAGGACACCCCAACAGCATGGGAAAGACCTTACCTGGGACCACACTGGCCTCATGGGGATGCTAACTTTATCCTTGCCCTAACCCCCAACTGCACAACCTAAGACCAGACACAGGAGCAGGGACCAGAGAACCAGCCTGACAGGAATCTGCCAGAAAGAGCACAGGTGGAGGAACTGGGATACTTCTGAAAAGACAGTGGTGAGAGATGGGTAGGGAAGGAGTGTTTCCAACTAAGAAAAATTACCTCCAACATGAGTTAAAGCCTGCGTAGAGTATGGAGTACACAAACACAGCGAGAGGGACAATATGGACTGTTGGGGAAAAGGTCAGAAAGTTGATTACAAAATGCTGATATGTGAGGATGGGCTGGAAGCTGAGAAGCAATGGGCTCTGGAAAATGACATCTTGCTGTACACAGGAGAGGGATTACAGTGTTGCTGAGTGGGTAAAGCTATGCTGTGGCCTACTGGGATGAGCAATACAACTGCAAGCCAGGAGGTATTTTAGGACTAGAAAGAGGTTAAAAAGTGTGTTGGTGTAGATAGGAGTACACAGTGAAGCAGGGAGATGTCACAGTATCTAAACTCATTATCGTTGCACAGCAACAGAGAAGCGAGACCTATGGAGCCATATTAGGGACTGCACTGGACAGTACTGGAGCCAGACAACAGAAAGGCACCAAGGATATTTGGAAGAGCATGGTTGTAAAAGCTGCCAAGTCATTCTGCAACCACTGAGTCCTATGAGAAGGGATGCCTGGAATGGCCTTGATCAGAGCAGAGAGAAGCAGATGTACTTTTGAAAGGGGAGAGTTTCACAATAGTCTGATCAGTCTTAGCAATGAGTGATTAGCTCCTCTGAGCTCCTTGTCCATGGAAAACATATACAGAAAGACCTACAGGAATCCTTTCTAACAGACACTGAAAGGCTGCCAGGTGGAACTGGCTTGGCCAAACTCAGAGATGCCCTCAGTTCTGCACCTCTGCTCTGGGACCAAACTGGCATAACCTCCCCAGTATCCCTGTATCCCACAGCCACAAGCCGGTCCCTTCCAACAGACCTGCCAGAGGGAGGAAATGCCCCTAATCCCAGTGCTGGCAAAACATTTCTTCCATCATTTCCAGTTTCTAAGCATAAAGATTTTGTGCTTTTAAGGTGCAGCCACTCTGAAAGATTTATCTTCCAGAGCCCCTCATCAATCTTCCTCCCTAAATGTCTGGTGTCCACATTTCACCAGAAGTTGCCTAGCTCTGCTCTGCATGCACTTTGTTGAGTTAGAGAGCTTAGCTGAACCAGCTATCTTTCCCTGTGTCATTTATAGCTCTGCAGAGAAAATTACAATTGTGGGGTAGGGAACATACTCGTTTCACTTTCATTTTCCACACTTGACACCTTTTCACTTTCAGAACCTTGTTCAAGCAAAGAAAATGAAAATAAAGGTAGGAGAGAGTCTTTCAATCGTACCTCATCACCCATTCTTATGCACACAGCTTTTCCCAACTGCTCCAAGGAATATATCCAGAACAAGCCCAACCTGTGGTATCTCCATTCTCTCCCCAAAAGACTCTTACTCTATGACCTTGCTGGTGATCATTTCCAGGAGTCATTGTAAAGATTTCTTTGTGCAGCCTCTCCCACTGCTACTACTTGTGTCGCCCTGAAAATCCCACCCCCATCTCAACCTCTTGTGTACAACACTCAAGAGAATGATCACTTCCCACCATCACTTAGCCAAACCACTGTGTCTGAGATTAGAAAGACAGCATCTGCTCACTACTGATTATTTTTATCCCAATGATCCCTGATAGGTACACAGATTCCCCCTAGACTTAAAAGAGGGTTTGACAGGGCAACCCACTAGTCAGCATATATGATGCTTCTCCTTTTGTGTTAGATCAGCACACATGCCATTTGCCTTTAAATCAGTCCATTAGCTCATGCAGCAGAGCTACATGCTGCAGCTCCCAGTCTCCAGCCATGATGCTGGCCTAGAATGGGAGATCCCCCATCAGCAGAATGTCATGCGATTCTGCATGGTAGCAACAGAGCTGTGTTGAACTGCTGTAAACCTACCTCACAAGCCATCTGTCTGCTCAAGGATCAGTCCCAGTGGCACGGTCTCCATTTACACCAGTTTTCCCACAAAACCACTTCATTCATCAAACATCCAAGCCTCTGATAAGATTCTCAGGAGTAGGTCACATCAGAAGACAGACTATTTCTAATTGGCTGAAGATACAAAGCTTCTATACACGAAATTGGCTTTTTTTGGATCTTCATGCCCTTTTGCAAGCTCTTGCCTAATTTGTCAGCTTGTCACATTCCTCCCTAGGTATCTCTGCATTTCCAGTTGCTATTTCTTCCATTTGTTCTGCACTGATCCAAACTGTATGTAACTACTTCCTGCCTACATTTGAGATTCATCTGAGGACCCTGCTCCTGCACCTGATGGGGGAACTGAAGTCTTACCACTGAATTTGAGAGCAGCAGGGTTAGGCTTAGGCACCCTGGGAAGGTTCCCTCACTGTCATTTTCTCTTCTATTTTAATTCATCTGCAAGTTCCCAGGTGTGATGCTGGCCCCAAGGGGGAAGGTTCCATGATCCCTCTTTGCACTCTCCTTTGCCCTGACACTCCACCTTGCCCTTCTGCCATCTATATTTCAGTGAAGTATATCATATTTAAAATGTACTGAGGATGTAGCTACACTGGAATTAAATTTGTTCCTGAAGTAACCCTACTAAATCCTCTGGGCTCCAGCAAAGACAACTTTGGTGCATTAGGTTCCCTAAATCCTTTTCATTTTTAAATGTCTTGATTTGGTACCTTGTAGCTAATGGACATGGGCATTTACCTCGGCTTTTAATACTGCTCAGTTTCACCAGCTCCTTTATTTTTATACATTATTCTCTTCATTTCTCTCTTTTATCATTGCTCTCTTTCTCTCATTAGCATTTCCTCTCTATCCCTTTCTTCCCATTTCTACCTTCTTTTTCCTCCCTCTCTCTGCCTTTTCAAAATTAAATATTGCCCAGCACTGCCCATGTGGGTGAAGTGAATGCTAAGAAGGAAGGCTGCTGTGGAGACTGGATTCGAGCTGCCTCGCTGGGAATCAATGAGGCATGGAGGGTTCATCTAGCTCCCAAAAAGCTGAAAGAAGCCAGGGCGTATCAGTGGCAGCTGAACACGCACTTCAGAGAAAAGGGCCCACCTCTGAGCACCTGCCTCAGCCTCTGCAAGACACCACAGAAACTGAGCCAGAGGTAGCTGCTGCGGTAATTTAATGGGGGCTAACCTTGGGGTGGCTTTCCATGGCTCCTGTGGAGGGGAGAGTGCTGCATGGAGGCCCATGGAGCTGCAGGGAGCAGCCAGCCTCCCTGATCCATCTATCAGCTGAGCTATGAAACACAGCTGGCACCAACCATGCTACAAGGATGCAGTGCTGAAAGAGGGAGCATCTCACAGGTCAGGGGCTGACGTTAACCCTGCCATTAAACTACAGGAAAATATTAATTATCATTCCTGACTAGATGATACCTAGACCCTTAAACTACACATAGGCAGACCCATGCCATCCAAATCTGCCCATAATATACCCACCTAGGTGCAAATACTTCACTTACCGCCTCATGTTCCCCCCACACCTCCTCACCACACAGTCAGACAGCCCAGAACAACCCAAAACAGCCCCACAAATCTCTCTATATGAGCAACAACAGATGTACACACTGCTTCCCTTCTTCGACCTCCTGTTTTCCACGCTCTCACATGCACCTTCTCTACCACTGCCTTTGCACACTGTTGCCTCCTGCCTTCCTCTCACCACATCAGTTGTGATCCTTGAAATGCCCCTCCTCAACCTGGCCTGGAGTGTGAGAGGAAATCTTCTTCTAAGAGGCAAGAGGCAAAGTAGCAGAACACCCTCTCTAAATACTGTGGTTACTTCCCTTCTATCTAATGAACAGGCACCTACCTCTGACCTCAGTGCTGTGGGCTGCTGAGGGTTAATGGTGACAGAGACTCCTGGACTACTGCATTACCTGACTGCAAGCACCAAAAGTGATTTATGCTATTATTCTCTTCGGGGGTTAATTAGGGGCTCGAGAAACTAAAGGGCTGTCAGTGCTAGCCGGAATTGGTCTAGTGCAGCCAGGGGAGAGCAGTCGTCCCTCCCAGAGCTCTGCTAATATATCTTTGTCCTGAACATCAGCATCTCCAGCTCCCACCCCTCAGTGTGGCAGACAGCCCTCCATCCTGACCTCCAGCAACCCTGTTAGTCTTGGCATAACCTCTGGGGTATGCTGCTCTGCTAAGCACCTGGCAGCTTTCACACCCTTAATCCTCTGTTATCTTCTCCTTTCCTAAGCCTGCCAATAATGCCCATCAATGCACAGGGAAATGTCACATGGCATTCTCCCAGGGGCAAGGAGATATCTCCCCTTGGCATCTCTCACAACTGAGGACCATCAGGGACCTCCTTGCTCCTGTTTTCCTTCCTCTAGCTGCCCAGGGCTTGCTGAGGCCCAAGAAGCCAACACAGGCTATGGCCGCCCCCACCTCTTTGCCTAGATCCTCACGGATAACTTGCTCAATCTCCTGCCTGGTGCTCTGCGGGGCCTGGTTGTGCAGGACTTTGAGGGTGCGGGTGTACTCCTCAGGCAGCAGGTAGTCAAGCGCTCCCAGGTGCTGTCCCACCTTGATGAAGGTGCCTCGGTTGGCACAGCACAGCTCCCGGAGGCGCTCAGCAGAGCGCAGGTGCACCTGTGGAGAGACCAGAACATCAGCCAAGCCCTTCTGCTCTCTGTTACATGTACACGCCCACATATGTACCTTTTATTTGTCCAGTATATAAATAGACCAGGGATCTCCTTTCTTAATTTTGGGCATCATCATCTAATATGTCGGCTAAGTATTAGGACTCCAGCTTGATTTAGAGGCGCCGAACCAGTCCAGGACAAGATGATCCAGAGTATAAGGGGCTTTGACACTTGTTTGCACAGGCACCATGATCAGTGACAGCACATTAGTTTTTGTCTCTGTCCAGGGCTACATTCTTGCACAGAATAAGATGTCCAGCCATAGGGCAGCATTGGTTTGCCACTGTGATCCACCGCTACAATGCACAGTTTGGGAACCCCTTGTCAAAAGACAAAAGTCAGGACCACAGCCATGTATGTTAGACTCTTAGTGTGAGTGCAGTGATTTAAAGTGAGAAGAAAACCACAGATACCATCCCAGAAATTTCCAGGAACTTGGAAGAAGAATCTGTTAAAAATCAAAACTACAGATGTCTATTTGGCAGTGAGGAGGACAGTATGTGGGCAGTCCTTCGTCTTCCTCAGCTCACTCTGACACACCACAAGGGGAAATTACATCCCTCCAGTCCAGCCAGGTCTTACTGCTTACATTGCCAACAAAGTTTGCAGTGACAGTGGTTTTAGAAACTAAGAATTAGCAGGCTTGCCAGCTTTGCTCACACTGACCAAAATGCAGGCACCAAATGACAAAACCCATCACCAACCACTTGCCTGGTCTGGATTTCAGTTCCTGAGGTTCATTGTGCCTCTCAAGAACAGACCAGCCATCACATCCTTCAGTGACAATGATTTATTCTGCCTTTATTACTCTCACTAGAAAAGCCTCCTGCCAAGGACACAGCTATACTCAGTATTCTTTAATAAACTTTGGATAAGTTTACCGTGATAGATTAATAAAACCTAAGCAAATCATTGACAAAAAATAACTCTGCACCCATCTCCTGTTAATGCCTGACACCCATCTGCATGGAGACTCCTAATTCCTCTGGCTTCTGCATCAGAAGTCACTGAAGGTCAAATCCTGTGTCTACAGACCTCATCTGCCCAAGATCCTGAGGTGAGGGACTCCACCAAAAGCCTCCAAGTACGTGGCATAAAGGAACACCACCACAAACATGCATGAACACCACACCCCCCCCCCCATTCAGTGGCTATCTTTGCCCTCCATGCAAAGCAGTGCTGTGTCACACCACAGGACAGGGCGAGTGTCTCACATTTGGGAACGCATCAGGGGACAGACTGGGTGCTGAGCTGCAAGTGCATGAAACGCAGGCCTAGGGGAGTGTGAGGAGAAAGCCTGATGTGCAAGTCTCACACTCAGCGTGTGAGACTTGACAGCTTGATGCACACATGCACACACGCGCGCGCACACACACACACACTTTCCTAGGTGGGCACGCACGGGCAAGTGTAACTCGCACTAGGAGAGTGAGCTTCCCCCCAGCATATTCCCTGCTCAAAAGCACTCACAAATAGGCAGAAAATAACATCCACAAGCATGACTAAAGTCTCCCCCATTATTGTGCTGCATTTTACACACCAGGTTTAAAGCTCCTGCTGTAACAAGCAAGCCTCTGCCCTGGCTGTTTCCCTGCTCTCCTCCCCTGTTCGTGGAGGAGGCAAAAGCAGGCCAAAAGGGGACAAGGAAAGGAAGCTGTGAAAGAGGACGACAGAGCAAGAAAAGTAGGGAGGGAGTAATGGGATGAAAGAGAAAAGGAATGGGAGGGAGGGAGCCAGAGCAGCTGGGTAGTTTGTCACAGCACCTGGAGTGCAGCCCATTACTGGGAAACAGCTTTTATGCAGCTCCAATAATCACCCTCTGCCCATTGCCTCCAGCCGTGGAGGAAACCCCCCACCAGCAGCGAAGGGGAAGGTGAGAGGTGGCCGGCCACCCCGGCCAAGGCATTGGGCTACCACAGCCCAGGGCACCGGCGGGAAACAGTAGCAAGGCTCCTTGCAGATGTGCTCCAAAAACCCCAGAGCTGAGCACAGGCCAGCGCAGGGCCCTGCAACCTCCCACAGGCACAGCAGGAGCCCATCAAATGACTCCAGGCTACGGCATGGCTCAGGGCAGAGCGGCAGCAACCCTGGGGCTGTAGCACGGTGCTGGGCGTGAGGCTGGGCAGCAAGTGCAGGGTAGAGGTGCTGGCTCCAAAGTACCTACCCATCCCACATGGATCGCCAAGGGAGATGGAAAAAACAGGATGGAAAACTCACATAGCGGAAAATGCAACTGGTTGGTGACACACTTGAATGCAGGGTGTATCTTCATGTCGGTCACTGCTGAGAAGGAGGCAGAAATAGCCTCTCTCTCTCTAGCATAAGGAGAGAGGAAATTTTGGCCCTCCCAAACTTATCCACCCTGTAGAGAACCTGATTGGACACAGCAGTCCTGGCCAAGAGAGACAAGAGCATCCTTACAGAGGGCTCCAGGAACAAAACAGAACAGAACCCCCATGCACAGCACCCTACACCATGGTCTTACAAGTGGCTTGGCTAAAACTCCCAAGAGACAGCTGCCTTGGCTGGCTGTCCAGACCAGGGAATGCCAGCTCCTGCCCCCGCTAGAGAGACAGAAAATGACCAGGCAACTTATCTCAGAAGAAGGAAATCTATGTATAGCCCCACATTTTACAAAACTCCAGCCCACATTAGAGGCAGAAGTACAGTGAGAATGAAGCAGGACTGTGAATGTAGCTTCCAAGGTTTCTTTTCTTATCAACCAGGTCAGGATTTTTAGCAGAAAAATGTTCATAGTGCTATCTATTAATTGCCTGGATCTTCCCAAGCTGGGTCATAGTCCAGATGCAGCACTTGTTTCTCTGACAGATGACCTTCTCCTAATCATAGGCAAAGTAAGAGTGCCACATTCCTACTACTGTGTCCGATACTGCTGACCAATGTTTCTGTCCTACCTTGAAGAAACTGCAGCGTAAATGGAAACCCCCAGAATGTCTCAGAGCTTTTCTCTGAGAAATCTCACAAGATACTGCTCTTTGTTGCACCAGCAATACCTTGAAGACTCTTCTTATCAGGGAAAAGAGCTGGGAACAACGGCTAGTTAGACATGGATCCGTTTGTATGCATCATGCCTTAGAGCACACTGCAGAGAAAGGAGGCATTTCATGTACCGAGGATTACCAAGAATAAGCCTCCCTCAGGAAGCACTTCAGATCACAAATGCTGTCTGAGTGTGCACATGGCACTGGGCGTCTCCTTCTGTCTCAACCCCCTTTCCCAAATTTCAGCAGGACAAATTCTCCATTAGCCCACAGCACTGCTATCAGACTCATGTGGTTTACCTAAGCCCCGAGTAGACTGGGATTAACATTCTTTATTAAAATTGTTCCATATGAGCCATAGTGAAAGTAACAACTGTCACGTATGGACAGGAGGCACCTCTGGGATGAAGCACATACTCAGCAAGCAGAGCTGCAAAGGGACATTTTTTAATCTACCCTTGATATACAAGCAGACCTGGCTTCTCAAGTAGACTGGCCATACAGGATTGCTGTGGTTTAACCCCAGCCAGCAACTAAGCACCATGCAGCCACTCATTCACTCCTCTCCCCACTGCAGTGGGATGGGGGAGAGAACTGAAAAAAAAGTAAAACTCATGGGCTGAGATAAAGACAGTTTAATAGGACAGAAAGGAAAACAATAATAAAATAATAATAATAATAATACAAAAAAGAATTGGAATATAACAAACAAGTGATGCACAATGCAATTGCTCACCACTCGCCAAACAATGCCCAGTTAGTCCCCGAGCAGCAAAGCATGCCCCGCCCCAGCCAGCTCCCCCCAGTTTATATACTGGGCATGACATCATATGGTATAGAATATTCCTTTGGCCAGTTTGGGTCAGCTGTCCTGGCTGTGTCCCCTCCCAACTTCTTGTGCCCCTCCAGCCTTCT
>JAVJGG010000032.1:1933180-1949011 GCA_035590195.1 Aviceda cuculoides
CACCACCCCGGGCGCCCCGAGCCGGCCCGACAGGAGACAAACGCCCAGAGGGCCGCTCCGCCCGCGGGGACAGCCGTCCCCTCAGGGCCGCGGCGAAGCGCCGCGGGCCTGGAACAACGACATCTCCCAGGGCGCCTCGCGGCCCGCCCGCATGCGCACCATCGCGCCGGGCGTGACGCCGCCCCGACTACAATTCCCAGCCAGGCGGGGTGGGGCGCGTGCGCAGCTGCTGTCGCCGCCCCTTCCCTCGCGGCCTGGCTGCCGAGAAGACGACGGAGGCGGCAAGATGGCGCTCACTAGGTGGGTCTGGCTGGCCCGGTCGTACCCCCCCCCCTCCCTCTGGTTGGGATGATTGTTCTTCCCGGCCTGCCTGCGGCTTCCCAGCCGTTGTGTGAGGCTCCGGCCGACGAGGGCGGCCGCGCTCCGGGAGCCCGCTGTGGCGCAGCGGCCTCTCCTGGGCAGTGGGCCCGCCGGCCGGTGAGGAGGTCGGGCCGCGGCCGAAGGGAGGGCGGCGAGGGCCGGGCCGGGGCTGGGGGAGCTGTCCTGCCCTGTTTTGTCCTGCCTTGGCGGGAGGGGGGTGTCTGGCAGTGCCGCTGGTTCAGGGCTCTGCCTCCTTCGCGTGTTTTCTGCGGGAAGAAGGCGCTACTCCGCCGCGGCTGGAGGTGATCGGATCCGTGGGGGTGTCGTCGAGGTTTCCTTATCGTGAGCGACGGCGGGAGAGATCTTTGTTACAAGCTACTGCCTGTCTCGCAAGGCTCGGGAGCGCAGCTTCAGTGGCTGTCCTGGAATGCCGGCTTTCTCGGAGGCAAAAGCTTCCGTAATAAACATGTAAAAGGGCTCCGTAGTCTGGATGAGACGAAAAATGGGAAGTCAAGAAATTTGGGTTCGACTTCTTGGCTTGGGCGGGAGGTATCTGGCGTTAAGGAAGGAGGTGGCAGGCAGATATCTTTCTCGGCGTTTGCTTTGGGAGTCGTTGGGACCTAGGGACGTACTTTCTTTTTCTGCTCTGTAGTGGTGGAAAGAATATACAGTGGTATGTGACATTCCTGCTGGAAAATGGGTATTGTCACGTTCCTGTTCAAATATGATGTGAATGTGGATGAATTTAGTATCAGTTTTTACAGGAATTTTCCAAAATGCTGGCAGACCACACGTTGCTTTTGCCCATATCATCTCAGAAGTTACTGCCTTCAGGTTTATGAGTGCAATACTCAAGTTTCATAAACTGTTTTTTAATCTGTATAGAGTCATTGTAGAGAAAGTAATAATTTAGTAGTAGACTCAAGCATAGTTGAGTGTCACTGCGTGAAGTTATTAGGATTAACTTTTTATGTCTTTCTTTTTTTTGGTGTCTGCCTATGGATGTGCAGCTTTTTACCAGCTCCAACCCAGCTGTCTCAAGACCAGCTAGAACTAGAAGAAAGAGCAAGAGCTCAAAGATCTAGGCAGACTGCTCTAGTCTCGTCACGAAGGGAACCTCCCCCATACGGTTACCGGAAAGGATGGATACCACGGGTGCTAGAGGTAGATATTTAAATTCACACTGTAGTAATGTGTCTGCTAATGGGGAAAATGGGTACATTTTCTGGAGTAGAAATTAACTCTGAGCATCCTGAGTGTAGCTCAGAATTGTGCAAAGCCTTACCACATGAAGCATTTCCATCCCAACCCCTTGATATATTCTTGGCTTGGGGGAAGTTGTTCTAATTCACCAGATTGCTTAAAACAGTTGGTGGTAAACAGGACGTTATAAGGATTCTTCCCTTCAGAGATTGTTGTGTTGTAATATGGAAATAGGTCTATGGTCCTTTCAGTTTACAATCTGTGAATGCAAGGATCCTCTGAGAAAGACATCTGTATTGTTCCTCTGTCACTATTTGTTAAATACATGTTCCAAATTATAGCTGGAATGAGTGAACATGTGTGTATCAGAGAAGAGAATGCTTATGTGTATTTTGTTCATAGTGTGGGAGAGAAAATTGTTAGAGTTGGAAGGAAATGTAAAAATTTGTCAGATATTAATTGTTTAAGTATGTTACTGGCAGAAGGGTTTTGGACAACGTTGTGTGTATTTAGCTGTAATCCTTACCAGTTTAACATAATTTTAACTAGAAATATTAAAAGGTAGAAGGGAAAATACAGATGTACAGCTCTGATTACAAAACTGTTTTAGTACAGTTTCTCACTGTGAGCCACAAAACCTTGCAGATTTTGAAATGGTACTTGACAGTAACATCTGAGATCTGCTCTGATGAGTCACAAGCCAGTGTGCTTGGGATAAGGCATGCTGTTGAGGTTTTGATACAGTATTTCGTGTATGGTCCTGCATTGTTTCCAAATACCATAATTTCATGAGCTAGTAACAGCCTTGCCCTCATTTATGTTTGAGTCCCGTTTTTTTAAAGGTCAATCCAATGCTGTACCGTGGTGATTCATTAGTGCTAGATAAGGTGACTTCAAATAGTAGTTCCAGTGGTTCTCTAGAACAAAACATTTTTATGTAGGTTCAGCATTTACTAAAGCATAGGATGTTAAAAATTTACCTTCATTATGCCCAGTGTAGGGTTCCTTCCCTACACCGTTGATTACTAAAGTTAGTATTTTAGAGCTTATTCTTTCTAAATGTTAGTAAAAGATCTTCTTAAGAAGTCAGGTGATGAAGGTTTTCAAAGAGTTTCCAGCATCACTGGGCCACAAAGTGATGCACATCTCAAAAAGATTGTTAAGGACTCCTTTCTGCCTCATAAACAAATGCAAGTTCTTCAAGAGCGGTAAGCGTTTCCAAAGCATAACCTTTGTCCAGTGACCCTGGAATGCCATTGTTGGAAAAAACAAAATCTGTTCTTAATAGATCATGAGTTATGCACAAAATTTTGAGGAATGACTCACTTTTGTTTTGGCTCATACTTTGATTCCGTAATGAACTTTTGAATGTGGGACGTGCAGGGGAAGACTTTAGATAACTGAAGCTATATTTCAATGAGCACTTACAGATGGCATAAACATGTTCTTTGGAGGGAAGTGTTCTGCTCATTCATTCCAGCCTCAGTCCATGCTCTCTGTTGCAGTGGTGTTAACTATTTGGTCACATGGTGAGCATGGAGGAAGATCAATCTACCTAAGACACACATTTTTCTTCTTTGATCTGGTTCGTTAACCACACTCCGCACAAGCAGTACCTTTGCAGCAGAGGCAGGGGGAGATGCTCGTGCTGCTTTAAGCAAATGTTTACTCTGAGGAATTGTATTTTAAACTGTAGCCTGAAGTTGTTTTATGAATAGTACCAATTCTTTGTGCATCCTTAGTGTTGCTGAGTTGGAGTGCTCTGCTTTAAGAGGTCTTTTGGTTATCTGTTCATTAAATGCTTTTACAGCAACATGTTGAATGAGAGAGGAAGTAGTAAACTTTAAGAATATTGGGCTCTTGGGTGCCGGCCCAGTTTGCAATGTATTCACATGTCAGAGTAAGGAAACAGAATAGCTTGGCATTCATGCCTTTGTAAAGCTATAAGCTACAGGCTTTGGAAGGAATGGAAAGCTTTTTTAACAACTTGACTTCATTATGGTGTGAAAAGCAACAAATAACCAGTAGAAATTTTCATTTAAAAAATGCTGCTCTTGTAATTTTAGTATTTCCACAGTTGCTTTATTGCAGAAGGTAAGCTTTTGAAGTTCTAATTAATAACTCACATGTAATTAAATACTTAGTCATGTATTGTCTGCAGCATAGTAGTGCCTGCACATTCTAGTTAGTGATGTGGGCTCTCGCTCTCTGCAGGGAATAATTACTGCAAGATGTCTGTGCAATTCAGTGTCTTTTAATAAGTCTAAGTTCTGTAGTCCATGCTCTCTTAACAGCTAAAATAATAATGTTACTAGAGCATTCTGGCAATGTTTCATTTTGTTAAAAACAATCCACTCTCATTCCATTTCCTACCCATGCAAACGTTGTACCACGTTTTTGTCTTTAAGTCATTCACTGCTTTTTCTTTTGTGTAGGATTTTGGCGATGGGGGTGCTTTCCCAGAAATTCATGTGGCCCAATATCCATTGGATATGGGCCGAAAGAAGAAAATGTCCAATGCTTTGGCTGTTCAGGTGGATGCAGAAGGAAAAATAAAATATGATGCAATTGCTCGACAAGGACAATCAAAGGACAAGGTAGTATTTCTTCAGATATGTAGACTGGCATGTATACCTTGAAAAGTTGTATGTACACATTGCATGAACTCATTGGTCTGGCATTAGTCAAATGGATTGTGTCCTGTTTTCTTAAGTTTTAAGACCTGAAATAGTGTCAGAGAGACATGAGCATTTTGTCTGGGATCACTGTGATCTTCTCTGTTATGTAATTAAAAGGTAAGGTAAAAAACACAGTTCAGGTTTCAGAATACTACACCTTGTGTCTCGTTAATTTAATGTTTGACTCTTCTGGCTGTTTTCAATATTGTTAGTTACTTTTTTTTCTTTTTTTAATGGCAGCAGAAAGTATTGCCAGTGGTTATACTCCAAAATTTTTGTGTTAATGGTGATGGCAAGATTCTCATAGAGTTTAATGGGAACCAACTTCAATTTCCTGTATACAATAGCCTTTCTAAAAAACAGATGACACTTTATCTTGAAGTCCTAACTACTATTGAGGGCACCAGGTACTTGGGTCTCCTAAGTCCACTTAAAGGAATATTTACGTCTGCCTTTCCAAGTGCAATGAAGTGGACCACATTAAAACTTTTTTATTCTCTTAAGCAGATGTTGGGGGCTGGAAGATTGCTGAGGCATGACCAAGTGTATGACCAGCTGCTTGTTATAGGAAGCATCTTGTGTAAAGAATAGGGTAACCCAAAGAAAATCTAAAAAGAGAGTTAACTACAAAAGTATTTGGAGCAGATAAGTAGACAAGAAGTAATAATCATACTGATTTTGAGGAAGCTGTACAGCAAATAAGAAACAAAAAAGAAAAATTGGTGTAGTTAAACCCTCATTTTTACAACTTGTCAAGTACATCTTTACTTACTTGTAGGATCAGATTTAACTTGTGTATAATAGAACTGTGCAGATTGGGATCTAAGTATATTTGAAAAAGAACTAGAAACGATAGGCTTTAGGCAAAAATGACTCATCTTTCACTATGTCTTATTTGGTTCAGAGTTAGGAAAATACTTAGAACAGGTAAAGTTAAATCTAAGCTGTTAACATTTTTCATATTTGATTCATGAAGACCTGTACCAGCATTCATTAATTTTCCATGTGGCATCTGTAATGAAGCAGTAATATTTTGTAGCCATACTTACCAGGATGGAAGAGATGTGTGGCTTTTCCAAAACTGGGCTCTGTAGAGCTGGGGTTAGGGTTTCCTAACCCTAAGCTCTGCCTTCTGGGCCAGCTTGATTCTGATTGCATCCATCTGGATGTGAATGCTGAGACTAAAGATTAAGTATTGTGATCAAGGGAGAGTAAAACTGGGGGAAAATTAGGTATTTGAAACAATTTCACTGGAAGTAGCTGAACTACTATTGCTTCCTTTGTTGTGCAGGAGAGAGGAAAGTATTGGCAGAGATATTATAGGAAGCAGATCTTCAGTGATCTGTGTTGAGTTGAATAATGTCAAATATTTTCTTTAAGAGAGAACTTCTGGTAGTACAGTGTCAGTAGGATTACATACAGAAGGTTTCGCTGACCTGAGAGCTGCAGTTGTAATTAAAATATTTCTTCAATCTTAATACGTAGAGCTAAGAGAAACAGATACTTAGCAGCCTGCCAGCAATGAGATGGAGTTTCTGATCCCATTCTATGAGCTACTTGTTTGGTCTGAGTTTAAGCAAATTTTGCTTTTGCTACAGCTTATGGATTTTTTGAAATTGAATTTAGTATACTGCTTTCTTGCAGAAGCAGCAGTTCCATCACCCAAACCCTATATCTAGATGGCTTGTCAGCAGTTTCTGCTATTGCATTGGTTCATCTCTCTTGCATCTGTTCCCTTACATGTTTAAAAATTAGTTGCTTCAGAGAATTTTCCTTGAAAAATGCTGACGTAAATGAGGTAGTCCAACCAGCCTCCTGTTTGGGGCTGGCAGAAAGTCTGCTAGACATGAAATGCTGGATACTGTTGACAAACCTGGATGCATGACCTTACAGATCAGAGGATGGAGTTCCATCTGGTTGTCCAGATGAAGGGTTTCCAGCATTGGCCGTGTGGTTAGCTCTTGTGCTGCTATAGATTCTTCCAATACTTTCTCTACTCATGTTACTAAAAGCCAGGATAAAATAATGCATCAAAATCGATATATTTTGGTGAGACTGATGCTCTGCCCCTTATTTGGAAAATAAGGACATATAATTGCTTCCTGTGTCTTAATAAAGACAAAAGAGAGAGTGAAATAAAGGAATGGAACTATCAGGTCCATTGTGTTTTTCTGGCAAGGATTACTTTTCTGTGCAGGAGTTGGATTTCTTCATGCTGGCCCAAGGCTGTGGTTAGATGTTAAAGGAGAAAAAAAGAACCACAAATCTTACCTACAGTTTTTTCTCAAGGTTGTGAATTCAATTGAAACATTTACAAGAGTTCCATTGTTGAAGGAACTCCTGTCACAGCAGTGGAACAGGTCAAGAGAACACAAATCAAAAGTGTTCTTTACTCATAATGTATTTGCCTTGTGGTAGAGCTTGGTTTGAGAGCTTATCACCAATTTTTTCTCTGCTGTGTGTGCCAGGCTTACAACCAGGTAATTGTAATGCCTTCTAAAATGTTATATGCTTCATATGGAGAAACCATTCTTTGACAAGGAAGGAATTCATTTTGCAATGCTTGATGGTAGCTTCTTGATTTACACATAGGATTGATGAGTGCTGTCCAGAGCTACTTTGGATATACAGAATAAAATATGTTGATGGGAGGGATTTATGTCTTACAAATGAAGAAATTTCCATCAAGACACTTGTGTTTAGCAGGTGTCTTGTGAAACTCTGAATGTGATTGATTGATGTCTAAATCCTGCCAGGAGCTACAGTATGTTAAACAACTAGTTAGGTAAGATTGTTTTCTTTCTCATGGCAGTGGCATGCAGATTCTAATTGCTGCCGGTTAAGGCTGCCCCAGCCAGCCAGGGAATCATGTAGCTGTACCAAAAATTGAGCATTTTGTTTCTGCCTAGAAGGAGATTCTGCTTTTTGGTAGCCATCAAAATGAAATAACTGAAACACAGGCTGATGCTTCCTTTAAAATGTCATAGGTGAAAATGGTGATGGATGGGCATACTACAATATCAAACAATCTGAGTCTCCTCTTTATCTTAGATGAATAAAATGTCTCAACATTACTTTTAAAATAAGGTAATTATCTAGAAGAATGACAGAGGGCAACATCTTTATGTGCCTGTCTGTATTGCCTCAAAAAAGGACTCCAATAAGAACATGCAAGTGTATCAAATTTTTGAGACAAAGATTTTTGTATTTTAAGGCTAGTTTAATCTGTATTATGGATTTCTTGCATATTAATGTAGCTTGCCATTTGCATGCAATACTTTAGGGTTTAAATAGTTCACGTAGTTCATTTGTACTTCAGTGTAGTGTAGTTTTTAGAACACCTCTTGGACTTTTTTATTTTCTTTTTTGTCTTCTGGGATATTCTGAGCTCTTTCAGCATACTTTGTTCTTCATGCAGCAAGACACTTGAACTTAGAGTTAATTACCTTAGAGGAACACTGCTCTTCAGATGTCCTTCATTCAGCATCTGAGAAGCTAGGATATTATTGATACTAATTCAGAGTATTAAAATTTTAGGAGTGAAGGCTGAGAAGCAGTAAATGGCTCTTGTGTGACAAGTTAATGCTGAGGCTAAAGGTCAATTTCACAGTTGGACATGCACTTCATAAGGAACTTGAAATAACAGTTGCAGTGACTTTTAACCCTTTGAACTGAGACTTTCTGATGTTATTTTTTTGGACAGATGTGAAGCATTAATGCAATGCAATAAACTTTTCCCTGTAGCCATTTAATAGTATTCTTTCCCTATATTTAAAATTGGGGCTTAAAGCTACTGAGAGCTGCTGCATGTTGTATGAAGGCTGAAATACCTATGTAAGGAAAGGTGTCAAGAACAGATTTCTCAAGCATTTGTTTTTTCAAGGAAATAGCAAGCACAATGAAACAAACATCTAAATGCTGAAAAAGACTTGTATCAAGCTAGTAAGTAAACCTTGAAAACAGAGGTATAAATGTGGATTTTTATTTATTTATTTATTTATTTATTTATTTGTCTGTCTTGGGGATCCTGAAAAAGGGAAAGAGTAGGAAAGTGAAGCAGGAAACTGGTGTCTGATCCCAGCTCTGAGAGTGATTTACATAATTATATTTAATCAAATTGCTTCTTTTCTCCAATTATTCCATCTGTAAAATGGGGTCCAGAGTATATTCTTTTTCCGTGGGAGTTATTGGAGAAGACGTAATTGTAATGCATTTAGAGTTGTATACAAGTTTTCATTAGTACCTAAAGTATAATCTAGGCCTGAAACATTTCCTTTGATATATGCACATTTATTCCTGTTCGCTAGCACTAATAAAATGTAATGTCTTCCAGGTTATTTACAGTAAATACACGGATCTTGTGCCAAAAGAGGTCATGAATGTGGATGATCCTGAACTGCAAAGACCAGATGAGGAAGCAATTAGAGAGGTATTACATGTACTGATGTGCCTAGTTATCAGTGGTATATTGTATGTCTTGCATATGCGATGAGATGCATACTGTGGTATTTTTCTCTTCAGATAACAGAGAAGACAAGAGCAGCCTTGGAGAAATCAGTCTCCCAGAAAGTTGCAGCAGCCATGCCGGTTCGAGCGGCTGACAAACTAGCTCCTGCACAGTACATTCGGTATGTAGTGCTGGTGTGTGTGTAAGATGTTGTTTTATATATATATAATTGATGTATTTTGAATTAACCCACTAATGATAACCTAGTTTGAAGTCTGTTGAAATACGTCTTAACATGTCATGAGTTGTGGCACTTTGTGGAGGGGTTATTGTTTTAGCAGCAAAATACAGATGTTGTCAGGGAGCACTATTAATGATGGTGCCTTGAAAATGGAGTCTTTACTGGGAGTTTCAAGCCAAGACAAGGCATGTAACATAGTTCTTCCCTCATATAAAATGAGCAACTGGAAAGAATTGGAATTACTAGGAGGCTGATACTCATTTATGATGATTTTCTGCTGCGAACACAGGGAAATTCCATGGCAGGGTTAGACTTGGCTTGAGGTGAATTCTGAAAAAAGTATGTGAAGAGGTTCTTAATAACCAGTAAGTAGTTACCAGGGATTCACAGACATAGGTAAAGAGTATTGTGTCATGCTGTATGTACTCTTATTAGTTTGTTTCCTCTACTTCAGAATCTAGGTTGAAACAGGAGAATATAGCCCTGGGAAGACACATTCTGTCTCGTGTAATTGATTCTCTGCATTCAGTCTAGTATCCTCTGTGCAGTTACCTGCTCCTGGCATTTACAGCAGAAAAGTCTTAAACTGGTGTGGATAAAATGAAAATGCAGGTAGAGCAGTGAACTGACTAAAAACAGAGGTGGAGAAGGAATATCTAGCTGTGTGCAGACATCGGAGTGCTTTGTTTTACTCAGGTACACACCATCTCAGCAAGGCGTTGCCTTCAACTCTGGAGCAAAACAGAGAGTTATTCGGATGGTGGAAATGCAGAAGGACCCCATGGAGCCTCCAAGATTCAAGTAAATATTCAAAATTTGTTTATGGCAAATAGAAGATTCTGAAGTGTATTTCCATACAACAAGTTGATTGCCATTGTTTTCCTAATTGTTCAGAATTAACAAGAAGATTCCGCGTGGACCACCTTCTCCTCCAGCACCTGTAATGCACTCTCCTAGTAGAAAGGTATGAAATGTCATAGATGTTCAGTTTTGAATTCTAGATGGGTTCACAAATTCTATTTTGTTCTAGTTCATTTCTGCGCACCTTCTCCTTACTGTTCTTTTGATGTGATGTTAAGTGATAAACTTGGTGTCCAGTGCAGTCTTTTTGGTTTTTTGTTTGGTCAGTTCTGAAACTAGCTCTCTTCCTATGTACCTTGTCAACGGTTGAGTAGATTTCTCATGTATTTAATGCAGGGCTGCATTATTGGGAGTTGTTCATGGCATGGATGAGTTGACTGAGGCTTTAGCCTTGGTACACTGATGCTGCTTTTAGACAACACTATAAGGCTAATCCGTAATAACACCAATAACACTAACTTGTGTTATTGAGGATTATCTCCTTCCAAGAGATGAGTATAGTGGTGGTTCATCAGTTTCCTACATCTTGAACTGCTATTAAATGTGCAAATGTTAACAAGCTGGCTGTGAGTTCCGGCTTGTGTGACAAAAGTGTAAGAGGATGGCTGAAAAGCTTGTCATTAGTTTATTCAATGTTGGCAAAGGTACAGTGCAGAAATGAACATCTTATTGCTGCTAAGAAGAGTTGGGTTTTTGTAGCAGTGTCCTGAACTTTGTACTCTAATTTATAAGTAGTTTCATAGCTGCCTTTGAGAAAGAAAACAGTATTTCCTTTTGCTGTAAATCTAAAGATGACTTTGCTTCTTCTTTTACATCAGATGACTGTGAAAGAGCAGCAAGAGTGGAAAATTCCTCCATGCATTTCAAACTGGAAAAATGCAAAGGTAATTAAGTTGTCATAAAAGTATTCTATGATTCTATCTTTCTAATGTTGCACCCTGCTGGGAGACTTCTGTGAATGATATAAGCTTGAATAATACTGGTTTTAAACCTCTAGAGTTAGATAAAGTGGCTGCTTGCAGCATGGGAGAACACATGATTGTACAACTCAGTTTTTCTCTCTTTGGCATATAACAGTTGTCAGATTGACAGGAGTATAGAACTGAGAGAGAATATATTACTTTGTGGCAGAGATCATGCATTTTGAGACAAAAAAATGGCATTAGTTAAAATCCCCATAATAGTGCAGTATGTGGAGTCTGAAACCAAAGTCTCTGGAGCTCACAAAGTAAAGCCATGTAAACTGAAAAAGGGAAGGGTAATTCATAGAGAACCAAGCATGTTTCTTTTTAAATTTCTGGAATGTTCTTGTTGCATTCTTTCACTGTTTAGTTTTCATCACTTAGCTATTCTTATCTCTTGTTTGAGTAGGTATGTCCTGTCCCTTTGATTTTTATCACTCAGTAAGTTTATGTTCAGAGAGAAGGGAGAATTTATGATTTGCTGCAGTAACTGGTCTAATCGTTCTCAAACTTGCCAAGCAGTTGTTGTGAGGCAGCCTCTTCAAATGGAGGAAGGAAAGGCTGCATGTTTGGATGTTATTTTTTTTCTACCCCAACACAGCTGTATAACTGGGACTGATGCTAATTAGTAGATCAAATTTTACAGATGCTAAAACCAAAGCAAAAATTGTGTAGAGCTTCCTAAAGAATCTTAAAATATAATCTATAAATAATTTTAGGTTTCAGTTTTTGAAAGCAAAATTGGCATTTAGTGTCTCTTACTTTTGCTGGCAGCCTTGCCCCTTACTTTCTCATTTTGAATCAGCTAACCTCTTAACAGATACGAAAACAGTTTAGGGAAAACAATTTTTAAGCACAAATGGTAAAACAGCTTAGAGACTGGGAAAGCTATTATCTGTAGTTCATAACACAAAGCAAAGAGTGGACCTTATCAGTCAAAAACTGTCATTCGTACTAAGATGTAATGTGAAGGGAAATTGTGATTTGGACTTGGGGGGAGTGTAGAATTGGAGCGAAGCTTTGTATTGCCTGGTATGAATTTGAAGTACATATAAAGTAGGTCCATTGAGGCGTATTAATGATGGTCTGTGAGTTTTTTGGTTTTGTTTTCTTACACAATAAATAATGTTTGTTATATACAAATAATGTTAGTTTCTGTGATTAACTGCCTCTGTTTCCACTGTAGGGTTACACCATTCCATTAGATAAGCGTCTGGCTGCAGATGGCAGAGGATTGCAGACTGTTCATATTAATGAAAACTTTGCCAAGCTTGCTGAGGCTCTCTATATAGCTGACAGAAAGGTCAGGTGGTTTTTTAAACTGTTTTATTCCATATCTTTTTATCCTCTTTGTATGTTTATTTCCTTGGGAAAATCAACTGTGAATAGGCTGTAGCTCTTTGATTTATCCTGCTTCTTAAGACCTTATGTCTTATGTTAGTTATTCCCAACGTCTTTGAATCAGCAGCTCCGTGTGGGTTAAATTACTGGAGGTCATGGGTCTTGTTTCTCAGCTCCGACTGCTGTGGCTGTCTGGCTTTGAACTTCTTCTTTGTGGCTTATTCCTGCCCAGCTTACTGGTTAGCTCCATGATGGAAGATCTGCTTGCATCCCAGATGCTAGCTTTTCTGTCTTATGTGTGCAGGCTCGTGAGGCAGTAGAGATGCGTGCCCAGGTGGAGAGGAAGATGGCTCAGAAAGAGAAGGAGAAACATGAGGAAAAGCTCCGAGAAATGGCTCAGAAAGCCAGGGAGAGAAGAGCAGGGATCAAAACCCATGTTGAAAAAGGTACATTTCTGTGTTATTAAGATGCTATGGGTTTTTATACCACACCCTGAAGTGTGGATTTGGAGAAGTAACACGAGAATTTATAATACCTCAATATCCACAGTAATTTCTAGGCATATCTGTTCTTCATGTCTTTACTTCATTAGCCAGTGAATTTGGTTAATTCACTGGCTGGCTTGATGGGATCTGGATTTGAACCTCACAGCAGTATGTCGGTGTATACAGATTTACGACATTTTTGAGAATTTCAGGGTTGCTAATGGATCAGTGCAAGTAATGGCTTTCATGGACTATTCTAAACTATTTTTTTTTAGAAAAGGCTTGTTGCAGGTGAAGAGCAACTTTGTTTACAAGAACTAAACCATCTTTAAGTTTTCAAAGATGGTCCATGCAGTATTCTATCTCTTGCACTGTTATAACTGGTCTTGCAGAACTGTAGTTCTGTTGGCCACTAGGCCCAAAAACTGCTAACGTAAGTAAGTCATAACTGTTGTGATAAGTCTTATGTTTTGATTGAAATGACATTTCAAAGATCAAGAAGCTGAACTTACAGAGCAGTTATGATCCCCCTAAAAGGTGGAGGATATGGTCATATATAATGCCAAGTCCTGGAGCTGGGATGGACTAACCTCTTCCCAACAGGCTGGGGACTGGCTGCCTGAAGAGCCACTCTGTTGAAAAGGCCCTGGGAGTCCTAGTGGACAATGTGCTAAATGTAAGCCAGCAGTGTGCCCTGGCAGCAGTAATGCTAAGGGCATAGTAAGCTGCATCCGCAGGAGTGTAACCAGTATGTCAAGGGAAGTAATCATTTTCTTTTACTGGTGACCTGTTAGACTGCATCTGGAATACTGTGTGCAGTTATGGGCTCCCAGGCACAAGGCAGACAATGATAAACTGGAGTGAGTTCAGTGGCAGGCCATCAAAATGGTCAGGGGGCTAGAGTATCTGTCTAGTCAGGAGATGCTGAGATAATGAAGCTTGTTCTGCCAGAAGATGATGTGGCTTTGGGGGCACCTAATGGGAGCTTTCCCATATCTACAAGGAGATCATCAGAGCTCTTCACTAAGCTGCACAGTGAAAAAATGAGACAGTGGTCAAAAGTTGAAGCAGGAGACTCCAGCTATATGTGAGGAGAAGAATTTTCACCAGGAGGACAAGCAGCAGTGGAACAGGTTGCACAGAGAGGCTGGCAATCTCTATCCTTGGAGGTTTTCTGCACCTGAGTGGGCAAAGCCCTAAGCAACCTCATTTGAATTCAGCTTTCAGCAGGAGATTGAACTGGAGACTCCTTTCCAACCTGACTGATTCTGAGTCACAGAATGTTCTTCAAAGCACTTAGATGCCTGCGTGTTTGAACAATATTTTTACACTTAAAAGTATGATATGATGATCTGTAAGTGTTTTAGGATATTAATTCCTAGCTGGACAAATTCTAAGCACTTGAAAGTTGAGAAGACATAGTTGTTGGATATGTCTGCTTTAACTCTTGTCAAGGACAGTTAATAGCTTGTGGCATAAGAAAGCTGTGGTTTTCCATGTGTTTGTTTAAAGTGTAACATTTTAAATAGTGCTAAGGGTCACTTCTCTTCTGTAAAAGAATACTGAATTGAATCACTCTGCCAATGTCTGTGGCATAGTTAATTCAAACTTTAAATATTTGTCTATAATGAGCAATCTTGCATTTGTTCAGAGGATGGAGAAGCTAGAGAAAGAGATGAAATCAGACATGACCGGCGCAAAGAGAGACAACATGACAGAAATCTTTCCAGGGCAGCCCCTGACAAAAGGTGAGTCACAAAAGAAACCTGCTTTATTCCTGTACTGGCACTGGCTTCCCCACTAGAGAAACTATTACAGTGGGCTTCCTTTTGCTTGATGCAAGTGCCTGAATTTTACCTTGTGGAGATACTCACTGGTGTGAAGCACTGTTTACTCATTGTATGAAATGGTATTAAAGTGTTAGCATACTGCAGTACTCTCTTCTAAATTTAGAAGTTTACAGATGAATGGAGGAGGGGGAGTTGTTGGTTTTGGGTGGGTTTTTCTTTAGCACAACTTCAGTGTATTCAGATTTAATTGACATACTGGCAGCCAAGGTTGAAACCTGGACCCTATCACTTCAGTAAGACCAGAGTATCATTAGCAGCTTTGTTTCTCAAAGCTGTTCATTTGAAATAAGCTTTGATTGATGAATGTAGGCTGAAGTATATTGTTTGCCCAAGCCAGTGAGATTTCTGAGCACAAATGGTTTCTGGAGGCTTAAAATCTCTAATATCTTAAAATGAGATTGGCCTTCCCAGAATATAATTACACTGGTTCTTGCAAAAAATAAATATGACATTTTAGACCAAGTCAGCTTGATGTAAATTGCAGATAGTGGAAAGCAAATTTAAATGTCATGCCCAGCTGAATATAACTTTCCCAAATGTTTCCTTTGCCAGGAGACAAATTTTAAATGTTACCTAGTAAGGAAGGGCAACAGTCAAAATCTGGCTCCTGAGGCAAATTGTTAGCAACCAATACAGGAACAGGTTGCAGTTAAACATGTCAATAAATATGGTGTACAGACCTAATAAAACTTAAAATTTTTAATTCAGGTCAAAGCTGCAGAGAAATGAGAACAGAGATATCAGTGAAGTTATTGCCCTAGGGGTACCCAACCCCAGGCCATCCAATGAAATCCAATATGACCAGAGGCTGTTCAACCAGAGCAAGGTAAAAATACCCTTCCACAGCTGTGTAGCTTGCTATGAGAACACGCTCTTCCTTCCTTAGTGGGTATGGCTAGAATACTAAAGAGACCCTGTTCTCATAGTTGGTGTGGATACACTCTGAAAGAAAAATGTCTACATAACTGATTGGGAAACTATCGATCTCCTTTATCCATAGCTGATGCAACAAAAATGGAATATTTTGAATGCATAACTGGATTAAAGTGGTTTTGTTGTGCTTTTTCTCACTGGGGAGTGCTGAAAAAGAAGCTATTTTGCCTTCAAGCTGCAGTGACCTCATTTTCTTCTTTTGTACAAATGTACTGACTGAATAAGGGAAATCTGCTCAGAGAGAAGCAAGTAAATATTTTCTATTCCCATTATTGCTTATATTAAAAATCCTGAAGATATAAATAGTTCATAGCAACATTTATTTTCCCTGAACTTTATACTATTCAGAGATGAAAAAGTAGATGAGGCTTCAGAAAGTCCCTGAATAAACCTGCAGTTTGTCAATCATTCTTTTTCATGTTGTCCTGGTTTCAGCTGGGATAGAGTTAATTGTCTTCCTAGTAGCTGGT
>JAVJGG010000032.1:1949111-1988863 GCA_035590195.1 Aviceda cuculoides
TAAACTGTTCTTATCTCAACCCACGAGTTTTACTTCTTTTCCTGATTTCCTCCCCCATCCCACTGGGGGTGGGGGGGAGTGAGTGAGCGGCTGCGTGGTGCTTAGTTGCTGGCTGGGGTTAAACCACGACACATGTCTCCAGTGAAAGACATGCAGGCAGAGGGGAAGGCTGGTGAATCAAAAGTGAGCAAGCAGGCACTTGTACTTTCACAGTTTACATAAGCTTCTGTGCGATTTGGATCAGTCAGCTTAAATCATGTTTTCCAGAAATTCTGAATAATACAAATTTCTGTATGGTTGTACTTGGCTATTATAGACAGCTGTACTTGCAGGGCAGACTGAAATGATCCATTATTCTGAAATATGAATGGCCTATAATCCTTCCTGTGGCTTTCTGGAAGAGCAGAAGTGGCCCTGATTGGGGCTTGTAATGGTTGTGTCCTTTCTTGGGACTTAACCCCAGACCCAAACCCACTCATATCCTAATGAAGTGCTTGAACTCATTTGAAATCAATCAATAGTAAATCACACAATACTATCTTTGTGCATGTGTGACACTATCAGTGTATCTTGATGTTAAAATAAATCAACTGAAGTTTTGCAGACTCGTTAATGTTATACTGCTGCTGTTCTTTCTTCTTCACAGGGTATGGACAGTGGCTTTGCTGGAGGAGAAGATGAAATTTATAATGTTTATGATCAGCCTTGGAGAAGTGGCAAGGATATGGCCCAAAACATCTACAGGCCAAGTAAAAATGTGGATAAGGACATGTATGGTGATGATCTAGAGGCTCGAATAAAGACCAATAGGTAAGAAAATAAAGTTAAGTAGTACTTGTAATTAGTACTCTGAAGTTACAATCAACTGAGTATCATCTCTTCTGCAGGTTTGTTCCTGACAAAGAGTTTTCTAACTCTGATCGTAACACCAGAGGGAGGGGCAGAGATGGACCAGTTCAATTTGAGGAGGATCCGTTTGGTTTGGACAAGTTTCTGGAAGAGGCTAAGCAACATGGCGGTTCTAAACGGCCATCGGACAGCAGCCGTCCTAAAGAACATGAGCATGAGAGCAAAAAGAGGAGGAAGGACTGAGTGCCTCTGCTCCTTGAGAGGTAGAGAAATGGACTGCAAGCTTGGACTTTATGCAAAAGGCATTTTTAATATCAGAGGTGTATAGAGGGATGGTGTCATAACACAGCAGTTCACAACTCTTGTTGTGTGGATATATATACACACCCTAATTCTTCTACATAGGACAGCTACCCTTGGAGAGTGGAGGAATGGAGACCGCTTTGAAACATTTCACAAGGGAATTGTTCTTTAGCAAGGGCTCTGACTTTGCTGATTCCCTGTTGCCCAGCATCTCAGGGTAAGAATGTAGCCCCTTCCTACAGCTTTAGTTTTTGTAGATAGCTAAAGCTTTTACTTCATTTGTTAAAAGCTTTCCTGCTGTATATAATTACTGTCTTATGCTATAATGGATGCTAGGGAGTTTATGATGCA
This sequence comes from Aviceda cuculoides, assembly GCA_035590195.1. Classification (NCBI taxonomy): domain Eukaryota; kingdom Metazoa; phylum Chordata; class Aves; order Accipitriformes; family Accipitridae; genus Aviceda; species Aviceda cuculoides. The sequence continues at coordinate 1,950,615 of JAVJGG010000032.1, forward strand.
GTGTTTCTGTAGTGTGGCTATACAATTTATTTTAACAAGGAGGCGAAACAGCTGGATTCTGGTTTAAAACACATACTCATTCATAGTTTCTCAGTAATCTTTATTTTAATTTCTTTACATTTAGTGAAATAAAGCCTCCTTCCACCACTCACTCACTCTGATTCTTTCTTTGACTGCGTCTTCTATGGGTCTCCTGTTTGAGAGTGAGCTGAAAACAATAAAAATTATTCAAATTTGTTAGGCAAGAAGGTTTGATAATTTTCATTTGTGATCTTCTAAACATTCATATAGGAAGTGGAAGATGGGTTTATAACTGGTTCACTTTCATGAGCCATAACCACAAATGCTAAGCTCCTGATGGGAAAGTTGAATATAATTTGCACAGCAATTCCTAGTACTATCAGCAAAATGCATCTTAAAAGCTTGTGCTTTCAAGTGGAACTAATAGAAGGTAACTGTCTAAACCTAGCCTAGAACAAAGCGGGAGAAGTGCTCATGTATTTTGCTTCTAGAGAAGCTTGCATTCTTCAAGAAACGGAGAAAGCTAACTACTGCCTGCCTTCTGCTTTTTATTTCACTATAAAGAAGCCTCTTAGCTCTTAGCCCTCTGTGAGAATATAGTCCTCGAAGTTTAGGCAGTTAAGTGAATGTGGCTGTCTTACAGCTTCAAGAATAAAAAGCAGCAAAATAATTTCCAATAAGTTGACACTAAATACTCACGGGGCTGGCTTATCACAGTTTAAGACTGAAGTCAGCAAACTATTCCTTAATTCCTTAATTTCTGCTTCCATTTTTGCACCACAGTTGTAACTCATAGGTCAGCTCTCCTTAGGAATAGGTACTGAAGTAACCACAACCAAAGATGACTTCTACAGTACTATGAACCATGTCAAGCAAAATACTTTATCACAGTCACATACTGCATCCCTGAAGTCTCTTGCCCATTCATTTTACTCTTGCCATTTCCTAGCACTGAAGTCTCAAAATGAGAAACTAGTTGTCAGAAGGATATTGAAGAATTCTTATTATTCAAAGACATGAATTGACCATGTGTGTTATACCAGCCTGCTTGTTGCTCATGGTTTCACTCTGTACTACTAGGTCAGAGTAGCTAGGTCAGCTGAAGCACATGTAAGTCTACAAGAAGGTCCCCTTTGTAATTTGCCCCTATTTAGTGAACACACTAGATGGAAGTTTCTAATTATTTTGATGCGAGACCTCTGAATTTATTAATGGCTTTGGGCAGCTATTGACTCACTGTGCTTTTATCCTTATTGGTCAACGCCATGGCATACTAAATGTTTGGAAGGAGTGGGATGGCCATGTTGCTCTGTTTGCTACAGTGAAGCTGGATGAGAGTTGTCTGGCTCTACTGACCTGTCAATGACAGGCACCTTTGTATGGGTACTAGACCAAAGGCTTTTGACTGAGGGTTTATGCTGTCTCTTGATACCACACACTAATGCACCGAGATTGCCAAAGTGTCATATTTTTTCCTTTACTGACATTTAAAATGTTAGAGACAGCAAGTAAAAAAAAAAAAAAACTACACTAAAGCCAGTTTAAAGTTATCTTGAACACATAAAAGCAGGCAGCTGACTTTTCATATACAAAATGATAGCTGAAGAAAAAAAGCAGCTTTCACTGAAGTTCAAAGCCTAGCTTTACATTCTTTGTCATCTTCCCCCTGCCACGCAACATCCGAATTAGATCTTGGAATCCACCTGCAGAAACCTGTATTACAAATACTAACTAGCTGTATGGCAGTTCCTGAACAATTTTACTGCATTCACACTCCTTTAGCTTAGTATAGCAGGAGGTTTAGATCTCTAGTATGTGATCTCTGTGGCATCTATATGGTCTCAGACCCTAACGAGTAAAGTTGAGAGCAGGGAATAAACGAAAGTGTTAATGATTTTTAAAAAAGTTAAATGCACATTAAGTGACAAAATGCTTAATCACAGTTGGAATGAGTATGGCAGTATTTTGATGTTACTGTGTCCAAACAAAGGCAGAATTAAAGAGCTCAACTCATTACATAACTTCTTTAAAGGAATTAGCATGTTACCTTGGCACCTTCAAGTATGTGGGAGTCCTTCTGAAACACATTCTGAACATCTTCTGGAGTCGAGAATTTAATCCAGCCATAGCGTCTGTGAAAGCCTGTATCTTTGTCCTAGTTACCAGTTTAAAAAAATAAAATCCAATTACTGCAGAAAATATTCACATAGGCTGTTAAAAACTTTTTACAGATATTCAATTTTAAGGATTCCAAAATTATCAGAGAAACCGGCACACTTGCTGTTTCAGAAGCCTTTTTCACACTTTAAGACATTTACTCTCATTGACAGCATGTGAGAGCCTAGCAGAGGCTGTTCTGCATCCCTTTCTCTCAATTTGTAAAAGGTTTTAAGTTATGGTTGAAGACTGGAATAATGCATAGCCGGTTGTTTCAAACTGCAGTAGTTACCTACTATTAAGCCAGTCACAACAGAACTGACATTTAAATGGCTGCCTGATTTGAAAATAAGCCTGCCACAGTACTTGAAAAGCATTCAGCAAGATAAAGCAGCTCCTTAAGGTACTAAGAAAGCAGGCTACAATTCGAGATGACAAGCATTAACTACACTGAAAAGAAAAAAAAAAGTTATTTTTAAGAATAATTTGCCAGCTGGAAAAGCTAGTTGTCAATAAAGAGGAGATAATGCAGAAAAGCTAAGTCTACCCCAAAGTGCCTTTTATCCCAACCCTGATCCTCATCAGAGAGTTTACAACAGTTCTGCCACTGATCATCAGGCATGGCTGGCAGTACTTCCAAACAGCAGTGAAGTTCTCACCCACAATGTACTGTGGTCACACTGCCCAGTCTCAGTATCCCAGTGATGTCTTAAATGTCTGATGCTGCTGGCAAATTTTTATACCTCTGGCAGTTTTAAGCATTAATGAACACTCCTAAAGTAATCACCAAATCAAAACCTACACACATGCATCAGTTCAGCCTTAATCAGCAATGGAGGCAGGTTTATGGTAAGCTGCCAGCCTTCACAACGAAGCAATGCAGTCTGTTCTGGGCCTGAAGAACAGAGCATGGCAGATAAGACACCTAAGCTTCGGTGTTCAGAAATAAAAAAACTCTTTCAAACTATGTTTCTCCATTTCCAAACTAGTCCTCAACTGATAGTGAACCCATCAGCTCACTAACTGACATTCTCTACACACTGAGCTTAACTTAGCAGACCATTACATCGCATGGAGAAACACAACCAGGCACGACAACCTACTCCTTCAGCAACGACCTGCAACTTACTCAGAGTGGGAAAGGCACACTTTTTTTTTTTTACTGTTCATCTCTAAGAAACTGTACTAGACACTATCATTCCTGACCTACATGCTCAGAAGATAGATAACCTAAATGGCAGAGGCATGAACAGCTGACAGCTTGGGAGCATCCTGAAGAGGTTGCAGTTTTTTGTGTTAGCCCCACACTCTGGATGGAGTATGAACACACGGGAGGAAAACACTGTAGGTTCATACTAAAGCTCTTTCAAAGCCAACAGAAACCACTAAGCTTCAACGAGGCCTACAGCTCACACACAAGTGGCAGCACCCACTAGGAGAAGAGATTAAGTGTGGTGAGCACTGAAAAATCTGACCAGAGTACAGGAAGAGGCTTCCAGAAAGCAGATCCGAGGGGGTGGGGGAGCCAGCTTCGGGGCAGGGCCCCTGCAACAGGACCAACCCTGCCAGGGCCTGGCAAGCACCAGCCGGCAGCTCTTCCCCCTTCTACCGAGCCGACATGAACAGCGGGATGGAGAACGAGCGGATACTCACAAACGGCAGCTGGCACCTCTGTACTGACCCGAACTGGGAGAAGTACTCCTTCAGCTCCTCTGTGGGAGAAACGCACACCTGGTTACACGGGCTGCACGGCCCAAACACCCTGGCCCGACCCCCGCGCCCTGTGCCGGCAGCATGCGGCGGGGCCGCCTCCTCCCGCGCCAGCCCTAGCGCCGGTGGGAGGTGAGGGGGGCGGCGCAGAACTCACTGCTCGACACCGTCCAGGGAACCTCAGCCACGAAGATATCGAAGAGCCGCCTGGAGCGGCGCCCCGCCGCTCGCGACGCGCTGGCCGCCGCCATCTTGGGAGCTGCGGCGGAAAGGCGCGCGGTCGGCCCCGCCCCGGCAGTGCGCAGCGCCGCCCGCCGCCCTCCGCGGCCTGGCCAAAATGGCGGCGGCCGCGGCCCTGACCCGGGAGAGTGGGGAGGATGCCTTCCGCCGGCTTTTTCGCTTTTACCGGCAACGTGACGCGTCGGACTTGCGGGGTGTGGTGGACTTCTCCGTGCCGGGGCGTCAGGTAACGCCGGGCTCCCCCTGCCTTCGCCTTGCGGCGCGCTTCGAGCTCGTCCCGTCCTCTGAGGGGTGTCGCGGTGTCTTAGCGCGGTGCTGTGGCGGTGCTGCTGTGGCCTGTGCTCTCCACTTGCTGCTTCCTATCGTGTTCGACGCCAAGTCTGTAATGCCGCCCCGTTACTAGCTAGAAGACGCTGCCCTCCAGCGCTGAGCCTCTTACGGGCCGGCATAACGTTTAAAAGCTAGTTGCGTGACTAGAGACGAGTAGCTGAGGAAGGGTGAGCAGCTGTGAGGGTCCAGGGCCCCTCTGCCCACGGCACCCAGAGGCAGGCTTGCCCAGGGTCCCCTTGGGCCGGCTGTCCGTGGGGTCATGGGACCCTGCCCGAGGGCATGAGCTGCCGTCCTGGCTGCCCCTGGCCAACGTGCCATTTGTTCACAGATTTACCGCTTTTGCTTATGTTTGTTTATTACCAAAATGTTTATTTAGCTCTCTATGCTGCAGTAAGGGATCTCCAAAGCCTCTAACAGAACCATGCGTTACTTAAGGGAAGTAAAGCAACACGTGGATGCAAAAAAAGCAAGTTTCAGTATTGGAGCTGACACTGTTTCCTGGGCCTGCTGGTCCTTGGCTCTGAAATACCTGAGTGAGCTGGAGAGGGACCTGGGATCAGCTTCTCCCTGCTCTGCAGTGTGTGCCCAGGGTTCTTGCTGTCTTCCCTGTGGTAAAGTTTCTTCTCCTTTCTTACTCCTGTATAATAAACATTTGGCTTAGCCATCAGGGCAAGCCAAACCGTTGCAGTGGTTTAGGAGCCCTGTAGTCAGGAGCACATCTGAAAGTAGTAGCCATCATGGTTAGTAGTTTACCGTGTGTTGAGTGATGAAGGAGTGATCCTTTGAAGTCATCTTGTGTTTTGTCACCTCACAAAAGGGTAATGGATATCTGCTGAAGAATCGTTAACCAGGGATTTTCTATGTATGAGCCTATATGAGAAAAGGGAGTAGGGAATATAGTTAAAATGAACCTTTGCCTGGTTTTTCTTAGTTCAAATGCTTAGCCTTTTCTTTTCACTGTTGTATTAGAATGTATTTTTTTTTATCTTTTCAGACTATAATTTTGATATTGTTAATGGGACACAAAACCTGACCCATATGAAATTGTTCAGGGCATTAGCATTAAACAAGGGAGTTGTTAACATTTCAGCCTTTCTTGAGCTTGCAGTAATCCTTTATCAAATAAAGGATTCCAGCATTACAGCCCTTCTGGGAAATTCAAAGTACTCGAAAGCATCACAAGCATCTGTCCCCTTTCCATATCATTCTTTTTGTGCCTGTTGCCTTCTAAGATCAGTTGATAGCTTACTAGTGAAACCATCTTTTATTTCTCTTTCCCCCAGGTTAAAAACATCTGGCTTTTTTCATTAAGAAGAGCTACAGGCCAGGCACATTAGCCCAGATACTATTGTTCCTTTCAGAAAACTGTTTGAAATGATTGAGTTCTTCAGTGAAGTGTGACATACCCCAGCTGCCCTGCTACCAGGTTTATTTAACTGATTCAGCACATGTAATTCTTCAGCATAGAAACAGCTTCTGTTCTCCAGAAGCCCTGGCAGCAGCTCGTGTGTAAGCAGTTTGAGAAGGCAGAGAGGTGGTAGTCTTAGTCAAAGGAATAGCCTTCCTGGGGATGTTCTGCAGACAGGACTCTGAGCTAAGCTCTTCAAGGCTGGCAGTCGCAAAGCTGCTTTTCTCAGAGAGCTGAAAAATTGGTAAAACTGAGCATGTTGGCAGAAGCTGCTGCCCAGCAGTAGTTCAGAGTTTTCTTACAAATTCTATGTACATAATTTAGACCCATTGCTCAGAAGACGTTAAATGGAGCTGTCAGCCTGCAAAGAGACTGATTTACACATTCACCACTGCAGAGTCTGCGTGCAAAGGCCTTAATTTCATATACACTTTAAATTGTCATAAACAAAGTCTTGCCTGTCTCTGCCTGCTTATTCTCACTATGCTTGGCCAGCTCTTTCCTTACATGAGCCTGTACTTTTGCACAGTCACATGGAGAGCTGGACTGGGGAACAAAGCCAGAACAAAAACAACCTGCCTCAACCCTGCCCTCCCTAAGACAGTTCGCAGCCCTAAGGGAAGAAGGGAGTGGGAACACAGTGGATGAGTTTGTTTTTTTTCAACGTCGGCTTATTGCAGCTTAAATATGTGTGTTATTGCAACCCGAGAGAGTACTTCAAGAAAATATATATTGCTAAGCCTTGAGCTGTTGGCCCTGCTGTTGGAAACAGAAGTGGCAATGTGATATTCAGAATTTACAGAGTTTCTGCAGTCCTTCACATCAGACAACTGTGGCGACTTCGTCACTGTACTACTTCTCCTTCTGTGCATTACAATGAGAATAGTCATCTACCCTATGGGATCGTGAGCAACTTGTATTTGGAAGGTTCATTGAAGGTATAAAGTGTTGTGGGTACTAAATATTGCTCTCTAATGGAGACTGATAATTACCAGAATGTTTTATAACGATGAGGCTGTACTGTGGAAATGGAAAAATAGTGGCAATTTTTTTTCTCATTGGTATAAAATGTTTGGGTTTTTTCATGAATGGAGGACACCTCTCCTGATCTCCAAGTATTGTAAAAACTATAGGTACCTTTTGATTCTTGCGTTAAGTACATATTAGCTCTGTTGGCAGCATGCCTTGTTCTGCTCACAGTTGCTTAGACAATAGTTCTGTGGTACAGCTGGCATTTTCACAAGACTTACCTTGGAATATGATAGCACTCTTTCTTATAGGTGCTGTTTTTGGATGAATTTCATATTTATTCCTTTTTTTTCCTTTTTTTTTTTCTTTTAACTAGATTTGTTTTCTTTTGCTAGGTGTTCAGATCACAGCTCAGTATTTCTTCAGTCAGTGATCAAGATGCCTACAGAGCAGGCTTACAGCCAGTTAGCCAGTGGAAAGCCTATGGCCTCAATGGGTATCCAGGTAGGTACTTCTGATTTCAAGAAAAATTAAACAGAACCTTGTTGCTTTGGATTCAGGCATCTTCTGTTTTACCCTCCTTGCCCTGCCTGAAAAAGCTATTTTGGTTTGCCTAAGTGTAAGTTAATGTTATTTTAAGTGCAGGAGGACAAATGAGTCGGCTAAAGGGTGGGATGCGACAATATATATGAGGGTGAGAACAGAAGGGCCAGTTGTTTCAAAGTTGCTGATCAACCAGTCCATCCCGTGTGAGAATTGATTCCTGTTGCCTTTCATAGAGATTTTATATTTTTGTAGCATCTATTTTTCATCAATATATATGATGAAAATTAGATAGGTGACTGAAATACAGTCATTTTGGGGGCTGAAGTGTGGCATGTATTTCCTGGTGTAGAACACTGAGCACAATAAGTCAATAAGAACCTCTTGTCCTATTCAAAGTACAGAGTAATTTCATTAGGCAGATTATTTCAAAAACTGAAATGTGTCTTAGGTTTGCAGGTCACCTGGTAGAATCACAGAAATATGTCAGGTTGGAAGGGACCTCCAGAGGTCTAGTCCAACTCCTCGCTTAAAGCAGGGTCAAGTTGAAAGTTAGATCAGATCACTCAGAGCTTTGTATGGGTGAGTTTTGGAAATCTCCAAGGACAGAGGTCACACCCTCTCTGGGCATCTGTTCCAGGGTTTGGCCACTCTTCTTGTGATCGTTTTTCACCTTATGTCTAATCAAAATTTGCCTTGCTGTAATTTGTGAGTGTTGCCTCTCATAATCTTGCTGTGCACCTCTGAGAAGAATCTGGCTTCACCTTCTTTATAGGCCCCTTTAGGTAGCTCTTACTAATATATGCCAATGTGTAATCAGCCTTTATTGCCACAAGGGTGCACTACTGACTCGTGCTCAATTTGTCCTCCAAGACCCCCCATGCCCTTTGATTTAGAGCTGCTCCCTGGTCCTCAGGCTGTACTGTTGCATGGGGTTATTCTGCCCTAGGTGCAGGATCATCACTGTTGAACTTCCTGAGGTTCTTGTTGGCCCATTCCTTTGGTTTGTCAAGGTCCCCTTCAGTGGCAGCAGTAGCCTCCAGCATATCCACTGCTGCCCCAATTTAGTGTTATCTGTAAATGTGATGAGGATGAATGTCCCATCGTGCAAGTTGTTGATGTAGGTGTAGTTATCAGTCTTGGCCCCAAAATCAACCTGAGGAACACAGCTTGTAACAGCCACTGGTTAGACTTAAAACCGTCAAATCACTATTCTTTAAGCCTGGTGGCCCAGACAGCTTTTGCTCAACCTTTTAGTTTACCCATAAAATCCATGAGCCCCCAGTTTGGCTCCAGTGATGCTGCAGGAGACTGATTGGAAAACTTTGCTAAAGCCGAGGTAAACAGCGTTCCCTGCTCTCCACTCGTCTGGGCATCTCACTGTAGCAGGCAGTAATGCTGGTTAGACAAAATCGGTAAATCCATGCCCACTGCTCCCAACCACTTTGTGTCTGGAAATGCCTGTCATGAAAATTTGCCCATAATCTTACCAGGGGTTTTGGTAAGGCTGATGAGTTTGTAGTTCCCCAGATCCTACATATTTCAGGGATTTTTGTTTGCTTGATTTTTGTTTTTTCTCATGTTTCTTTTGGTTCATTAGGACTGCAGGCAGTGTCTGTGTGGGTTGCTATGAAGCCAGCCTACCGTTTCTGAAAGTGAGGCAGCCACACTAGCCATCTGGCATGGTTAATACACAGGGAATTGAATAACTTCAGGAGAAAGGCTTCCACCTCTTCTTGCCTCTAAATTTTTTGTTCCACTTACTTGTCATACTATAGCTGCCCTTGCTTGGTCTTACTTGTCATTTTATGTCTGTCTAAACGTCTTTCCTAGCAATTACGCGGGGGGTGGATCACAAGTGTTCCACTTAACTGCATTTTTTCTTCTGCTTTGACAAAGAAAACCTTTCACTAAAATGAAATGCAAATACATTAACAAATTCTCAGTCCTATTTAGAATCAAGTTGTGTGTGGACAAGAATAATGTATTATCCTTTTCCAGCTACCTTTATCTGGACATCCTAAAGCACTATAATATATTTACCCAACTGCCCCAATAGCCCTTTAAAATAAGTTAGAATTTCTTTGGTTTGTTTATGTGTATATGGAAGGGAAGTTATTTGGTTTTGTCCCCACAGTGAGCAATGAAGTATAAGACTAAGGAAGCTGGGTGAATTTCTGTTGCTGTGTCCTGAGTTCTGTGAGATGGGGGCGATGCTGTCTTTGGGTCTTTGTAACTGACACAAACTGGTTTTATGAGGGGTTGTTCTTGTTGCTGGACATCTGTGTGTCTTACCCTTCCTTTGACTGAGGCTGGAGAGCACTTTCACTAGGTGTAAATTAATTCCTAGTGTGCTGCAAGGTTCTGCTGCAGTATGAGAACTCCATCTGCTTCCTCAAGGCAGATTCTTTTAGTATACAGATCCCCAAAGAATTTGTCTTTTGGCCATTCTACTTAGACCAACTCTTTCAACGCCAAGAGGTTCCATTGTGTTGCCATCAAAGCTTGTCTGTGGTGTGCTTTAGTCAGCTCAGAAAGGTTGCCACAGAAATATGTTGCTTACTCTTCTCCCTCCCATGTGTGGTAAGTCACTGATTTCTAGTGCTGTTGGCCCTCCCAGGAACTATTAGTCTTGAACGTTAGTGTAGAATTTTATAGTAAAACTGTGCAACTGTTTGAAATACAGGGTTTTCTGCCTTTCTTGGCATCAGAAGCATAGCAGTAACCCACTTTTTAGTTGTTCTCGCTTTTGTAAATGTAGACTAATCTGGTTTCTTAGAAGTAAGCAATGAAGGGTTTGGAGAGATATGAGCATGTTATAAGCTTCTGATATAAGAGTCATAAAATTTGGATTCTTGTTCTCGGCTCTATGTGTAACTAGCCCTCCAGGCTTCAATTCATTCGTTAATACCTGAGATAATACATACGTAGTAGAGTATAATTTTGTGAATGTAGTGAAGTGCTTTGAAAACCCCACATCAAAAGCTGTAGACAGGAGGGACAATATTATTAGTCTGTTCTATGCAGAGGCCAAGAGAAAGTGAGTTTAATGCTTCTGGCAAAGAAACTTCTTGTAACCAGACCTGTCAGAAGGCTGCCATAGTCTGATGGTGCAGGGAATGGAGTGAAGTGAATGGCAGTAGATTATTAATACACTGAAGGCTCTTTTTCTAACCAGTTAATTTAATCTTGTGAGGTCTGTGAGGTATGCTGGCAGGAAGCTTTTTCTGTGCTTTTATTAGCACTTTCATAAGGCTACAAGGCAAGTTTATATCCTACTGAGACTCCTAGCCTTGCTTCTTCCTTTTTCATCTATTTTTGTCTCTGTTTAACTTGTTATGACTGAGAAGTTCAAAAAGACACAGTAGGGCAAAACCTTGAAACCTCCTTTTCCTTTGTTCCTCCTATACCCTTATCTTTCTTTGTATGTGAATTTTGTGTTGGCGAGTCTTACTGAATTGATAGTCTTTGAGAAAGTGCCTTGATTCTCAGGGTAGGTACAATAGAGATTAATAGCATCTTCCCATCAGACACTCATTCATCAATACCGTTGACCCTGGCCTGGAAGGAAACACCCCTGGGGTGCTGAGGAGAAAGTTCCAGTGAAAAATCCTGTTAGCACTCATGCTGATGGCAGATCTTATGTCAAGGACTCTTGTCTGTTAAGATATAGACCAAATCAATCCATTGTGTCTCTGCTAACTCTCTTATTTGGGCCACTGCTTGAACTCTGCCTGAGGTGCCTGGCTAAATTAATGTGCAGTCTATCTACATTTTTATTTTGTTTTGTTAATTAAAAATGACTGCAAAGTATTTGCAGTCAGCAACAAGCAGTTTGGGATATAATTTGACTTTCATCCCCTTTGACTATTACTGTACCAAAATACAAAGATGGATACAACCAGACTTACCTGGAAATAACCATGAAGCAAAGGAGGGGACAGTTTACATTACTAGATACTTGCTCAGCCCATGGACTGCTCTCTGCAGTTCATGACACTGAAGTAGCAGTAAGAAAACAGTATGAGTTCAGAGGCAGCAACAAGGTTAGTTTGAAGTCTAGAAAAACTAGGCCAGAATTACTTCAGCTTCACTGGGTTCAAGAGCAAAATCTTGCTGAATCATTTCAAAATAAAATTGACTCCAAAGCAATTGGCTTTCCAAGTTCTTACTTCTTTATCTACTTGTAATCAATATACCTTACATAGATATGTCCTTTTTTGTCATTTTTTACTTGAACCAGCATTGGTTGCCCTCCCTGCCTTCTTTCTACCTTATGGCCACCATTTGTTTGTACTGAAAAAAACAATAGGCTTTAACTTAACTATTCAGACCTGTTAATAGATTTCATCAGCTTACATGCAAAGTCAGTGGTTGTATGTCTAAGGTGTTTTTTCAGTAACTCTGACCCCTGTCCTTTGCTCTAGTTTTAGGAAAAAAACAGGGAAATGCCTAATCATACTTTCTCCCCACCCCCTCCCTTTTTCTCTGTGGTCAGGGTTTATTTTCATACCAAACCCTTTCCTTCCGGGCTGCCAGCGTCATTGGGTGAAACAGTGTCTCAAGCTATACCCCCAGAAACCCAATGTCTGCAACCTGGACCTGCACATGGCTCCTGAGAAGACCATTGACCTGTGGGGACAGAGCAAGGAGCAGCTGAGGTAAGTCCACAGTAACCTTTGGTGGTCAAAACCAGTGGACCCAGAAGGTCTCAGCTCTGAGAAGGTCTAAGAAAAATGAGCAGGGAAGGGAAGCTGAAAGAGATTGTGTACATGCTGACAGTATACAGATGGTGTCTGACATGCCAAGTTAAAGATGGATTTTTCATGGCTTCATGTGCATCCTTGTTAATTCTCTGCTTTCACACTCACAATGGGATTTTCTAGCAGCAAATTATTTCAAAGCTGTCAATCAAATGTAAAACAGTGACCCTGGCAGATATGATGGTGCTTGGAAGCTTGCTAAGCTCAGCTACAAGAGGAACGATGAGGTCCCTCTAGGCCTCAGTTTTCCTGAGGCAAAAGGGATCCTTTCCAAACACCCCACTCATGCTAGCTCTTCTTCCCAGTTAGCTGTTGGACCTAGTATACTGTGGTTGAAAGGCTGCTATCTGCACTTTTTTTAACTTCTCAAGTCAGCTGTTTCTGTGGTTTATTTTCCAAAGTATTTGTTTTGGTCTGGAGTGGTTTGGGTTTGGTTTGGTGGTTTGTTTTTTTTTTTTTTTTTTTCCTTCAGTCACTCCAAGGTGGTGATTAAATGTACCATTTTAATGGCAATCCTGTTTACTCTGAAAGGTTCTGTGGCTGACACAGCTGCCTTTCTTCTACCTGATTTGGAAGTTAATGGAGAATTTGTCCAAGTTTTGAAGTCAAGTAGAAAGTTTTAAAGATTTTTTTTTTTTTTAATTAGAGTCACCTGTAAAAATACATACAAGATAGATGCTGTTTACATTACAGTCTTTTACTTATTTGGGTATTTATCATTACCTTGTTGATTTCATGCTCATTTTTCATAATGATTGTTTCATGTGATGGAGTGACCAGAGTTCCCTACAACTCTCATCTTCCGCCTCAGTCTCTTAGTGAAATTGACATGCTGAGATTTTTCTTCAAAAGTACTCTTAACGTCTACAACATACGGAATGGCAAAAGCAAGATTTAGGCTTCTAAATATTTGCACCTAGGAGAGAAGTTATGCCCCCACTTGTGTTTTCCAGGCTCAGTCTGAATTAGTTACAGAAATTCAGACACCTTTTATTGTGTTCTATCAAGGATGAAAAATTGTTCTTTGAAAGTATTGTCCATTGTGCCCTACAGCTGACAAAAGTGGGGTACTGTTCCAGCTTGACGGGCCTTTCCCAGCAGCACCTCTTGCATGCACAGAGAATGATCAGAACAGAGGTTAATTTGCAGCTGAATCCAGTTCAGTTGAAAACAGTGTTTGGAAGAGTGATGGCTGGCAGAAACACTGGCAGTTTTATTAAGCACTTGCCTGAGTCTTCAAGTGAGCAAACTGCTGTATTTGTGCTTTTACCTAGGGGACAGCAGATCAAACTAGCCAAGTGAAAGCCTTTCAGGGAGGGGAGAAGATGAGTGCTTAACTAAAAAGAGGTCTGCTTCCAAGATTGGACACAACTTCAATGGTTTTTAAAGCCATCAGGAAGATGCATAAGTGTGCTTGGGTCATGGCTTATTTGCTTTTTTCAGGATGCAGGAATCACGAGGTGGGGAGAGTCCATACCATTCCTAGAAATGTATGCTGTGCTCTCTTCACAAAGTGGAGTTGGGGTATTTTCTTTAGTGCTGGGGACAATTAAAAGTGTGAAAGTGGGTAGAGAAGGGATATATATATCCCTGTGTATAAGGAAAAGGCTGGGGGAATTTTATAGATGCAATCGTTCACCAGTGAATAAAGACAAAAGGGAGCTTCAGACTGAAGTCCCCCTGCTGTTCAGTCTTGTTCTCTTTCTAACATAGTTATACCAGAATTTCTCTGTGCTTTCTTGCAGGAGCATCTGCTGCTACAGCTCTAGGAACTCTTTGTTTCCAGATACGTAACACTCAGGCTTTCCTCTCCTTAGCAATCACACGTGAAATCACGTGCAAAATACTAAGTTCTGGGAATAAGGACCTACCGAGCATATTAGGGTTCCTGCTTTTGTGCAAACACTCTAGCACTGTAGCAAAAGAAGGGCACTTTCAAAAGGCACATGCTAAAAATAATTAATTATGAACATGAAGTTTGTCGAATGAAAGATGGAGAGGAACGAGTTATGGTCTCTTCCTTTTCTAAATGCTGTGTTACCTGCTTGTAGGCTCCATAAATTGTTCCAAGCAGCATGTATTTGACAGTTACTGTGTTGCTGCATTATGGTAATTGCAGTTGCTATTACCGTATGACAAAGATGGAAACTAGAGAGATTATTTTCTTTCAATAATCAGTAAGCTATGAAAAATTACTAAAGGTAAAGAAACTGGCCTTTTACTCCTGTTCCTGGTTTAGCTTAGGAGCTATCAGTGCGGTATAGGTAAAGGGCAGAAACAATCTGTGTATCCAGGTAGAAATGCACAGTAAATGCAGGTGCTTGGCTGAGACTTGACCATGGCAGCACAAATATGAATCCTGTTTTGTAAGAGAGTATGTCTTACTGCACTAATGAGGCTATAAATGAGAGACAACTGTCTGGTGCTACTGTTTATCATGACATTCTGAGTACATTTCCCTTTTCTTTCTTTACCATAACACATGACTTGGCTTGAGAAAAGAAGCTGAAATTCCTAGAATAAGTGGACCAGAAGATAGATGTGTACCTTCCTTTTTGCATTTGTCACTAGCATGTTTCTATTTTATTTACTATAGTAATATTTTTTGTAACTTTTTAAGGACTTTTCTGTAGGCCATAGTAAAAGCGTGTCCCTGAGGTCTCTTCCTGCCTTCACCACCTTCAAGTAAGAATGGTAAATTGGCATGTGGCTTGAGACTACTAAGCCCCTCTGCATTAGGGCTGTCACTTGAGAAGAACAATTTTTTGTCCTGCATAGCAGTCTGGATAGGAGATACGTGCAGTCTAGACTTCTTGACATTACAAGAATTGTATGGTCATAGCTAGAGCAGTCTTGCTTACTGAACATTGAGTCAGTCCATCCGAAGGACTTCTTGTAAAAGTACCAAGTAGTAGAACTAATGGTCCTTTGCAGTATTATGCAGCTTGATGCTCGATATGCTTCACTGTCAGGCGAAGCAGTTTCCCTTCTTGTCATTTTCCATTAAGTGCCTAGAATATTTTTCCCTTGTGTTTGCAGCTTTTAGATCTTCACAGATTCTGTTCTTTCACTTTCAGGTGCTCAAATAGTACATACTTAATTCTGATTCTAAGTCTGCACCAGTTCATTGTGTTGCCTCCATCTGATAACCCATTACGCACTATGTTGAAAATACAACCTGTCAAACTGGCAGCAGTTGGCAGTAGGCCCTATAGCTTGCACAAATTGCATGAACTGAATTTTCAAGGTCTTTGGAGGAAAAAAATAATGGCAATGAAAATAAAAGTTTAGCATTGATGGTTTTGGTAGGCTGTCATATAGATGAGTGAATCTCATTACTGTATGCTGCACTACCAGAAAACTGCTCAGAAATTAATACATATCCTATTTCTTTCCATTTTGTCTTTGCAGAAGGAAAGGTTCCAGTAAACGGGAGCCCAGAAGCTTACTGGAGAAGCTGCGCTGGGTGACCCTTGGTTACCATTATAATTGGGATACCAAGGTATTGAAATTAAATTCTTCTTAATTCTTCTTAGCTGTAAGCACTCCGAATGGTAGACAGAAGAGGGTATCATATATATGCTTGTGATCCTACAAGACAGCCTTGAGGAAAGGCTGTAACAAACCATGCTTGTAAGAACATTTTAATCTGTATTAGTTTACTGTGAAGGATTTAACAGCATAAGTCCATTGCTGCAATCCTTCCTTTGAAAGGTAGCATGGTAGCATATACTGAGCTCTAGACCTGTGAGTCTACTTTAGGGTAAGTCAGCAGTTTTACCCCACCAAAAGGGATAGTCACAAAAGCATCATTAACTACTTAAGGTGAGAATGACCTTGACTGCTTGAAGACAGCTACTTCTGAGAAACTACTCCTCTTTGGAAGGGTGAGCAAGAGCAGGAAGAGACTGCTGCTGATGTGACTTTGAACTTAAGAGTCTGAACCAGTATAGTACAGTCTCACCAACCAGCAGCTATTTTGGGGCTCCTGACTAAAATAAACTTTTTTGTAAGACTGAGTCAGATGGAAGCTGAGAAAGGATGGCAGAGTGAATATGCAGTCATATCAGTATATTGCAGATACTTAACCAAATCTGCTTGCAGCCGTATATTTACCAGGTCAGCCTATTATTGGGTGGCCTTAATAAAAACTCGGTTATTCCCTTCCAGTCCTCTCAGAATCACTCATGGGAGAGAGAAAAAGTAGGTTTGCAATTGATTCCTGTTTGTCCTGTTCTTCAAAGAAGGAACAAAGATGCTTGTTTTAGAGCTCTGTTGATGAGGTACAGAACTGTCTTTCCATTCGCAGCTTTAGGTAGTGACCAAGTAGATCCTCAGGATGTTGGTACTAGCCTTAGGTCTTAGTCTTAGTGACTTCAAGTTTGGCATCCAGATATAATGAATAACTCCATGATTAATTGAGTCTCTGGCAGTCTCAGCATTCCCAGAATTAAATGACAAGAGGTAAACTTGCTGTGGATGTGCCTATGTTGTAGTCATTTTCCAGGCAAATATTATGTGCTTCTCCATGACTATCAGCCCAACTTCTGAGTTCTCATTCAGTGTTTGTTTCCAGTTGTATTTGCTGCGCTGATGTTCTGGGTGTGGTTTGGTTTTTTTTCCCTGCTCTTCTTCCTCCAGAAGTACTCAGCAAATCATCACACTCCTTTCCCCTCAGACCTTGCATTCCTGTCAGAACAAGTGGCTGCAGCCTGTGGGTTCCGGGGTTTCCAAGCCCAAGCAGGGATCTTGAACTACTATCATTTTGACTCTTCACTGGGAATTCATGTGGATGAGTCTGAACTAGACCATTCTTGGCCCCTTTTCTCATTCAGGTGAGTCAAGAAAAGCACTTTTCTATGGTTGCATCTGGTTATAGGAAGTTGGTATGATGTAGTTTGTTAATTGGTGATATAGTCTTCACTCTCTGAAGATTTGAATAGTAGGAAGCTGTAGCTCAAGGGCATAGGTTTTTCTTTGAAGACTGCTTGAATAGCATGTGGAACCTGGAATGTAAGAGCTCTTTGCAGAGAGCACATTTCTTTTCTAAAGCAGCAGGGTGGCAATTGGGTACTAGCAGGCAAAGATGAAATACCTCAGCAGAGCTTGAAACCTGGCGGGGCGACTGCTCACATTATGCCTACCTTGAACCAGGCCTCTTGGTCTGTTTTCCATGTTCTCATTGTAAAGTCGTTACTAGGAGTCCATTTAGTTTTCTTGTTTTCGGATTTTTTTAATTTTATTTTTTTTAATAAAAGGATTTAGCTGCTATGTTTTCTTACTGTACGTATAATTGTTCTCTACCTGAATTTGTCTTATCTTCTCTCTCCATCCTCATACCATCTGCAGTTTTGGGCAATCCTCGATATTTTTGCTTGGGGGCCTGAAGCGGGAGGAGGCTCCAACAGCAATGTTCATGCACAGTGGAGATATCATGGTGATGTCTGGTTTCAGCCGTCTGCTGTACCATGCTGTCCCCCGGGTCCTCCCCAACCCTGAAGGGACAGCTTTGCCTTCGTGCCTGGACCAAGCACTTTCTTCAGACCTTCCTGTTGGCTCAGTCATTGAGCACAGCTCTGATGAGGATTGGCAGGTCTGTGCCAAGTACTTGCAGTCTTCCCGCATTAATATGACTATTCGGCAGGTGTTGGCTGAGGGTCAGAAATTTCCAGAGGAATCTGGGACAGATGGAAAGGGGCAAGCACCCTCTGAAGACAGTCAGCATCAGGAGAACAGCAGAGCCAAGAGACTTAAACCAAGTACAGAGAGCTGAGACCAGGAGATCATGCTGACATTGACTGGACAGGCAACCTCCGTATGGAATTGGAAACTAGTGTAATCATACTAGAAGTCACTTGTCTGTATTGGGATTAATAAACTTCTGCAGAATAAATGTAGTCCTTCTTGCTGTAAAAAATAGTTGGGGGAGAAAAAGAATTTAAAAGGAAAATAATGGTAAGTTCAGGACTGGGACTCAGGAGATGAACTCTATTGCCATTTTGTTGCAGACATTTACTGTACTCTCTTCCATTTAAAATACCTGTATATCAGAGAATTTTAAGCTTGGTTCAGTGTGCTCATAAAGTATTCTGAAATCATTGGACAGAAAAGTGCTAGCGAAAGATACATAATTGCTATGTGTTAATGAATCCTATTGGGCTTGTAAAGCTTAGCTGAAGTGCAGTAATAAGTATGAATGACAATAGGCTGCTAAGGGTGTGAGACCTACCTGCAGCATTTCCAAGAGAATTACCTCTACAGCAAAAACTGGTTCAGTGATCAGAAACTAGCAGCTCCCTTGCAACACCTGCTGTAAGCTTGCTGTAGTCCTGTGGTCTTCTTTTGCCTGATTGCACCCCCTCAGCTGCAGCAGAAACTGTTCTTATCAGTGGAACTGGACTTTTTTTGCATAACTCGGATTTTAGAGAGAAACAGTTGGGAGCAGTATTTCCTTAGAATACCTAGTAGCTCCCAGCTGGGTCTCCTCCCAACAGTAAGAATGTGTCTGAGCCCTACATCTCCATTCTTTCAAAACTGCCCCCTCTTAAGTGCCTGCAGATTATGGTCCTCCAGTCCCAAGCTAGCATCTTTAAGAAACAGAATGACTTGCAAGTAAAAGCAATGAAGTTGTAGATTAAGTACCTAAAAAATTAATCAGTGGCTATCTGTGTCACCCAAAGATAAATACATTGAAACAAAGCTAAGCACTAGCTTTTGTGCCAGTTCTCTTCCTATCTGCTTTTTAATGCAATTTTAATTGTTGGAGTGGAATGCACTATCCCTGGGGTATTTTGTTGCACTTTCTCAATAAATAAACTTACTCGGTTTTTAAATTAAAGATCTCTATCAGTTCGGGGCTGGTTTTTTTCTTTTCTTTTTCTCCCTGTTAGTTATTTCAGTGTATTGTTAATGTTGCCACATCCCTTGTGCTGTTCCTTCCAGGCTTCTTTTGGATCTTCTGCCTCTGCCAGCTCAGGTGGAGGAGCCCTGCTTATGTCTGCAGGGCTACTTTACTTATGGGCAGTTCAGGGTTTGTTGGGCAGTTTTGGAGAGGTGTTGCCTGCAGTATCAAAGTCCAATTTAATATGTATGTGGCAGCTTTTCCTCATGGGGAAAGTGTGGCTGGTTTGCTTATTTCATAGCAGGTGAATGTGTGTGTATGTGCAATTAATTCCTTGCACAATACTGCAAAGAGCTCCAGTAATTTAATGTCTAAAATAATCAGATGTGGGTTTTAATATCTAATTCTATACCAGAAATGTGTCCTTTCTGTGTCCTAGGCCTGGTCTATTTACAGCTGAGGCCTGGGAGAGTGATTACTATTACACAGAGAGGTTACAACATGACCAGAAAGGAAAGTTGACTGAGTAAGTCTCAGAAAACAGCAAAGCTCTTTTAATGGCACCTGAAGGTGGGGAAGGGGAGAGGAATATTTGTTTTCCTGTCAGTGAGAAAGCAGAATGTCTGTTCTTCACTCTTGAGAGAGATGCAAAAAATCTGCCAAGTTGCTCAGCACTGAAGATGAGAAAAGACAGTCATGGAACTAGACGGTCATAAACTGGAGCTGGTTTCTTCATGTCACAGTATGAGGTTGAAGTCCATGGTTCTCATGTCTTCAGTTCCCTGCAAGTATATAACAAATGACAAGCCATCATTTATTCCAGGATTCAAGGACAAGAAACCATACTGTTTATCCTCTGTGGTTTGAAATTGTAGGAAATGCTGCACACTACTGATAGCAATTGGGCACGGGAAGTATCCAGTGCACTGAAGCCTTATGTTTAGGTGTGACCGAGTTGAGAATTTGCTGAGTTACTGACTTGCAGTCAAGCTTGTTATCTAATGCCATTGTGCATGAGAGACAGCCCTGATCTAATTCTGTGTCAGATACACAGAAAATGAAAAGTCCATGACCCAGAAATGGGAATATGGGAAATGACCCAGAAAAAAAAAAATCACCTGTGTACAAAGAGAAACAACTATCAGAAGGGAGAATTTCCTGAACTGCCAGCCTAGCAGCGCGTATTGGTTCTGTGACCACAGAAGAGTGGAGTACACATGAGCAAACCCCAGGGCTGTTGTGGGCTCTGCAAGCTGTGCTTCCAGAATATGATTTTGAAGAGGCAGCTACAGCCCTGGGAAGAAGGTGGGGAATAGGGCTGCCTCAAGTGATACGCTCTGCTAGTTTCCCTTCTAGGACAGAATTATTGGGAACCATTGACCTACTCTACACAGCTCTCAGGTGGTGATACTGCACCTCATTTGTTTAGGTTTGTGATGACACAACAGGATTTTTCATAGCACTGATTAAATTTTTGTCTCTATAAGTACCACAGATATTTGCTTGCGTTCATATAGGTGCATGCTGAGGTAATCTCTGTAGCTTTTAATTCCTCTAAAGGAGAAGTACTGCCCAAGAGCCACAAGCACAAAATTGCATCTATGGCATAGGCAGTAGTCTTCTAGGATATCCAGCTGTGCACAGCTGAGGGGAGGGAAAAGAAGAGGTCATCTGGACCAATTCTGCAAGAAAATTAATGTAATGAGTTGATTACAGGAAGATAATCGTGTTTAATTCAAGGCCACCTGGAAATGAAGCATGTTTACCACATGTTCTCTGTACATTGTGATCTATAGATAAAGCTAACTGTCCAACACAGTTTAAACAATTCCTGATTTTTTTTGTAATCGAGAGTAAAGGGAAAATAAAATCTCCAGTTAAACCAGAATCAAGCACAGTGGGATGAATACTGGAAGCAGAAGAGGAAACTGCCTGTACAAACTTAGAATTTTCTGTCCTCTTGAGTACTGTGCTAGAGAAGTTCAGTGTTACAAACCATACTGCTGGCTAGTGCCCAAGACAGATTTACTGCATGCCAACCAGGCAATAACTTAAAGGCAAAGCAGTCCCTAGAGCATTGCCTGCTGCTGGAATGATTCTGATCTTAGGTATTTTTGCTTTCTTCGAGAGCTTGTTGACATTTCTTCCTCACTGTTCCACATCAGATATTTCTACAGACAGTAGTAAGGTGCACCTAAGCTCCTCTACTTACTATGTGCTCTGCTGAGCTACTAGGTAGGGAGAAGCTAGTAACTAGGTAAGAAGCTAGTAGGTAGGGAGTACCCAGATAGCATAGTATCTTTCTGCCATGGCTACAGGTCCAGGTTGAAACCAGCTGCATCTTACAGAGTGCAGACAAGCTTGTATCTGTCTTTGTCTATTAATGTAAGTCATTCTCATTCTCTGCATCACACCTGAAGCAGGATAGATTTAACACGGAAAAGAGACTTGTTGGTGACAAGATTGTCTTCCACTTAATTGGGATGCAAAATTAATTGAGCTATAATCCAGTGTGCTCTAAGCATACTTCAGTTCTGATGAAATCATAAAACTTGCCTGAGTCTGAACACATTACCTCAAAAAGTTAACAGAAGTACATGGACTGCAGAAATTAATGATCCAGAAAAATAAGTTGCTGGAAGCCTCAAAAGACTCGTATATAAAAGGCCTTTTTTGGCTAATCTCTATGCAAGAAGAGACATTGAGAGAAAACCAGCGACAGTCATCCACAGTCTGCTGATGCCTCTGTAAATCCTAATAACCAAAGCTGGTTAAAAACAATCTGCAGCATAATGCTATAGATCCGGTACAAGAGGCACAAGATGTGCCTGATACAAGTTTAGCACAGTACAAAATGAGTTCCACTATTTATATTTAGCAAATGATAATCACAAATACCTTAATAAAACCATTTTTCTATACAAAGAAATGAACACTGACTAAGAATATGTTCACATATGCTCTGGTAAAGTTGAGGTGAGATAAAAGTTGCCACTGTGCAAGTTACAGCTTAGATCATACAAGCTGTTTCCTTGCATCATCTTCTGATATCTGTAGGCAAAGGACCATAGAAACGATGGCTGAAGGGTGCTCTGGTGGTGTCTAGTCCAACCTCCCCCTAGGAATAGTGCTGTTGCCAACGGGCTATCTATGTGAGACGTGAGACTTAGAAACCAACCTTCCACCATGGAGACTCTACCACTTCTTTCAGCAGCCTGTGCCAGTGCTGCCCTACCCACCTTATGAAGAAATTTCACCTTATCTCCTGCCCGAGTTCCCCAAAATACAACCTCTAACCATTCCCTCTGCCTTTTTCTTACCATCTGTTACTACCAAGAGTTTGGTTCCACTGTCTTTGTAACTCTTCTTCAAATAATTGAAGTCTACAGTTAGACGCGCACCCCCTTAGTCTCCTCTGTGCCACGTGAAAGGACTCCATGACCCACAACACTTCCCCATAGATCATATGTCCTGGGCCTCTGACTTGCCTCACCAGTCCTCTTCAGCACCTTTTCCTATTCCAGGTGATACACCACTCTCTCTGCTAGTGCTGGTTTCTGTTACAAACAGGATGCCAACAACAAATGGACTACTGAATCCTAGTTCCTAAACCTGCTAGATCCACTTAAATCCACTGGATCTTAGGCTGTGGGGTTTTTTTACAGTGTTTCCTAAATTAAATCATCTTTTCCTCCCATCCACATCACAATAAAACAAAAGCAGTAGTTTTGTGAAGTGCAGAATGAATTTACCATGGTTCCCTATGGATTTATGTTCCTGAAAAATTGTGAGATCTCACTGAAGCTTTTCTTCCAGCTGAGCATTTTTAAGTCATTTTCCCATGTGATCTCTCCAGTGTTTAATACATGCACGGTGCACCCTTTTCCTGAATCAAGGTAGTTGTAGGGTCCCTCACCTCTACCTGGCTGCCTACTAAACCTGCAGGAACTTAATAAGCTGTGAAATTTATGCCCACTATCAAATCTAATTGAAATAGACTGACAGGTTTCAGAGTTACTGGACAGGATTGTGAAGACACACAGAGTTTAACACATGCACGAACCATGAGAACGTAAGCCTTACTCCCTTAGGAAGCCAGGCTGGGAAGCCTACTTTTATGCTTTTAATTCAGACTTGTCTGGACTTTTAGAGCAGGTCATGCTCTGAGGGTTTTTGGTCTTTGGGTTCTGGTCAAGAGAGGAACAATCTGGAATATCAGAGTAATTTTAGTCCAGTGAGCATCATCCCCATCCAGTTCCTGCTATTTTAAGTGTATGACCCCTCTTAGGAGGAGCTGACTATGCACAGAGACTCTGAACAGGTTAATCAGCTAAATGCTTATCTCTCCAAGATGGTAAATAAGTGTCTGGAGTACAGCAGGGAGACAGATCTCATTTTTATTTGCAACTAGGGCTTGTATTCAGATAGGCATCATGGAAGGTATCTATCTACCACTTCCACTACACCAGGGGAGAAGGAGGGAGGAGATAAAGTCTGGAAAAGCCTGCAGTAGCTTTCCCTCTCTGCAGAATAGAGGAGATGTTTATTCCTCTGGACAGTGAATGTTTTAACCTTGCGGAGGCACTTCCCATCTCATTTTTCCCAAGTCAGTAGGGACTATTCTGTCTCTGATCTTTTCCTATGGTGCTGTTGAAGGTCCTCTTCCACAAAATTCCCATGCATAGCAGACTCTCCCCTGAGCTTCTCTGTGTAGCCTCTCCCTTTTTGTGTCTGTAATCACACATCTTAGCACTGAGGTTGTACCCGCCTTCACTATCCCTCAATGCTTTTTGCCTTAACTCAAGTGCTTAGTGCTGCTGGCTGGGCTGAAGAAGGCCACTTGCCCACAATACAGCTTTTCTAATCTGTTTCATGATCTCAAAGTTCTTCCAAAAGGTAGCTCAGGACAATTACCCCCTAGAAGGTCAGGAGCAAAGCCAATTTATAACAAAATGTAGGGAAACTGAAATAGAAGGTGAGGTGGCACTCGCCCTTACATGTGGATGCGGAGCTTAGGGACATGGTTTAGCGATGGACTTGGCTGTGTTAGGTTTATGGTTGGACTCGATGATCTTAAAGGTCTTTTCCAACTAAATGATTCTATGCGGTACAATGAAACATTCTCCAAATATTCTAGTTGAAACTATGTATAGAGATTAAAAAGTGAGTCAGCCTAGAAGACATACTGCCTCTTTCTTCTCTGACGTTGGGAAGTCAGCACTTTACGTTAGCTTTTAGCTTCCTTCCAGGTGAATTTAAAACTCATTCTGTATTTACTGAGGAAGGCCAGAAGAATCAATAAAGGCCTTGGCTTTCTGGAGGTGATCATCTCACCAATCATTTCTGTCTCTGTTCTGCACTAAGGGCTTAGATAAGAAGGTTTTGTTTTTGTTTTCTTTCTCCTTAATGGACAGGTTTCTTAATTAGGATGGAGGAAAAATGACTGCAATTTTGCCGTGGCAAATTAAAACCAAAATGAGGTAGCAAAGAGCAGGGTCTGGAGGGGAGGGGGGCAATCAGAGACAGCTATTGATTTTGAAATGATGGAGGAGCCAAAAGAGAGCACACAGCCTGGAAAGGAGACTCATCTTTCAAAGCACTGTTCTTGCTTAAAAACAATCAGTCCAGGCAGAGGTGTTGGTTGTTGCCAAAGCTTCAGAGTTAGCTTTGTTTTCAGACAGAATTTAAATTTTGGAAAGACTTGCTGGTTCATAAGGGGATGGCTCCTTAGACAAATCTTGAGATTGTGGAGCTAGGAATCATGGGATGGAGCTGAAAAAAAGTAAACCTGAGTGGAGCATTGGGAAATTCTGAGCAGTAGTGGTAACAAAAAAATGTTTGGCAATAGTTTCTTCCAAGGATGAAGTAAAAGTGTCACTGCTCACAGCCTAGGTAGGCAGAGAAAAAGGAACAAACATACACTGAATATGGGACAAGTACTGAGATCTAACACCCTTCTCACTCCCAGTTGTGGCATAGCACATCCCATCTTTTCTAGAACAGAAAGAACTGAACTGACATAGTGTTACTTTGTCCCAGTGGCTGAGATCAAGCTTAGGTACAGTTTTCTGACACTCCAGTCAGCACGCTTTCATATACACTGGCATTTTCCCCCTTAGCTTTTCAGACAGCATTCCTCTAAGATGAAAGTCAGATGTTAGTCTGACCTTTTGTCAAATATAGCCAGCACCTGGAAAGACTGTCAAAGAACAGCACCAATATTGTAATGACTGGTTTCAGTTTGTTGGCTTGTTCTCATTGCTATGATGAAACCTGACTTTGCAAAAGCGCTGATTGTCAGGTGTCTATGACAGGGGGTCAGGAAGATTTTAGCCATACTACTGCAAATAATATGCAGCCACTTTAAACCCAGATGAATGTTGTGCACAAAAAAGCCCCTTTTCAGCCCAGACAACTGGAAACATGCCACAGGTCCTTTTAAAGCAAGGGTTTCGTTCTACCATGTAGGAGACCTGTCTGCTATTCTTCACACTGACATTGCTCCATCAAATCCTCATCACAATGCTGGTGACAAAGTGGTATCTCTTTTGCTCCCCATAGGACCAGCAGTTTGTAGGAGATAGCGTGTCCTTGTCCATTTTTACCCCTCACTCTTCCTCTTGCCTCCAAGCAGTGCTAGAACAAGTACAACAAAAATCTGTCCTTTCCCTGCTGCCTCCTCTGTATTTTTAGCTCAGATGCTGCCACATCACCTGTTCCTTGCCTGAATCCCAACTGTAGGCAACACGTGTAATTAGCTGGCAGAGACAACTCTTCATCCCCTCCCAGTGCCCTATCCTCACTTGTCAACAGCAGGAGCACACCTCTCCAAAAACTGTTTCTGTGGCTGCTCCTGCCACTGACAGCTGCTGCTGGATGTCAAACATGAGTGTAGGGATATGATCTGCTCCAAGCCCTTCCTGGCCCAGTGCTGTAATTGTGCTCCAAGAGAGATCTGAGCTTGGCACACTGTTTTGATGCTTCAGCATTTACCTGGGCTGAAAGTGGAACCAGTCTGCATACGTCTCCTGGCTTATTACTACCCTCGTCTAATCCACTAGCACCTCTTCCCATCTCCTAGGACAAAATGATAAGGGAGAAATTAAAGGAAAGAAGGATCCCAAGTGAGCAAGCATAAAGAAGTGAAGATAATGGGATGCTCTTTCTGATCCCAGTGGCCTACTCGCCCTCCGCTGTAGCTGCAAGCATCACTGCACACTGTTCTGGAACAGCAGAGGCTGCTCAATGCTGAAGACTGCAATCCCTGGCTGCACAGATCTTTAATACTTCCTTTCCCTGGAATTCACACAGGAAATGCTGTTTTTTCAGGTGACATGGAACCCACTGAGAAACCATGGGTCCGATCTGGAAAGTAAGTGTGCAGGTACTCAGTGTTTGATTCATTGAATATTGTTTTCTGCAGCAGAAAAGTGGGAGAGAGAGAAACATTAGTCACATACTTGCTTAATTGAGATCTGATAGCCAAGGTCAGTGCTGAGCCAAGAATAGATAGCAGAAGCCTCCTGTGATATATTTTTGTGATGAGATGTTCATAGCACACAGACTGATCTATTATCGGTTTTCACTATGAAAAATTTAACTATCTATCTCCTGGAATAAGCTCAAATCTATTTTGCATCATTTCCTTGCTTTTTCATTTAAAAATATCTTTCCAATGAGACCTCATGACCATGCAAATTAGCAAATCTCTGCTATGTGGAGATATTGCTTCACCTCCACTGAAGTGCAGCTATTTATTCTTTTGCCAGCCCTCTACAAAATGACAATACCTGTTTGTCAGTGTCTAGCATGCTTTTCAGTGCTTTAAACAAAAACCCTTAAAGGGAAAAGATAAGTACTCAAGGGAAAATGCTGCAATGGGCACATCTGTGAGGAGGAGCAGTGGACCTTTGCCTCGAGCTGTGTTCTGCATGTCTGCAATGTTCCAGTGCAGCAGAAGTGACATGATGATCTACCTGCTGGTCTACAGCACCTCCCTGGTCTCCTGTGGCACTTCAGCCTACAGGACCAGCATGACCATCTACTTAGTTTGTTGTTTCTAGCTTTTGCATATGGGCCTGTGGAGGATGCATCAGTGGTCCTCCCCAAACCAAGCATTTTCAAACACTTTAGGCCACAAAGCCTTTCCTCCTCCAAGTTTTCCCCACAGACCACAAAGCAACCATCTCCCCAATCCTTTAACTGACAGCACAGGAGAGAGATGATTTATATGGCCTCACAGACCCCTGAGCACTAAACCTAAAGAGCCGATGAAAGAAATAAGGCCTCTGAAGATGAAATGACTAAGGTCTCTGAGGAATGCACCTTAGGTCCTGTGGTACCTGAAAGATGCAGCTGTACTTTCTTTGCCAGGGGCTATAGCACAGGACATGATCTGATCCAGCTGAGTAAGAACAGAAAACATACTCCATGTGGGCACTAATAGCAAGTGCGAATACTCTAGGTGCAAGGAGGCTTTATGTACTGGTGCATATTTGCCTTCTGTCTATCCACAGACCCTTGCAGTACCTATCGCTGGTGAGCTCCAAGCTGCTGGTGGTGCTAGGGTTGAAGTTTTTTACTGTGCTGCTCCCTAGAGCACCTCTCTTGTAGCATGGGTGCAAGGTCCTCCAACCAGGCAGCTCTCTGCACGTGCACAGTAGGTGCCTAAGAACTGGCAACTGGCTCAGACTTCACTGCTCCTGAGGACGCTGCGTGGACCTACACTGCAAGAACCATAATGTATCACAGTAACTCAAACCACAGCCCTGCTGTCTTTGCACTGCAGCGGCCACCAGCGTAGGAGGTACCCAGACAGTGGCTCCCTTCTGCTGAAGGATGGAGTGTGCAGAAACCACCTTCATATCCCACCGTCTATCACTCTCCCAGTCTGGAGAGGGGGCAGCGTGGTCCTCACCCATTCTCAAAAGAGGGAGAGTGAGTTTGGGGCTTTTAGAACAACACACAAACATTATTGCCTGGGAGCCTGGCATCTGGCAGGGAGAGGAGAGCGTGGTCGCCATGGTAATTCTTCGCCTCATTTAACTGCAAAGTAACCTCTTGTGTCATTACATGCAGCCATTCCCTGCACATCTGCCCTGCCAGCAGCACAGGCAGCACACGGCCCATGTATCCACAGACACAGCAATGCCCTGCCGGCAGCCCGCACACATACGACATCCCCTGCTGTGCAACTCCCTTGCCCACGTGTGACACACAACATGTGTGTGCTGAGCAATACACATTCCCTCGGCTCTTTCCCACTCATATCACCTATGCCTCTAGATAACCGGACAGGCTTACAGTCCCTGCTCCTACAACTACAGGTCCCTCTGCTGCAGAGGCATAAAATGCTTTATAAGCACAAGATCAACGCATGCTCAGGCAGGTGCCAAAAGATGCACCCACACTGTCTCCCCCAGCCTTGCCACAGCACCTGCCTACAGCTCTTGTACAATTTATTCTTGGATGCATTTTGTTTTCATGCTGTGGCATGAACAAGGAATAAATTCAGCTCCATCTCATTCATTTTCCTCTGTTTCTGCCTCTGAGGAAAAAATGTCCCCAAGAAGCAGATGTGTAAGGAGAAGACTGTGTGCCTCTCTGCAGTGCCAACTCATGGGAAGCTCGTGGTCAGGTCATTCGGTGCTCCTGACTGGAACCTGCTGCTCACATTTCTTGGCAGGTAACTGTAGGAAATCAATCTCAATTCCATTTCTCCTCAAAGCAACCAGTGGATCCATGCAGGGGGGCTCAGTTCCCTACGGATAGCAGGGAAACAGAAGTCCAGAACAGCAGTGACTGATTTTATAGCATAGCAGGAGCATGGTAGATAGGAGCCGTGAGCTGAGTCCCTAACTCCTCTGCCACACAACAGCCAAGTATCACCTCATGTGAAAAGATGAAACTCTGCTCCCACTTACACCACCAGACACAGCCTGGGGACCTCTCCCAAACTACCACTGGCACATCAGGTTGCCTCAGCTCTTCCAGCAGGTGCTGGTATGATTAGAGCTTGGGCAGTGTTACTAGGGTGGGCACAGACCTGCCCTCAGCCAGCCAGGTGGCAAGTAGAAACTCCTCAGCCATACGTACATGACAGCTCCAGCTAACGGGGCCCATGGGAACCACCAGGCATAGACTTGGTGGAGCCTCAGGTTCCCATATTGCATGGTGCAAGTGTCCTTTGCTGCCTTGTGCTGTGGTGAGTTTTAACAAGCACATAGCAAAGGCAGTCAGGGATGGCCCATATTATGAGGGTGTGTTGTGGTTTAACCCCAGCCGGCACCATGCAGCTGCTCACTCGCTCCCCCCCACCCAGTGAGGTGGGGGAGAAAATCGGGAAAAGAAGTAAAATTCATGGGTTGAGATAAGAACAGTTTATAGAACAGAAAAGAAGAAACCAATAATGATAACACTAATAAAATGACAACAGTAATATTAAAGGATTGGAATGCACAAATGATGCGCAGTGCAATTGCTCACCACCCGCCGATCAACACCCAGCAGCGATAACCCCTGCCCCCACTCCCCCCAGTTTAAGTGACCTCCCATGGTATGGAATACCCCATTGGCCAGTTTGGGTCAGCTGCCCTGGCTGTGTCCTTCTTGTGCCCCTCCAGCTTTCTCGCTGGCTGGGCTTGAGAAGCTGAAAAGTCCTTGACTTTAGACTAAACGCTACTTAGCAACAACTGAAAACATCGGGGTGTTATCAACATTCTTCACATACTGAACTCAAAACGCAGCACTGTACCAGCTACGAGGAAGATAATTAACTCTATCCCAGCTGAAACCAGGACAGGGTGACAGTCACCTGAGTCTGGCAGGGTTGCTAACTACCAAGTCCTACTTGTTACTGCTATATAGCTTGTGTGCTCTATTCACATGGCCTACAAAATGCTCTAAGAAGTGCTTCAGGCAAAAAGTCTCCTTTAGAGAGCTGGCAGGGATGCCTGCCCATATCCTTTTGGACCCACCCTCCTCTTTAAAAATCTTTCAAGCTCATCTTGCTGACTTCAGCTCTCTTCCTCTTGAGGTCCCCTACCTCTCCTAAAAGCACCTCAACATCACCATCCTCAAGGCTGAATGCTCTAATCTGAGTATGATCCAGCTAATACAACCAGTGATCTGATGTACATATGCGGGGATACAACTGAAATGAGATTTCCCCACCTGGCTGCCCAGCATCTCTGGACAAGGCAGCCCCGGTTCTCCTAGGACTGGTCGGGGTTGCACATCTCACCCTCCCCCATCTCCAGAAGTGACAGGCACCCGCACACAGCAATTCACCTTCCCACACCCTGCTCCCCTCTCTCCCCATCCCCATCATCACTACCTGCACGCCTGCCTGTGGCTGAGCTCAGGTGCCTCCGGAGGCACAGGCCCTCCTTTTAGCCCTGCACAGGAGGTGGGACCCCAGCAGAGCCCATGCTGCTTGCAGAGCCCACAGCCACCCAGCTGGGGTTCCTCCAGCCCGAGAAAGACACCTAATGCCTGAGCACACACTTCCCTCTTATGGCCATGCCCGGCATAGCAGCAACTCGGGCCTGCAGCGTCTTCACTGGAGATGGGATTTTGCTGCGAATATTGGCATTTCCCATAGTTGCCTCTTACACTTGTCGGGCACAGATGTCTCTCCCCTGCACTTGGGGGGCAAGAACAGAGCCAGCCTCGCCACCCTGTTTGGCTGATGCTGATCAACACACACGCTGTGAGCAGTGCGAGTGGGAAAGTCAACTCGAGTGCGCAGTACGTGTCCTGCCTGCAGCATCACACTGTCTCTCTGATGGAAGCCCAAGTGTCCAGCCCTGGTCCTGGGGCAGATTTCCCCTATGGTAGGGCACAGCCTCTAACATCTTTCCTTTCTTCAAGTTAAGCTTGGCTTTTACTTACTTTGATGTTGAAGGGAAAGTTTTTAACTACCTAGTTACGGGTAGTTAAGGATTCTATCCAATTTCTTCCTTACCCCATTGCGCTGTATGGCAAAGCCTCTCTCTCTTCTATCCAGATAATAATATCCTTGCCAAAAGGAGAGGCAGCAGCCTTCTGTTTTCCTGTACTGACATTTTCCTCTGGGCTGAGCTTCAGGTAGCTGGTTCTTTCTGTGCTCTGATCACCCCTAATATCAGAATTGTAATTCAGGAACAATTCACTGCACAGAAAGGGTAGTTTCCCCTTACATCTAATCTATGGCCACCTTCCCCCAGCCACCAAGTTAGTTCAGTTCACTGGCCTGAAGGAAAACTAGTCAATTTTCCATGGGATAGTTTTCTGTTAGTTCAGTGAGTTGAACTGACTCATTCTGCAGGTAGAAAGCTAAGCATTAAAAAAACCTCCTTTAACCATGTCTTCTGTCAATTTGTCTATCTCTCTTCATCAGTTTTGCTAAAGAGGAGAGGCAGGAGAATGAGAACCTGCAAAACTGTGCTTGGTACCTGAAAGGGAACAAACTGCTCCTTCCTTCCTTCTCCAAGCTAAGGTTTGGTCATTGCTTAGGTGCTAGAGTACTGTCCTCACCGTCTCTCTTCTTCTTCTTCCCAAGTGCCATGCTTGTAACAGCATCAGTAAGGGACGAAATGAAAACTGTCAACAAAGACACATTTTCAAGGGAACACCGTTTTTAGTTCTGTTCTTCACACAGGACCAGGTGAATAAGGAGGAACCTGTCCAATCTCCTGCAGTACCAACAATGCTGTCAGCAGCAGCATAAGCAGAACCAGTCGTAGTCCTCCTTGAAGGCTGCTCCATAGCAGCCTGATCGCATTCTGCTGGGCTTAGTGCCCTTTACCAGAGTTTCTCAGAGCACTCTGCAGCCATTGACAAAGTGAGACCACACCTGCTCTGAATCTGTTTGCCAGCATATTGATGGGAGGAGGGTTTGGGGTCACTTCCATAGGACCAAAAGTCATAGGCCCAGATCCTCAAAAGTATTTAAGCACCTAAAAAGAAGTTAGGAATGAAAATATCATGGGGCTCTGGGTCCTAATGAGGATGCAGTTATATCGGTATTCAATGTTTTTGCTGATGTAGCTGATAGTGCTTGGAAAAGTTCTGCTCAAAAAAGAGCCCTATTCTGCTGACATAAGCTGCCTGCACACAAGGAGGGTTTCACTGGTGCAACTCTGCTGCTACAGCGATATCACATGCATTTACATGTAAATTAGGGCTTTGTTTATACTGCACAGATGCAGCCTTTCAGTTTATCCTGGATGGGGAGGGGAGATGGAGGGTAATGGTCTCACTACTCTCATTTTATGGACTAAGAAAGCAAGCCACAAACAAAACGAACTCATTGGCTCAGTATCACCCAGCATGGGTGGCAGAAAAGGCAGAGACCGTGGTCATAGGTTACAGCCACAGGACATTCTTCACTGCTAGAGACAGGGAGACAAATGAGCAAGTCATTAAACAGAAGTCCCATCATGTCAACTATGCAAGGTCAAATCCCCGATGTGTTTGAGATGGAGGAGCTAGTACTAGGGAGCCCTGAACATAGGGGACTGAGGCCTGTTTAGATGCACGAAGCACTATCAGAAAGTAACTGAACCTGAGACCTAAAGAAAGTTTCTACTACGCTGCTTCACCCCTCGCCAACCTGAGCAGCAATAGGCGTGAGTGACAATGAATGTCCATGGAGGACGGACATGAAAGCTGAAGCAGTGCAGGTGATTAATAGCATATCACAGGAACCAAACACAAGATCAGAAGCTTCTGAGATTACCTTGCTTCCAACCACTGCTGCCCGAGTAAATATGCGCTGAATGCACCTCCATTCTGCCAACACTCCTGTATCTTGACCACAGACTCTGCCAGACCATATTTCCATTTACAAAAGCCAACATAAGCCAAGAATGATAACTGATCCCGTCTCAGCCATTCATTCCCAAATCCGCCTCTCCTGCTCTATTAAACCATGTATCTGACACAGATACAAGGTGAATTGCATGGTGGGACCAAACTCATCTTTTTTGCTAGGAAAGTTTTTAACCCATACCAGCTTCTCTCAGTGGCAAGTACAAGGGTTCCTGGAGCTACAACCTTTGTTGGTCCCACAGTGCCAGTAAGTCACCTGAGAAGACACATCACCACACAGTTCCGCTGTGATGGCATAAAGAAAGATCCAAAATGCAGGCTCCAGAAAAAGCAGGTGTTGCCATGGGTTGGGTGAAACATAGTGAAAGTGGGTGGATGTTACTGCTGGCCTTAAGTTAGCTGTAAGATATACAGTCTAGCTCCATTGCAGAGAAACAGCAATCTCCATTCCAAAACATTGCACGTCACTGCCCAAAGGAGAGGCAAACATCCAGAAATTTGAACTGGGGGTGGGGGAGATGGGGACAGACAGGGACATGACTTTCTGAGTGGTTTTGCGCAGGACTCTTGGGGACAGGGGACATGACGAAAAGCGGATAAAGCATAGAGAAGGCAACACCAAACAAAGCTAGGCCAATCTTGGTAGTCAGCCCTGACTGAAACCTAGAGAAAAACAACTCTTCAGTAGTGGCTGAGAGAAGGCTGGAGCCATGACCAAGGAAATGGTGTCCTGCTGCTTGATTCCCTCACACCATTGGAAACATAACCCTATACATATTTTGTAAATTTAAAAAAAAGGTAAATACAGTTATCTACTTCTCTCCTAACCAAAGGATTAAACTTTTGGCTAGCTCTATGTATCAAAAGGAATAACAGCTGCAGGGGGTTAAATCAGTCTGTCATTAATCCTCTCTGCCACACTGGATTCCCTCCAATGCCCTGTTCGCTGGCCAACACCCTGATCCTACACATATCATCCCACTGCCTTACACCTCTCTTTTCTTGTGGCTCATCAGACCCATATTAATACACATCCTTCAGCCCCTGGTATATCCTCTCAGGCCTCTTGCATCTCCGATCACAAACCTCCCATCCTGACTCCTTTGCCATTTCACCACAAAGATGTTATGCAAGCCTGACTGGTTTCTCCAGGCAAACACACTGAACAGCAAACAGTTCATGACATTTACAAATTCTGGCCCAAATCAGTGCCAAAGATAGGTTCAGTCAAGGCTTCATTTCAAAAAATTGGAGAAAACAGTCTGAACAGTCCTCTTACCTTTGTATAGCTTTAGAGGTTAAATATTTCCAGAATAATATTATTCTCTGAGCCAGTGAAACAGAAGCTGTGGTGAGCCTAGAATTTTAGCATTCCCAGCAGAAAGTGTTAAGGACAGGGAGGGTCTCTCCCGGAGCAGAATCATAATTCTCAGCTTAGCTAAATTTAAACCAACTCCATTGATTAGAAAGATGTACCTGCCTCCCCCTGTCTCCACCAGAAAGAAGCAATCTGCTCCGGGCATTCACAGTTTATCTACTTATCAAGATATGCTGAGGACAAATGATGGTCATTCCTACACCAGGCTAGCCAACCTTCCAAGCATTGCTCCCTCTTACGAACTATGCCAAGGTTTCTCTAGCTTTCCATGAAGTTTAGCTAGGGGCTCGACAAATTGTCCTGGGGCACCCTGACAGCTACCTGCTTTCTTCAAGGGCTATGAGGTCCCCAGAGAGCTTTCCACACTTCTGCTAATTCTCCTATGCTTCAGGCAGGCATCCTGCCATTCAGACCCAAGCTAAAGACCAAGGTTTGCTGCTCCCCTGGAGTCATTTCCCAGCACAGTCCATGCAGTTTCAGTGCTAGGTTGCTGTAACTATGAAAGAGAAACCAAAACAATACCTCACAACACTGCGCTGGTCTGCCCAAACTGTAGCCTTTCCACTTATACCTTCAGTGCTCATTTTGTGCTTATTTCAGCCTGCACCTGGAGACTGAAGATGAAGAAGAGGAAAGGCACCTGAAGAATGTAGACTGTTCTCTCTCACAGCAGCCTGCCTGCTATTAACTGCCTTGAATGCAATGGGTGAGCCACTGCTTATTCTGACTCTGCACTGCAAACATAAAACTCAAAGCCTTAGGTTTATTTCTGACTACAGCCACTTGAGACCTTCCATCAAGACTCTCTGTGTAGCTAGCACCTTCAAATACCCAATTTTGTCACAGTGGTTCTCTCTGTTTGGGACGTTGAAGTGGAAAATTTTTCTGCTACATTTCTCTGTCCCAGTGGTTACCGAGTTGTTCCTTCCTGAATTTGCCCTTCTGCTGCCTCCGAACTTCACAGCTCCACTTCGTGGTCCCCAAACCTACAGATGGTTAGAAACAGTACCCATTGACTCACGTCAGTGATGTAAGCTCACTCTTGATATGAGCCTGCTGCACAGCAATCCCTGCCTGTCTGACTTGTTACTTATGGTCCACTCTTCCTTTTGACTCATTAAGTTTTTTGATACACTCCTTTGCTTCATTCAGTTGGCTGAGTAAGGCTGTTTGCTCTGCCAGCTCACAGGAATAGTATCCCTGAGACGTAAAAGGAAACTTAGAACTGGAATTTGCTGTTCTGAGTTTATTTGGCTCCTCTGTTTTGCAACTGCATAGTCCAGAGGCACAAGATGCAACCACCTGTATACACACGTCTTGTGTCACACGGAGCCATATCAGAGCTGCCCGCAGGTGTGACTCCAGGCGCTCTGCGGGATGCGCTTGGTGTGCCTGTGGCAGCAGCTGTGCCCGGGGCTAGCACCCCCATGCTGGGACTTGTCTCCATGGATGTCCTGGGCTCTTCTGTCACTGCAGCCCCACGGTGAGCGTGGCCTTCCCTGCCCCCTGCGCTGTGCCAGAAGGGGCCAGATGCTCCTCATACACCAGGTTATGCTGGCCCCACGCTAAGGGCAGCGTGGGTCCTGGCAACACGATGAGGTCCTATGTGCAGAGGAGCACTGGAGCCGCTGCGTGAGTCTGCCTGGTCCTGCACCAGTCAACTGTTGGGTCTCTTTTTTCTTCCCATGTTTCCAAAACCAAACCTGAAACCATTGCATTGTGCTAGTTGGGTTTAAGGACAGATGAAGTAACCAGTCTGCAGGTACCTACTTGTGGAAGGGGTTTGGGCTCTAACTGAATAGATAACATGGCAGTGAGATCCAGTGCCTAGTAGGTGAAGCAGCTCATCCTCTCCAGAAGTAAGGCATTAGCAGATGAAACTCCTCCGTATGCAGGTGGGCAGGGAGCAGAGGGTGCTGCCCAACATGCACCCTGTGAGTGTAGGCTGGTGGACCATCTGCACCCCGTGGCACAAACTGGTCAGTATAATTCAATCTGCTCTGTTCAGAGGGAGAGGACCCAGGAGGAAAATGCCAACAGCCAACTATGGCAACAGGCGAAAAAATCCTACAGAAAAAGTTCTCCAGTATGTGGTCCCCTAGTACACTTCTCTCTCACTTGCTTACTTATTTTCTTTTCTCATTATAATATTTGTTGATTTCCTCATAGATCACTTCAACTCTGCAAAAGCCCTCCCCTCCTTATCCAGAAAAAGCTCAGCAGCAAGGGGGGTTCCCTGTGCCTCTTCCCCACCAGCACTCCTACCTGCACCTACACTGAAGCAAGTCCACTTGCACAAACACCCAAATGCTGAACAGGGGTGTTTGCTGCTTCGATCACTAGGTCCCTCCTAGCAACACCAATCTCCCCCATGCTGCTGTCCCACAGGACGAGAGAGGGGACACGGCCCATCCCATCTTAGCTGACAGCTCTGTCTCACTGCATATCGAAACCAGATGAAGAAAGAATGCTTTTCAGGCAAGTCCATACCTGCTTTAGTGGCAGTCAAGACATGGGAGTGGCTGCAGACAGCAAGAAAAGGAACAAGGTCTCACACCCAGCCTGCGCTTTTTACCCCTGAGCCTGTGTTTGCACCCCTCATTACAAAAAGCCCTTTTGTCCAAAGGTGATCCAGAGATCTGAAGCATACTGGACGCATACTGCTGCCTACAAATAGGCAGAAACCAGGCTGTGAAGCTCTCCCAAGTCTTCTTGAGGCAAGAAAACTGTCTTTCACAGAAGCTAATTCACTTCTGTTAGGAACCCCATGTCAATGTGAATTTGCAATGAGATCCATGACAGAGGCTCCAAGATGTGACTATAATACAGAAAAATAACTAACAATAGCAGCAAATCAGAAAGAAAAGGATGAGACCATTCTCTTAAATTCATCTGCTTAAACCTGTTAAATTTCCATTGTGTTAACTGTGGTTTGTTCTCATTGTTTCAAGTTACATTCTAAGAAACACCACAGCCCTTCCCTCTTAATTACATTGGAGGAATCAAAGGTCATACTCTTCCATCTCTTCAGTACGTGATTGATTAAACATGTTAGGCTGTTTCCTTTCTACTAATTAACACTCCTGCAACTCAGAAACCTCTGGATGCCCTTCCCTTCCCACTCCCTCACCAAGACATATACAAGTTGTATAATAGTGCACAAATACAGATGCTTTGTGGTTTGCAGTGCACCTTTCCTCTGGTGGTGTTTGTGTGATGTTTGGTAACCCAAACTTTATTAAGGTTGATAATACCTACCCTTGAACTACAAACACAGTGTTTAGTTTACCCAGTCTCTGAATGAAGTATGTATTTCCAGACCCTGTCAGAAAATACTCAGATTCATAGCCAAATATAGGATGATTTTCAAACACAGCCGCAGGCAGTGTTAACAGACTGGCAACTTCAGCTGTCAGGAAAACTAGCTCAGCAAGGCAGCCAAGCATACACCTATTTATAATCCCAAATTTAAATCCTATTGACTTAAGCTCCGCGTGGAGCTTGTCCGCAGGGTTTCCTATCAGGTCCTTCATTACCCCGGTGGACTCGAGCCAAGATAAACCTCTCCCAAGTTGATCCTAGGCAGGAAAGGGCATTACGGTAATTAACTCTGATCTCCTAAAAAGCCATTCAGGAGTTTCACCCAGCGGTTCTCCCGTAACACTGGCAGAGGGATTACTTTATCTTTCACCCATCCCATCCCGACACAGCCCGAGGCCTGCGTGTCCTGCGGCAACCCCCCGGGTCTTGAAGGAACTGCTTCACTCATCAGCTCCCTCGATTCGGACCAGCGAGGGCAGGCGAGAGGCTCCCCGGCTACCTCATCCCACCCTGGCCCTCTCCTCGCTCCAGCGACTGGGGTGTCCCAAGGCAAGGGCCGCCGGCGGTAATGGAAGCAGCACCCGCCCGCGCCCGCCGCGGCGCTGCCCCCTTCGCGCCCGGGAAAGCGTTTACGGACAGCTCGGAAGGCAGGTCAGCCTCACCCGACCGGCGCTGGCGGCCCCGCACCCACCCTGACCGGCCTCAGGCGGGGCCCGGGCGGCCGCGCCCACAGCAGCGCAGCGCAGCGCGGCCACT
>JAVJGG010000032.1:1989735-2003014 GCA_035590195.1 Aviceda cuculoides
GGTGCTTCGGGGCGCTGCCTCGTCCCCCTATGCGAGCCCCAGTGCTCCCCCGGGTGGGCTGGGGAGCCGGGGGAGCCTGCAGCCGCCCTCCACGCCGGGGCTCCGGGTAGCCGCCCAGGTGTGGGTGTTCGGGAGTTCGGCAGAACTTCGCGGGCCGGCGGGGCTCGGGTTCGTGCCCACCCCCGGCCCTCGCCTGGGGTCGGGGGAGGCAGTGCCTCGGTCAGGGGCCTGCCTCGGAGGGCTGCGCCTGCTGGGCCTTTGCTCGCCGGGCTGGTGACTTCCTGTGAAACGGCTGGCCCTCGAGTCGTTGCTGTAGCTTTACTGCAAGGGGTTTGTGAGCAGCAGAGCTTTAAACTTAAACCTCGCTGTTTATCGTAGGTCTGTGCTTTAGAAGGAATGATGTTAGCAGTTCTTCGTCGCTGTTTTGTTGTTCCAGGTGTGATGCGCAGGGCTGCAGGTACAGGTAGCCTTGAGTAGGGGCTTCCCTCTACAGAAGAGTTAAAGGTTGATGCAGCGCTTCCCATCCAGCCCTATTAACACCCTGTGACGCGAGTGTGTATTTGTGCTTTCAGATTTCCAGTTGTTCCTCTCCAAAACACTAAACTTTTGTGTTGTAATGTAAGGTACTTCATGGTTCTCATGAAGGTGGTCCCAGGGGTATGGAATAGGTCTTGTTTTCTTGGACACCTAAAGCTGCTTGGGAAAAGCCTTCCTCTGTTCTCATCCCTCCTGTTGCTCCTTGTTTTCACTCCTGTGCTGCCCCTTCTGTTTTTCCAGGGTAGGCTTGCGCAGTCACTGCATGAACCAGACTGAGAACTGATGCAGGATAAAATGGAAGTGTTTGGGTTTTTTTCCCTGAGTTAACTTTAACCCAGGAAACTTACTGTCTGTCTTTCACTGCATGGATGCTCGTAGTCTTGCCCTGGCACTTGGGAGGCGACAGTGCAGTATTGGGAGTGAACAAATGGAGGAGGAGGGTACAATACCGTCATTTGGTAGTAGTGTCAGCTTGTACTGGTTCAGGGAGCTACAGCACTTGTAGTCTTGCCTTGCAAACACCAAGCACTGCCTACTATAAAACCAAAGGTGTAAATCTTTGCACTAAGACCAAGCATGGTGGTGGTCAGTGTTCTTCTGTGAGCATTTTTTTTTTCCTCTCTGTGGTTTTTAAAGAAGAATGTCTAAATACAGTTATGTTCTGTTGCACAAGAATAGAAAAGCAGGATAAGGAAGGTTTTTCCTCAAGGATTTTGTTCAGCTGTGTATATAGAAAACATGGGAGATGCAGCATGTGAATGGAAAAACCATCAATGTCAAACTGAGGAAGCTTAAAAGCCTGCTGTTTTATGAGACATTTTATTCAGTTAGTAGCTTGCCTGTGATACTATGCTCAAATATGTCTTGGAAGCCTGAGGCATTTGTTTGTGTCTAAAGGGGGGGAAGGCTCATTGGAGAAGTGGTTATGAGAAATCTTAGCAAAAAGCCAAAGTGTAGTGGCGTTGTCAGAGGATGCAAGAAGAATTTAAGATAGTTTTATATCTTTATGGTAGCTGCTTTCTGGTCAAGCAGAGATTTATAATTAGGAGTCTTGCATTCTTTTCTCCGTCATTTTATGTGGGCCAGATGGCTAACTTTCAAAATGAGGATCTAAATGAGAACCTGACTGGAAGAAGTGACTGTTTAGGGGTACTAGCCATATAGAGCTTTCTCAAATAGCATCAGTGATGGGAGCTTAGAGCTGCTAAAGGTATGGTTGCTGGGGTATCACAGATTTGGCTACTTGATTGGTCTTTGGGGTTTTGAATTTTGGTTGTTGGGCCTTTACACAGGAGAAGGGAAACATGTTAATGCTTACCATGTGTTGAATATATTTGTCTGTGTATGTATATATCTATACCACATACAACACTTGAGAATCTGCAAGCGGAGAGATCTGTGGAATGCAAAGTAACCAAGTACCAAAAAGGAGGCAGTTTACACATGAGAGTGCAATTCCTACTTAGTAGGAAAAAACCAGAAAAGTAATGATGAGGGGCGGGGGGGGGGGAAGGTGCTTTTGCAAGAAAGCCTATGATGGGGTCCTTGAGACAAGTAATAGGCAAGAAGAGATCTAGATAAAATTAATATATTGATGGGAAGAGGAGGGGGAAGGAAAGCCATTCGTATAAAGAAGTGTTGCAGTCACTGGTAATTTATCTGGAAAAGCCTGGAGCTTACGAGAGGAGAGCTTAGAGACAGGGTAGTACATCACCATGCCTTCTTGTAGGGCTTGATAGTGCAGAACAGCTTTACCCATTTTTAACTATGTGAAAAAGGGAGTCTGCCCCTACTTAGGACATCTCTGCTGTGGTTACCTGTGTAAATTTTGTGTTTTTTTGGTTTGTTTATTTTTGTTGGGTTTTTTTACCCTAAAAAATGTTTAGATTCAGGGTATTATTCTTACGACACAGATTTCAGGCTTTCCTTACAACTCCGTCCACAGAGAGAGACTGATATTTAACGTAGCACGGGCTCTTTACTGTTATTCCAGCATGAGCAGAGGAGGGTGAAATTGTTCGCCTTAATTTTTAAATACGTTGTATTACTTTTTCTCCTGCTGGGATCTGAACTGCTAATCCTTCCCCTTGGTAAGAGGAGAGGGAAACTTGCCACCTGCTAAGACTGTGTAGTTACTGACTTGGGCTGTGTTGGAGATTAATGAAATATCATCAGTGCCTAGGAAGGTAATAATTTGAAGTTAGGGTTTCAGCATGTTAGAAAAAACGTTCTGTTGAAATACTAAGATAAATAACAGCTCTTTCTTCTGCTGTGTTCAAACTACTTTGATTTTGCTAACAGTTAATCTGTTTATAGAGATTAAAATTCAGTGAATGCAACAATCTCGCTATAAGCACTTTAAAAGAGGTTGAAGAACCATCTAGCAATTAAAAATCGTGGGATATTGGAGAAAAGTAACTAACTTATTTCTGACTGTGTGCAGTTAAGGGAGTGCATGGTTAGGAAGAATATATAGTAATCTATGGATGGTTTCAAAACTGATTTAATGCTTCAGTATAATACTGCACTATGCAAGATGAAAGCCTGACATCTCAAAGGGTGTTGTCATGACATGAGGAAATGAACGCAGCCAGGAGAAAGAAAGCAAATCTAAATAAAAGAACAGTGAAGTTACCTCTTCAATTTGTGCATGATTCCACTTTTTATGTCCTTCTGGTCTGTTGGAGAGAGTGTTAAGTGAGTTCAGTAGAAAAATGGCATTTAGGATCTATCAAGACACTTGTGGGAATAATAAAGAGTGCAGGGAAGATTGCTTTTTCTTTCTGCAATGCAATTTTAAACTGGAATGTATTTCTCCATTGGAGTGTTTTGCTCTGAAGCAAACGGCTAATGGTTTTCTAATACTGCATTTGAAAAAAAATGTCATGCTTAAAATAGGGAGATTGGGACACGTTTAATGGAACAAGGTGCCCTTATTTTCCATCATAACTTATTGGAATCTACCTATTACTGTGAACAGATTTTTAGTGATGTGGGGTTTTTTACTCCTTAATTGAGCTTCTCACCTTAGAATGGTTCTGTTACTCTTCTAGAAGAAGAAATCATCTCAAACTAAAAATATAATTGGAATATAGGTTTTGGATATAAAGTTCTTAATTTCTGTTTTGCATGGTATCTCCAAGTCAGTTAGCTAGGAGTTGGAGTGATATAAACAAGTTTTAGTTTCCCTGATGTTTCTAGAAGGTCTTCAAATGCCATACTGTAGCAATCTCCAGATAGCTTATTGCATACTTTTAATAAGTACATGATTGTTGCATGCTTTTGTAAACAAGGTCTCATACTAATTCCTCAGGATGGCAAGGAATAGTTTGGTTGAAGAGAGCGAGAGGACTGTGGGATTTGCATTCCTTTAAAACTGTCACAAGTCCTGAATTCTTACAGCTATTAAAATGGGCAGCGTAGATATTTTGTTTTTTGCTGAAAGCTTTGGTGCATACGTGCTAAAAACAGCTTGTGTGGTCCTGTGATTTGTGTTTGGTTTTTTTAGAGAGAGCAGTCGTACTACTTGTAGGCTCATCTCGTGAGATGCTTCAGGATGCAGGGGAATGGTGGCTTCATCTTCATTTTATAGATGCTTTTGCTGGAATCCAGGATAGTGTCACTTCTTTGAGAGACCACGCTTATGAAGATGAGTGCAACAAACACTGGAAGTTTTTCTTGTTACATTGAGTTAGTGGTAGCAGCAATGTGAATAAGCCCTTGTTTCAGATGAAAGTTAGGATAAGATAAAGATGTTAAATAACTGCCCTATCCACTGGTATAAAAAGGAATTTGAGAACAGAATTGTGGGGTATTTTTCACATCTGTGTGCAAATTTAAAATGCAAATATTTCTGAAAGAAAAAAAATTGATCCTGAAGAACTAAATCTCATTAATTTATTCACAAAGAAGTGGTCATTCCTCCTTACTCAGCATTTGTGAGACTGCATCTTGAGTACTGTGTCCAGTTTTGAGCTCCCCAGAAAGATGCCGACATAACCACATGGATTTGTGAATCTAGTGGAATGTCCCCAAGAAGCAGAAGAGGCTGGAGCACATGAGGTATGAGGAGAGGCTGAAAGAGCTGGATTTGTTCAACCTTAGGAGGAGAAGGCTCAGCTAGCTGGCTGGAGGATATAGAGAAGATCGAGCCAGACTTTTTGGAAGTGTGTGACAATAGGATGTAATTTAGAAGAATGGGAGATTTTGATTACATATAAGGAAAATAATTTTTCCATGAGGGTGGTAAAATACTGGAAGAAGTTGCTCAGAGAGCTTGTGGAACCTCCATCCTTAGAGGTTTTCAAGACTAGACTGGACGTGGCCATTGGCAACCTGCTGTAATCAGACCTGCTTTGAGCTGGGGATTGGACATGATGATCACTGGAGGTCCCTTCCAACCTTGGTTATTCCACGGTTACAGAGTTAAACTCATGGACTGTAGGAGAGTTTACCCAGGTTTAGACATTAGCATTTAATCCTTGAACCCTTATAAAAATGTGTGCCTTAGGGCTTGTAGCATGTACTCTGAGGCTTGCATCAGACCTGAGGAAGGAAATTCTTACTTTGTGCCTCTTGCTTGGCTTTTTGATTGACTGCATTTATTGTGCCAGTAATGTAAAACTGAAGTGAGTAGAAAATCGGCTGGCCTAGAAAATTGACAAAGCTCTATTTCTGAAAAAGCATACCTGTGCATGAGGATACTTTTCTAATACCAAATTGAATTATGAAAGACTGTAAGCCTTTGTGGAGGGAATAGCTATACAACATCTTATGTGACTAAACAAAAATTTGAGGGCATTATATTAAATTAGTAGATGTAGTGCCAGTGTTGTACTTGTTGAGAATTTGTGTATCTGTACTGGTATGAAAACAAACAGCTATGGTAGCTGTTGATGTGACTGGCTTTTCTTAGATTTGAATACATGCTACTGAGGTGTCAGTCTGGATGAAGTGTTAAAATCTTTCAATTATATTGGGACTGCCATTTCAAATTTAGCTGGTGATAAGCCTTAAATGCTAGAATAAATTGTTATAAATGTATGCAGGATCATTTTTTTGTTCTTGTAATTACTTAAGTGATATGTCATGTTGTATTTTCCTGTCTTAATCATACAGCAGAAATGTTGTTTTCCTAAATGTCATACTTTCAATTTGTTGGGAAAAAAGCTTTATCTTAATTATCTATTGACTTCGGTTCCTCTAGGAGGAACATAAAACATTGGCCCAGCTTCAATGAGGTTTCCAATTTTTTTTGCCTTCATTAAGAAATCACTCCTAGAAGAAGAACCACTTTTAATTGAAAAAT
Source organism: Aviceda cuculoides (assembly GCA_035590195.1). Taxonomy (NCBI): domain Eukaryota; kingdom Metazoa; phylum Chordata; class Aves; order Accipitriformes; family Accipitridae; genus Aviceda; species Aviceda cuculoides. Next base: position 1,995,581 of record JAVJGG010000032.1, read on the forward strand.
ATTGTCTTGAGGAATACTTAGAGTTGAGAAAGCAGGAGTTGAAAAGTTTAGGAAGTAATGGGATTTAATGTCTGTAAAAGTAAGTGAGAAAGAATTCTGAAGTACGTTAGGAACGCTTTCAGAGGTATCCGAGAGCCTAGAGATTGACTTTTAAGTGAACTGCTATGGACTTGTGCTGTCTTTGGAAATCTTTATTGTAAACCACATTTAGTAATTAAGCATGCAGTTAAGGAATTCTATGTCAAAATGCTGTACACCTAAAATCTACTGAACATACTAGATAGATATTAGGTTTAAGGTAAACTGTCAGAAAAAAGTATATTCTCAGTAGGTTTCAAATTGTCAGCCATATGTAGCAAGCAAAAAACCCCCAATTGCATCATTCACTTGCTAAAGGGAAAAAAAAAAGCCCAAACAACACTTAAACATTATGAAGATTTATGCTGTTTGTGTAGATGTGGCAAGTGCATCTTAACAAAGGAATGCCAGATTTGTTGGGAGTATCTTGTTGCAAACCAAAATATTTCATAGTACCTGCCAACAAGAACAAATATTTAATTAGGAGTACACTTGAGTCTTAAAGTTTGTTTTGTAAAACAAGTTTTCCCTCCTGTGATTTTTTTTTTCTTTTTGAAAGCTTAAAACGTGATTCAAATCGGTTCATTCTAATTTTGATAGTAAATACTTGGTCTTTTTACCCATGCAACAATCTGAGATCTGAAATCTAAGAACAAAGCAGTGCAAGGAAAAGGGCTGGAGGAGATGGCAAAATTACCACAGAATACCCTAACAGCTTAGAGCAGCTGCCTGTGTAGAGTTTTCACTGCTGTAGTTTCTGTAGTGCTGATTCCCTGGTCCTTTGTAATAAACATGATGGCTTTTGAGAGTGGAGGTACATCCTGTATCTTTCCATTTCATTCCTTATAGTTGGCAGTAATCTTTGACAAAAAAGCAAGCAACTCATGGAAGTAGTCTTTCACATTGTTTCTAAAAAAAAAAAAAGCTGCAAAGGTGGTAGTAAAATTTCTACATTATATGTGGGATGTGGCAATGAGAAGCTACTAAATTTTAATAAGAATTTAGCAAAGTTGTGTTCCTGCATAAATTATCTTTTTAAGGTGTTTACATAAAGTCTGCAAAGTTCATCTGATTTCGTTCTTCCTGGCAGCATGAAATGAGATCGCTTCTTTAATACAGTGTTAGGGTTTTCCCGGGGTAGCAGCATAACCAGTTATTGTGTACTTCTCTTACTGTGTGCTGTGCGTGTTGCACTTGTAGCATCTTCTCTCCCTGAAGTATATGCCTGCCATGCAACGTCTGTACCCAGATTCCTGTGATAAATCCTGTGTATTGTCTACAGTAGTGTCTGTAAATGTTCCTGTGTTTAAGCATGGCTTTTGTCTTTTCATGAAACTTTTCCTTCTCTAATGGTTTTGAAAGTTAAGTGTGGTACCTTTCAGTCTGAGAGCGTTCAGCTGCTTCTGAGCTCCTTTGCATCTGCCAATTTTTACCATGCTGACTTTGTTTAGGATTCTTATGCAAGTTGTCTGCCATAGGTATAGCAAATATACTGAAACCCCTTTTTCCTATTGGTTTTGAGAAATAAGATTTTAATGAAAAGAAAGTCAGATTCAGAATAATGCCAGTCTCATATGTGACCTGTTTTGGGTGCTGGCAGTGAAAGCGTAAGTAACACTAAAATCCGTATCTGTTTGCTGGTTTCATTTCCTCCTTTGTAAATCCATGACTGGGTGAGGTATGGTGGCACTTCTCTGAAGATCCTACTATCCAAATTTAGAAGCTGGACAATGGTGAAGTAAAAGCAAGTTAACTGCTAACTGCTGTTTATGAATTGCAATTTTTTAAATGCACTGATATAGGAGTTATATTCAGATCTAGTAGGATAGTGGAGGTCGTAATCAATAAAGCATGCAATTGGATAGATTCTAGTGTGAATTTATGCTCAGTGGAGTGGCTTAAATGAGAACTATTTTTGTGTAGATTACACTGTTCAGTCCTTCATGCTGGATGACCTGTAATCATGCTAAGGTAACTGCAAAAAGGGTATTGTGTGAGAGGTATTCCATACATGTTGTTAAAGAATTTGAATAACTCGGAATAGGCAGAAATACCTTTTCTGTCTGTGGAGCTGGAGTCTGCTTCTGATGGTACCTGACCTTAAGGCACTGCAAGATCTGATGCTGTCTGGAGGCCAGCGTGGTCTTTAAAGCATAACTTTGTGCAGCAGTTGGATTAGAGCATCAGGTTGGGTGTGCTTGTGGTGCATGTGCATACAACCACAATCCCATTCTCTGCCTGTATTAGACATGCTATCACGCTACTTTATAATGCTTCTAATTTGCCGGATGAACTAAATCTGAAGTCAATTTTGTCATGTAATGTCTTGCGAATGGGAACTGTTTGTTGCCAGGTTGGGGAGGTGATTATAATCAGACTCCCTGATGTGTTCTGCTTAGACAAATGCAGTCCTTTCTAGCAGTAGTTGTATGATGCTGCTGCTCAGTAACTGTTACGGTACTGTTTTATGGGACTGGTTTCCCCAAGAGCTTGGCCCAACACAGGCATTACCTGTGGCTGATTCAGAATGCCATCTCTTTGCTGCCTTCTGTAATCAGCTGGGCGGTGCTCTCTGATTTTTCTCCTGCAGTTGAATTTTGTAATGTGCTGGTGCTCTTCTCTGTACCCGTGGTCTAGGCAGTACAGGAAAGAGAGATACAGGTGAGCATACATCTGCTTTTTTGAACCACACACTTAGGTGAACCCTGACTTGTCTTTGTAGTCTCCACTTAGGTATGCAGCATATTCTGGTTCAAAGGTCATGGCTCACTTTATCATAAGACTTGTTGAAACCAGAAAAGTCTTAATCTTGCGTGCTTCCCCCCGCTGCCCCACAAGAAGAAATGGATCACTAAGCTGTATCAACCTTCTTTCTTGGTCTCTGGAACGGAACTTGCTGCTCTTTGGCAGCAGGCTTGGAGCTCGCAGCACGTAAGCCTTCATTTGAAGGCTAATGTGCAGATTCATAAGGCATTCCTGGAAAAAAGAATAGGCTTTTATCTAAAATGTGGCTACGAATGTCTCTTCTATAGGCAATACTAAAGTGTATTTGTAGTCACTCTATGGTTCATGAAAAGTCTGTGGAAATGCATTCAGAGTATTTCTTTAATTTTTAATTCAGATAGGATAGCATAGAAGCTTCTCAGTTTACATGGTAGCTGACAAAAGAGTGTAAGGATGTATAAGCACGTTGGTAGAAGAACACTGGGAGGTGAAATTGGTTGGAGTATGCATTGAATCAGTACAGGTATTCCTGGAAGGGCCTTTCTCAGTAAAATGTTGGTTTTGACCATGTGGAATAACTTGTTTAGTTTTAGCATTTGTCACAAGCAGAGACACCTCTAAAGACCTGGAAAAATTTGGTATGCTTTTATTCTGGCTAAAATTGTGTATAGGTTTGGATTTGAGGTTTTTTGGGGGTGAGGTGGGTGAGGGGGTGTGTCAGGGTCAGTAGGGGTTTTTTGTGTTTGGGGTTTTTTTTGGTTGGTTGGTTTTTTATTAGGTGACCTCAGATCCATACCCTTAGGATGTAGCCTTTTGTGTCTTCCAGATGAACTTCCAGTTACCTGGGAAAGACATGAAAACTTCAGTGTCATCTCTATTAGATGCTAGGTAATTTGCAAAGTAGTCACTACCAGTTTTCTGTCTGCTTATCCAGAAGTCAGCTACTACTTGGCAGCCACAGGTAGCAGGTGTGTCATGTACCTGGTCCTGAATAGCTGCCATTCACAGCCTGGTCTGTCAGCATGAGGACACAAAATTCAACTTTAATTCATCAAGCTGTGTAATTGTAGTAGTTGGAGCTTTGGTGCATGATCTTAATCAGATCTGGATGCAATTAAATTCTATGTTTTCATGAACTGGAGCAATCTCCAGTCTCGAGAGTAATAGAGAAGAGAAGGCTTTTGTGGTTTTTCCTCTGCAGCGTTGGTTCATCAAGCCTGCTGATTGTCATGGTGCTGCTGCCCCTCTACTCTCCCCAAACTGCTGCTGGTTCTTGTTTCCTGAGATCTACTGAATGAGTTTGTGGAGCGGTGCTTTAGATACTATTAGGGTCTAATAAATAACATTATGCAAACCATTATATTTCCAACCTGGATCGGTTCAGTGTTGGAGGGACCCTATGCTGAATATCACATTAGCCTTAGTTGTGCAAGCCGGAGGGTGATGCAGATGGCTCAAAGTGGGAGTGAGTGGGGCAGGGGCAGTTCCCTGCCCTAACATTTCTTATTATATCTGGCTATAAGCTGCAATTTGAGTCCAGTCTAGAGAAATACAAGCAACATCCTAGATACATACTTGTCCTAGCCCTCTCTTCAGCATGGTGTTGCTATTAATACAGGAATTTATTGAATTGTATTATCTTGGTTTCTTCCTTGTTTTCTAGCTGCTTCCATGCACATCTGGCAACATCTTTCTTATTATATTTGGATACCAGAGAGTTACAGAATTGTATGCCAATCTTAATCTGTTTAGGTTACCTAATAGGTCATAGCTTTCTTAAGCCTCGGAGTACTGGCAAAAATAAATCTACTCTGCAAAGAGTAAGACTTGTCACCTTGGATGCTACGGATAGGGGATTTATGTCTTGGAGAATGTTCTTTCACATGTAGCTATTCTATTATAGGGTAGCTATTCTATAACTTTTATGGATACAAATAGCAATTTGCATCTAATGGCTGGCTTTCTATGTTTTGATGCATTGACTTTTGAGATCTGATCTTTAACTTAATTCTTTGAACAAGTAGTCTAGTTAAAACCATGATGTTCCCACCCCCCCCTGTGTTGAGTGAGCCATTGCCTTGTAGCTGTGAAATTTTTCTGTAATAGTTGCAAGTATGTATTACAGTAATTGTACTTGAGAGGGATATGCATATGTAGTCAAGCTCTTACCATCTCTTGAAGATACGTAAGTAGCAAGATGACTTTTAATGTGGATTTTATGCAGAAAGCCTTGCTTTGTTCTGTGTGCTGACATATATGCAATGTTGAGGCTGTATACAATGACTTTTTTGTCTGTGGTGTCATGTCCACCTCATGGATGAGTACAGTGTTTACATCAGCATCTTTAGGCTAATGGCTATGGAGACACATAGATTATGTTTGTTTTGTTACAGTAATATAGGATTCCAAAGTTGAGTCTATTTTGAGATTTTCAAGTTTCTTTTTCAATTCTCATAATCCTGAGAATACATTGTTTAGATTAATAAAACTCTTCATTTCTATTTTGATTTCTCCTGTAGTGTACCTGGGAAGCCTCACTGTTTTTTTTATTTGTGCCTACCTAGTTCTTGGTAAAGGGGGAAGGTGGTTTTTTCATTTTGGTGAGCCTGGATGTAAGCAATGCTCTCTATGCAGCTTTGCAAGCTAAAGCACTTTAATGAGATGTTAGATTAAACTGCACTAAACAGGTAACTGTGACTTTGGTTATATCAACAACTTAGCAATCTCATATGGAGACTGACAGTATTTATCAGTAATGGCTGAACCTAGCTGGAAGTACTTTGAGCTGAGTGGGGGGATGCAGAGCTTATAGCTAATCAGCGGGCCAGAGTCTACTCTGAAATGGTTATCTGTCATTTCTTGGATGAATGTCTCACAACTGCCTCTTTAAATTTTTACTATAGGTAAATCAAATTGTGCACAATGGAGGATTATACAAAAGGCCCTTCAATGAAGCTTTTGAAGAAACGCCAATGCTGGTTGCTGTGCTGACCTATGTAGGCTATGGTGTTCTCACTCTCTTTGGATATCTGCGAGATTTCATGCGGCAGTGGAAGATTGAGAAGTGTCAAAATGCAACAGAAAGAGCAGAACAAAAGGTAACCACTGGGAAATAATGGTCAGTGGGAAATTATGTGGCTGAGGCTATAGCTTGAGCATTTCTTTAGGGACCAGTGTTGTTCAAAGTTTTCTGCTGTTTTCGTTGTCTTCTGAGTGCCCCAGATATTATGCTAGTACTGCTGTGTCATTAAACAAAGTAACATTTCTTTTAATTGGGTCATTTTTTGGTGGAGCAGTTCCCTCATCTGGTTCACTGCAAAGGTGCATCAACAGTTATATCAACATGCTGAGAGATGCCTCAGCTGCAGAAACAAGGGTTTGGGGTATGATAAGAAATGCTTATCAGAGGGTCTGGTTTGAGTTTGACAGCACTGGGGGGCTTTCTGATGGTGCTCTGGTGGCTGTGTTTTGATTTGGAAGCATGCTGTTAATTTTGTTTAGCTTAAGCAGTTGCAAAGAAAAGCTTGTGTATGAGAACTAGAGCACAAGCTGGATGACTTTAAATTCATCTGGAGTCCAGAATACTAGCGGGTTAGCTGGTGAGTGTTCTGACATACTGACTCCTGACCCACTGATAGCAATTAAAAAGAATTAATTCATAATAAGACCTATTCACAAAAGCTTCTGTTACCAGGTGAAAAGTCTTGCCTGTTTCAGCAGTTAGTCTGGAATAGATAATCATAATTTTGAGTAGTTACAAAATATTTTTAGAGGCTTTTGTTCCCCACAGGAATTAATTACTGTTAAGAAAGCTAATGTTTAAACTTGCAATTTGCAAGCTATGTTCTGCTAACTTTTAGTGTGAGCCCTCTTAGCACAGTGTGAATACTGGTGAGCTTTGCTCCAAAGATGGAGTGAATTGGCTTACTCTTGCTGATCGGGGTTCTGTTATTCTCAACTGATTTGGGGAGCCAGTCTGGCTTATAAAATGTTAAGGGCGTTTGTTTTCCAGCTGCTGGTTTCTGGCGCTCTGTGCAGCCACACAAGCAGTTGGCTGGCAGAAAATAGGGGAGGTGGGAAGGACATCTCACTAATGCAAACAAATAATCAAGGACGGGATGGGGGAAGGAAAAAAAGGAGTGCTTCCTTGGAGGCTTTTTTTTGGAGGCAGCACTGGGGTGAAGTGCATGTCATCTTATGTTAGATTAGCTAAGGTGCAGTTAACTAACCAGTGCCTAAAATTACTTCACAGTAGCTTCTTTGAGTGAGCATTGTGAGGTAGAATTGAGCTGATTCATAGTAAGGTGCTTAATTCCAAAACAGAAACATCCTCATAGGAGTTTAATGAGTAATAGGTATTTCATATTGGTTAAAAGTACAGGAGTTTAAATTTACACTGTTTCCAAAACTGACTTCTGGAATCTGGAAGTAAAAATCTTGGGTCCCTTTTAACAGTTACAATATCTGAATAAGGATTGCTGGTTAAATCTCAACTTGTGTCATGGTTTAACCCCAGCCAGCAACTAAGCACCACGCAGCCGCTCACTCACTTCCTCCCCCAGTGGGATGGGGGAGGAAATCGGGAAAAGAAGTAAAACTCGTGGGTTGAGATAAGAACAGTTTAATAGAACA
>JAVJGG010000032.1:2005387-2053669 GCA_035590195.1 Aviceda cuculoides
CATCTTCTGCTCCCGGGGGGGATACAGAGCCGAGTAGGCGGGGGGCGAGCGGACGCGGGTGAGCGGCGGGGGGCTGCGCAGGGTCTCCGCGGAGGGGGGCGGCGGGGGCCGCTCGGGGAAAACCGGCGCCGGACGCTGGCTCCGAGCGCACGTTTTGCCTGGGTCCGGCTCGGTAGCGGCTCGGTTTCGCAGCAGCCCGTCCCCGGTGGACCAGAAGGGCTGGAGGCAGAGAGGCGACAGCGTGGCTGGGGCAGCTTTAGCGGCCCGCGCTCGCCAACCCCTTGTTATTCGCTGAAATTGGGGAAGTGTGTTAGGCGGGAGCGTGGGAGAGGAGGAGATCCACGGAGATAGAGTGGCACGGGTTAGAGCTGTACACAAGCCTCCCCTTGTACTGGGATCAAATCGCACTCGGTCCGTGAGCCAGGAAATGAAGGGTTAACCTTTCCAGGAAAGTAGCTTCCCAAAGACAATGCCTGAAATAATAACTGGATGCCGAAATACCAGTTTTGTTTGTACTTGGCTGCTATTACTGCTCTGATGCTCTGATGGTTGTGATTTTCTCCTGCATTTTACAGGTCGTACGATTTTCATTGCCAAAGTGTAAATGTCATCTCTGTGAAGCTAAGTTGAAAAAATAGAGAGCCTGTCCATCCCTTTCCAAGTAAGCACAGAAGACCTTTACAATTCACACAATTACAGAAAACCCTAATGCTGCTTCATGTTAAATATTGATACAAGTTCTGAGAGTTGCCCAATTCCGCAATCATATCCCATACCTGGGTATGACCAAAGAATTGAATGAGAGTGCAATACTACACAATCGGTGTCCTCAGAAATGCCTTGGCTTTCTTACAGTGGGAAAAATTAGGACTTGTGGTTTGTGCTAATTGTGCCAAATGAGCAAGACATGAACCCATTGGACTGGGTCCAGAGGAAGACCACAAAAATGATCAGGGGACTGGAGCACCTCTCCTATGGGTAAAGGCTGAGAGAGTTGGGGTTGTTCGGCCTGGAGAAGAGAAGGCTCTGGGGAGAACTTATAGCAGCCTTCCAGTACCTAAAGGGGCCTACAGGAAAGCTGGAGGGGGCTTTTTACAAGAACACGTAGAGATAGGACAAGGGGTAATGGCTTTAAACTGAAAGAGGGTAGATTTAGATTAGATGTGAGGAAGAAGTTCTTTACTGTGAGGGTGGTGAGGCACTGGAACAGGCTTCCCGGAGAGGCTGTGGATGCCCCCTCCCTGGAAGCGTTCAAGGCCAGGTTGGATGGGGCTTGGAGCAACCTGCTCTAGTGGAAGGTGTCCCTGCCCATGGCAGAGGGGTTGGAACTAGATGATCTTTAAGGTCCCTTTCAACCCAAACCATTCTGTGATATGAAACTGACCAAACTAATTTAAAGAGCAGGCTTTCTGACAGGTCTGTACTTGCACTCTCTGACTGTGGGGAAATTCCTTGGAATTTATTAGAGCCTTGCATTGAGATTTAATGATTCCAGGAAAACCTAATATTCGCTCACCATTGGAACACAAAAGGGTGAAGAGGGACAGGCTTTGCTAGTACTGATTTCCAGGAAATAGTCTAATGGGGTTTGGCTTTGTTTAAAATATGTGCAGCTGGACTTTTCCTGGAAACCAGTGTTGTGAGCACATCCTCTCTGAAGCATTATCAGTCTGTTTTAGGCGTGGGTAAGCAGCAAGATTAACAATTCTGCATTACCCTGGAATCAATTTATGCATACCCAATTTAATGTAGTGTCTGGTCATACAACATAGTTAAATCTGCAAAATGCTGTGGGATTTTATAGGTAGGATAAAAATAACTTTTACCTTTCTTCTGGTCTCATTTGCCTGTTGATTACTTTGTACGTTTTGTATATGGGAGCAACTGTGCAAATGGGGCCGGTAACTCTCTAACATACCTTTTCATGCTCAGTAGCTTGTCCAGTCAGAACATATTTCTAGCATCTGGCACTTTCAAACACTTGTTAACAGGTATCCAGCCAAGGAGTATCTTAAGGGCAGTAAACTAGTGTCTTTTGCTCAGTGTTGTCATATTACCTGTAGAGCTCATCAGAGCCTTCCTGACGGCATAAAGGCTATCCATGGTTATTGCTCCACTTTTTCTTGACTCATGTAGCAGTGAGATGGAACTAGTCTGTCTTCTTCCTTTTAGGAGCCTGAAATTTGTTGCAATTGACTACTTGATTTCCATTCACAGTCTTCTTTGTATTATAAGGGAATGCATTATGTGAATTGCGGATAAGCCCTACTGGTGCTCATGGCACCATTTGTTAGCTTAGGTGCAACACTGTGAAAACTCGGCTCTGAAAGCAGCATAATCACTGTAGTTCTATATCTTTGTGCCCCAAGCTAATGGTTACAAAGCTCTCATTATGACCTTCACTTGTAGTATTAATTTACAGTATGATGAAATCTTGGATTCCCAAATCACCTATGCTAAGGTGCTGCAGCCCAAGGGAGAATTTTATTCTTCCCACGTTTCAGTCTTTCTTGAAATTGCTGTGCCTTTCAGACTTCTGGGAGACCATTAGTACTTAGATTTCTTCATCAGGCATCACCTTATTAATAGGGGATGTATTCTAGGCTTAAATCGACAGGAATGGAGCTGTTCGGGATTTCTTAACTCCATGTTCATATGAATTCAAATGAAAGAACATGCTGCTTTTGCTCCCTCGTTTGAAAACAGTGTAACCTTTGCAGTTGTTTGACTGTGCTTACTCTGAAGATTGCTCAAAAAATCAACTCGCTCCTAGAATGTTTTTCCTCAAAATGAAGTTGTTTGATCTTGGGCGGATATTCTTGGGGTCTGTTATGGCTAGAGTGTTGAATCTGAAATAGGATGAGAACTTGATGGAAAAATAACAATAAGCTCTGAAGGCCATTTAAAGGGGACAGTGATTGCTTCCAGCAGTATGATGCTGTTGCAGCACAACACTGTGGCTACACGTGCCAAAAATTTAAAATAGTATGGATTTATAGAGTTTGTCCCCCCTCCCTCCCCAAATGTTTTTTCATGGTTCAAAGATTGAAAACATTTCATTTCCATGAGGAATTCAAGTGATCATTTTGGTGTACTGTCGTCTCTAATCTCCCATCTGAAATGCCACCCTGTAGAAAGATGGGGGTGGGGGGAACAAACAAACAACAAAACCAACTTGCAAACCATCTGGTCCTGTATGCCAGCTGCAAAAGAGGGCTCTCAAACTCTGTAAGTCAGTACCAGTTTATAAAGACAAGATATCCCTACAATTTCTCTTTGGTCATGAGAATGTCTTGGTGGGGTCATGATAACTCTTCGTGGGGTTAAGGTTACTGAGGAAATAGACAATCCAGTTTTGATTTATGCCAAAATAACAGTTCATGCCTGTCCTATTCCAAGTAACTTCCTCATAAGAGCTAGCTGAGGGTGGTTTAATGGGGGGGGGGAGCACGACAGACGACAAAGGGGCTGGCATTAAGTTGATGCCTCACTTAGAGCCCTTTGCTATAATCTTACAGCTTGGTACCCCCAAAAACTAAGGCTAGTGTCATGTATTAGACCTTAATTCCCTTACCCATAATTTGTTTCTTGAATTCTTGTTGACTTTTAAGACACCTTTTTTCCTTATCATAATTAATTAGGTTCAGAGAACTTCTCTACTTCACAGTTAAATCACTTTAAACTTAGTTATACTGTTGGCTTGTAAGATCATACTTGTGTTATATATCTTGCTGGTGTCAAGTTGTGGGTGGTTGTCTTTATCTCACCAGTTGAGCTTGTTACTCTTCCTGCTTTGTCAGCTTGGGTTTCAAAATAAAACATGTTCTATCTGTTCAGTAATCTGAGGTGAGATTGGACAGTATCAGCCCAGGCATACCTGCTTGAGTTGGTATAATGACTCATTTTCAGCCTCCGCTCCTAGCCAAGAACCTTGGCTAAAATCTCAGTTGTTTCCTGGGTCACATAGTTAGTGTGCTTGACTAACTACTGCAAAACTGAATTCTCATGCAAAGATGGTTAAGAGGAGTTGAAGATGCTTAAAAGAATCTCAGTAGATTATAATGAGACATACCAAGTACAAGTCCTACAAGTATTGATCTTCTAATGTGCCAGTTTCTTTCCGATTCTCTCACTTCCCCCACCCCTCTACAAGTGATGTAGCGGAGGGTTTTAGACACTTGTAGATAATTATTTTGATTTTGTGTCATGAATCGGGATCTTCTTAGTATATTGCTACAGGTAACTCTCACACATATCACCACTTTGTAATAAGAGTACAGTAGCTATGTAACTTTTCATTTAGGAAGTTCTCAAATGCATTTGTCAATTCCAAGATATTTTTCTCGATTGTAAAAGTGATCAGTTTGTTAGTGATTCAGCCTTGAAACCCACTTTCTGCCTGGAACAACGTGAGACAGAAGTTGAAGAAGGATAGAGCTGTGTAGCTGCTTCAGAAAACTAATGATTTTCTAGGGGACTGCAGCTTTGTATTAGCTCCCCTACCACCTTGTTAATGTCTCTTGACAAAGCCTTCAGAGAAGACCTAGCAGATGTGAAATAATGCAAAACTATACTTAAGTAGAGGAACATGGAAGAAATAAGTGCCCTTCCGTGCATCTTACCTCATAGAAATCTTGTTCCCACTGTCTTGTCTTTGCTGAGAAAGGACATACTTGTGATTCCCTGGAGGAGTGATCACTGGCTAAATTTGGGTTGTTTTTCCAGTGATGAAAATTATTATCTTTGCCTTTTCAGCATGTCATTATGCACAGGCAAATCAAAAGGGGGCTTAGGTGCAACTATGTCTGCTTAGAAGTTGGCACTTTGGGGCTCCATCTTTCCTGTGCAGCTGCTGGTAAGAGGATGCAAAGGGGTGGACCTAGATGGTTCTTTTACTCCAAACTGAAAGGACAAAGTTGTTAAGTGGCATAAATGCTCCCAGTTTTGCTTCAGTGGTACAAATGTTAGACACTGTAATATTCGGTCAGACAGATAGTCTGTCTTCCTTATCCTGTCACCAAAAATAAAATGCTCCCTCACCATGTTTGCATTTATTTCTGTTGTGAAAAACAGGAAGAAATGCTATGCTGGCTCTCACCTTTGTCAAAAATGCTACTTTTTCCTTTTGTAGATTATTAAAAAGGTTCGGGTGTTTTGTTTTTGTGTTTTTTTCCAACAGCAGCAAATGAATTATGCATTCTTACCACTACTGAATGTCAAACTTCCTTTTAATTGAATAGTAATAAGGAAATCTCATGACTTTGGAGCATTTTAAGTAGGCCAGAATAAAATGTTCTTGAGTGCTCAGATATCCTTGTTGCCACAGTTAGTTTGACGTTCTTGTGTGTTATCCATTGAAGACAGTCACTTACTTTTCCTGAAGAACGTTGTAAGGGAAGCTAGAATTCAGGAAATGCTTGCGCAAAGAAATCCTGTGGGACTTAAGTGCTGAGAAGCTGTGCAGAAGAGAGGTGCCATAATGTAGCTTACTATCTTGGATTCAGAACAAAAACTTGTAGAAAGTTCTAACAGTAACCTCTGTAATAATGCTAGTGCTGCTATAATAAATGCATTTCTTACGTACAGAATGAAATACAGCAGAGTACCTACGTTTTCAAATACTTTGTGTGTTCAGTAGAGCAATGCATAGTGTTTGGTGCCAAAAAGCAATTACATGTTCCCTTGCTCTGCTTAACTCTGAAGGTTGAATACAAATCTCTTGCAAAGATTATATGCCTGTGCATTTCATGAAGGGGATTATTGTGTGTTTCAAGAGAGATGCTCTCCTCCACTACCCAGCAAGAGCTGTAAAGAGAGCCAAGGTATTTCAAGTCCCATTTGAGTTCAGAGAACACTACCTCGTTGTGTCATTAGGAGCTCCCAATTCAGTTTCTGTGTTGTTTTCAGCACTCCCTTTCCTATATGTTAGAATTCTTTGGAGCTTTCTAACTTGAAGTGTAACCTAATGCCATGATTGTTTTTTCTACTTGTGGTTGATGGCTTTTAGGTTCTATGAGCTACTTAAGTTAGGTACAAATAAGCACCTACTGTGGAGGAAATCTTGGGGGTGTGGTAGATTTGCAGGTTGAAAAAGTTACCATCCAGCAGGTGGATTTTGCACTAGCAGATAAATCTCTTCAGTTTTGCTGCTGTCTCACCTTGAAATAATTTTGCACTGATACAGGTTTCCAGGGTTAAAAACACTTCAGGTGGAATTGGTTTCAGGGCTTGGGATGAAGAACTCTCTAACTTTTTCTTGAGTTTTCTTGATTTTTTTTTTTTTAAATTTATTTTAAAATTACACCAGAATGACAGAAACAGCTTATTCCTAGTTTGCTGTAATATATGTTTTCCTTTTACTTTGAGTGCTTTTGATGTGTTTCAGGACTTTGTCCCATTGTACCAGGACTTCGAAAATTTCTACAACAGAAACCTCTACACACGCATTCGGGACAGCTGGAACCGTCCAATCTGCAGTGTCCCAGGGGCCAAAGTGGACATGATGGAGAGAGTTTCCCATGACTATAACTGGACGTTCACGTGAGTCAAAATTGAAGACAAGGCTTCCCACAACTATCTTTAAGTAGTGGGTCTATAAGAGCAAGTTGCAGGCTGTGAGGTTAAAGGTGTAGTGAATCATGTTTGTTTTGAGCTTTCCAGCAGATTGAATCGATGAATTTTGCTCTTTTGAAACACATCTGGCCAAGGTGATTGTTTTTCTATAATCTTTTGGCTGCTTAGTAAGGCTGCTGACTGTGTTAGTATTTCATGAGCATATGCCTAAAATAAAATTAATACTTCTGTGTGCGTGATGACCAGAACCTAGAGTAGATACTTTGGATTACACTGCTGCTTGTGACTTTGTGTTGATTTAGAATCAGTCCTGACATTTGAAGTAAATGTTGCTGCCTGAAACTGAATTTAACATGATTGTCTTGAGTCGGAACTGAAGTAGTCTGTAGAAACAACATCAGAAATGCAAGGACAAGGATTTTTATGAGTTGGAAATGACATATAACAAGTTTGATGTGAAGAGTTTTGCAGCACAGTACTTAGTGAAGCTAGTCATGTCTCTCCTTGGCTTTCAAGGGCAAAATAATTAAAACTTTTTTTCTGCTAAACTTCCTTAATCTCCTTGTCACGTATTGTTAGCACAGCAGTGCCAGATGCGTTTCCTTTCTGTGGTTAGAGGATATCCTGCTTGAGGAGCTGCCAAGTTGATTGATCTAGAGATCTTATTTTGTAATTGAAAATAAAGTTGTATGTTTCTGGGATGGAGGGGGGACGTGTCAGAGCAACAACAAACGGTTTGAGAAGCCTCAAGCAATTTTAGATATGACAGTAAAATTACCTTTTAATGTAAACTTTTCTGGAAACTAGTTTGAGACTAAGATAGGGAAAGCTTTTTCACTGATCATTTCAGTTTGATGATGAGGGGCAGTACTGAAATACTTTAATGGTTGGTTGTATTGATTTTTAACATTTCGGTGTATATTCTAGGAAACTGAAATAAGAATCTTCTGGTGTAGTTAATTTTTTTTTTTAATTGTGGGTGTCCTAACTTGTGGTGTTTTTAAAACACAGGTACACAGGGAGAGTGATAAAGGACATTATTAATATGGGTTCTTACAACTACCTTGGATTTGCGCAGAAGGCAGGGACTTGCCAAGAAGCAGCAGCTGAAGTTCTGTCCCAGTATGGAGCTGGGGTGTGCAGCACTAGGCAGGAGATGGGTAAGTTCGAGCAAGATAGCATGTTCCCCGAATGTATGTTTCAAAGTCTGTAATCTGATCACAGGTCTTCAAAACATTACTTGTTCCAGCTTTTGAACTTTAGACTAATCAATAAAGTAGCTTTTACTTTAGTGAAGACAAGTTGACTTGCTGGGTTTAGTTTACATGGCACAGCAGCTGGCTCACTTATGTTTTCGTATTATTTTTTTTTTCAGTGTTCCCTTATGGGCCTTTAAATAAAGAGCAGCCTGGTTGGTGGAAATTCTTCTCATAGAATATAGCAACAGTGAAAGCTTCTCCTCATTCTGAATTTCTTATTTGTTTTATGTGCAGGAAACTTGGACAAACATGAGGAGCTGGAAGAGCTAGTTGCCAGGTTCCTAGGTGTGGAATCTGCAATGGCATATGGAATGGGGTTTGCAACCAACTCTATGAACATTCCTGCCTTAGTTGGCAAGGTATGGCTTAATTCACTAGCAAAAGCTTACTTAACAAAGATTCTGCTGGTTGGGTTTTCTAAAAGCTACTTGTTTGGTTTTGATTTTCTTCAGTAGCAATTCCTGCAGTTATTCTCTATGGAAACTATAGGTCACAGTATGCATCGCTAACCTTTTCAAAAATCTTTTTGGGAAACAGCATACATGAGACCAGTAGCAGTCTAGATCTTGCCCTCTTTCTGGGAGAGAGCCTAGCATGTTAAGGCTTGCTTCCTCAGGCTGGTCGCTGATCAAGAGGCTGATTGGCTGAAGGTATTTTGATGCTCTTGAGACACTAAGAAGTGACTGTGTCGGTGAGACACACAGATAAGCTGAATTGCATCTTGGTACATACAGAATTTATTATCTTTGAGCAATAGCTGAAAAATCCTTCCTTTGAATCAAGGAGCAAAATCCTAGTAGAAAAGCTATTTGAGACAGTCGAATGTAAAGAGTCATGATGTCTACTGTGTGCCCCATAAAACAGTATACAATGCAGCCTGAGTATGCTGCATTTCAAACTATGAGTTTTTTCATTATTGGAAAATGAAATGGAAGAGAGCTCTTTGTTTGCATCTTCTGATGCAAAATACATGTTCTGGAAGCTCCTACTTAGAGTAAAATAATGCAAGTACTGGAACTGGTTCCTCTTTTTGAAGAAGATTCACTGTTAGCCTATTACTACTAGGCTGTTGGAATTCTATGTCCCTGTGTAGTGAATTATTTTTACTTTATTCCATTTATTTATTTTTCCACTTCCTGAAACCACTTTGTAAATTCTTCCAGTTTTCATATCTACAGTATAAAATTGTTGCCTTATTCTTCCCAGCAACTTTTCCTCCTGGTGAATCTCTTCTTGACTAGCTGTAGTGTTTTCCCGCATGCTATTTCAATTGTAACAATGAAGCAGCACTGTCTACATAATGCCTCTTTTCTTTTGGTCTGTTAAGTTATAAATATCAGATGCTTTCCATAATGAAAGACATTTTTGAGTCTGATGCCAGAGAGAAATTCAGTGTTTCAAATCTAGTCTTTCTGGAGTCAAATACTTCTGCAGTGCTATGATTTTGAGCAACATGTTACTTCTGACATATCTTACTTGCCTTTTTCTGCTCTTTGTCTTCCACATTGCTCCAGTTTTCTCTTCAACAGAAAAATGATTTCTGTGGGACCCACTGTATATCTTTAATACCTTATGGAAATATCCTTGAGACGCTGTACTCGGCTCCTTAGTTTTCACGTTTTGAACTTTTAACAGTTTTTACAACCATTGAGGGAATCTAAACAGTAAATTCCAAGGCATGTAACATCCCTGTTTTCATGCGCATAACTTGCACATTTACTAAACCAACTCTTCATAAACGGATACAGCAGTCTGTAATGTGTTAGTAATGAGCGTTCTTAGGTTTTGTGCACTTTAAATAAGGTAGTAAGAAGCTTCTGTCTCAGTGCTAGAAGTGCGCTTATATTCAGGTGAATACTCCAAACAGAAAATGCTGTCTTCTGAAGAAAAGAATTCTTGTCAAATGAACCATTTCACAGTTCAGAATGTTCACTAAATGCTTTTTTTTGGCTGCCTGAAGTTGCTTCTCACAGCACTTTTGATTTCTTGATTGTCTGCAAATAACGACTCTCCTAAATCCTGAATTCTGTCACCACCCAGTACACAATTGGCTGTGTGTGCACAGCCTGTTTGGCAATGCTTTGATAGCGTCCTCAGTAAAGCCCAGGAAGTCATCCTGCTTGATTAAACTCTTGGGCGCTCTCCTTTTTTTTTTTTTTTTTTAAAAAAACTACTGTTTGTGTCTCTCTGTATGTCCTACATACGTTTTCAGGTGCAAAGCTGCTTGTAACATGAATTTTTGGAGGTTTGGCAAATATAATCAGTAATGGCATCTGCATTTGGCTAGAAGGAGTTTCTTTGACAGTCATTGATATGATTTGAAGCTAATCGTTATTTACATCGTATCTGGGCACCTATAATGCAACTTAATTAGCTTAAAATACAAACCACTGCAGTAAAGTTAATCGCATGTATGTAATACTGGACCGCCTGTTCTGGTTTTGCTCTGTGAACCCTTAAGCGCTTGGTTTATGTTGCTACTGAATCCTCTTTTAATAGCAACAGACATGACTCGACTATCCTAGGGTCCAACTCTACCCCGTAATCTGATCAGCACTGGTCAGCAAAAGGAATTCAAAAGCTTTATCAGCATTACCTAGTTGATCTCTGTTCGCTATGGCTTGTTAACAGCAGCTTCCTCAAAGAAGATGCTGAAAACAGGTATAGTTGGTGTACACCAACAGTTGTATTTCAGCACTGTTGAAGCATCACTAAAAACGGGTCTTTCTGCACCTGGCAGTTTTTAGCAGGAGAGACCCACTGTTGACAGCCAAGTTGTTGGCTGCCTAGTACAGTCACTGCCAAGTATGCTGAGTCTAGACCACAGATAATGTGAGATGGGAGGATTATGTAGTCAGAAGTTGTTAGACCATTTGAGGCTAAGCTAGGTGCTGAAACTTGCCTGTTTTGGAGTGTCATTAATGTAGTTACAGTAACTAGCTAATAACAGCGTTCTGTACTGCCTTTAGCGCAGAGCTTTTTGTCATAGCTCTGGACTTACAGAGGCTAGATAATGGAGTTAGAGCAATGGTGCTTGAAGGATCTTTTTTTAGTTGTAAGAAAACAAATTAATTTCCGTGTATAGTTAGTCTGTGAAATTAAGTGCTCAGGACTGAATTATGCAATTCATGTATGCAGCACTGTGGTAAAATGTGTCATTCACTTCAGTTTCTGTGTCTGCCTTGTATGTAGGATGCATTGGTAAGTCTTACCTTCATTGGAATATGTTTTTCTTGATACCAGTAGTGTGATCTCCAATTAGTGTTAGTCTTCTCCTGGATATTCTGTCCATGTAAGTTTGCTGATAAATGCAGCTGAAGTCTTATTGTAGTAGCAGCACCGTTTTACATATTATCATCAGTGACTGCTGTACTGTATACCACTGGCTTCTCTGATCCTTTGCCCTCTCTCTAGTGGCAGACAATACTAGACTCTTTACTTCCTCTTCAGTTCTAAATTAATTTATTTTGTCTAATTGAATGCCCTCTTCTGTTACAGGGGGCTGAAAAGAGGCTGCTCATTGATTTGTTAAATCTGCTTTCTCTACCAAAAGCTTGTACCTCTTTTTATGGAGAAGCTCCTTCTAGGCTGTTAATCTCTTCTTCATCTTTTTTTAATCTATCACTTTTCCAACTTCCTACCGTTTAAGAAGGATGCTAGTACTGAATTATTATATTCAGTTTTTGATACAGTAGTGCTTGACAGCAATGGCCTCTGACATTGTATACATACTCCTTGTTTGGTATAGTAGTTCTAAAGAGCAAATGCTAGTTGGAGATTCCCATGCTTCTTATGCCAAAGTCTCTGAAATATGCAGTGTGAATCCTTGTAACAGCAGTTTGAACACTTGATTTAGTGCAGTTTCTGGGGAAAACCAGTCTCAAGCTTTCCCAGAATGTGGAATGTTTCTAGGTATATTGCAATTCTAGTGCAACATTTCCTTTATTGTGGAGAAAATACTCCTATTGTCTGTGACACCTCCTTGTGTAACTGTAGGTAATGCTTTTCACAGTCCCTTCTAATAACTCTCATTGCAGAGAGGAAATGTTCTTGACTTCCCTCCACTGGTTGTTAATAGAGAAACATAGAATGAGGATGTGTGATTAGTGTCTAATCTTCAGCATCTTAACACACTTTCTGGATTTCTAACTTAAAGTCACTTCTAGAGTTGCAGCACATTTGCATAGTAATTGGAGTGGGACAAGGTTATTTAGAAATGTTATTGCTCTCTTACAAACTAATCCCCCAATATGCATTCCTGTTGTCCACAGCAATAACACTGTGACTGAATGTACAGTATATCAGCTATTGACCTGTAATCATTGCTGCTTTCAAAACAGATGTATCCTGTTTTGATATTTGTCCAAGGATATACCTTCCCTTTTTTGAAAAAGGAAACATTCAATGTAATATTTAATGGCTTCAGAAAACTTCGCAGTTTCACTCTGCAATTTTGTTTTCCACTTCCTGTCTCTTGTATGTTACCTCCATCTACGAAGTACTTAATTGTTCTGTTCATTAAAGAAAATCAGTCCCTTTGGTACCACTGAGCACACATGGGTTTAGTCAGTGGTTACCTCCTAATGTAAGAAATAGTGCGACTTCGATAAGGTCTGTAATCTAGGACTTCGGTGGCCTGTTTCCTAGCTCCACTGTAGAGTTGCTGAGTGAACTGCAGCAAGCTGCTCTTCTCTTTGTTTTGCCTGGCTGCATAGGAGGATGAGTACTAATCATCAACATGAGAGATTCAGGCAGATGCAGCTTCAAGACTTCTGGGAAAAGTGAAACTGAAGTGGTTCTTTCAGTTAACAGCAGTTGTGTATTTTTATTTGCCATACTAAGGCTGCCAGTTGTTTCTTAGCAAGTCTTGCCTGGACTAGCTGCATTTATGTTGGATTTTTTTTTTTAATTTTTTTGGTTTTTTTCCCCCCCTTAAATGATCTCCAAGCAGTTCAGAGCTGAAAGGTATTATATGCTTGTCTGTGAAATGTAACCTTTTCAAATCTTCCTCTTTCCCCTTCTAATTCAGGGCTGTCTGATTTTGAGTGATGAACTGAATCATGCATCACTAGTGCTTGGAGCAAGACTGTCAGGAGCAACTATTCGAATCTTTAAGCACAACAGTAAGTATCAGATGGTGGACTCTGCCTTTCTGCAGATGCTATAGATCAGATACAATTCTATCTTCTAATAGTTGGAGATCCAATTTCATGCAAGGAAATCAATTGCTTGTTACCTGAAAGGTCAGAAGACTGCTGGTTCTGAGAATTTAATCATCCTGAATTGGATATTTTTTGATATGTTCAATCTCAGCTAATAACTTTTTTATCCTGAAGCTGTTCTGGCTTGCATCTCCTGCATGTGAAGAGCAACATACTGCCCTTTGGCAAGTCTAGGGGCACTAGTGTTTTAACATAGCTTCTTGGATACCTCAGCACGGTTAGAGTATTCTAACAGTCCTGGTCACATAGTAATGCAATCTTTTAGTAGTCTAGGTTACAATTTGGGGGATAAGCAAGTTTAATTTTAGGACCAGAGCCAACATGATCCTACAGTAAAAGACACTTATGAACACAGATGTCTTAGCTAAACTAGACAGCCTTGCATTGGTACAAAGTAATTCCAAAAGGAGTTTTTGGGGTGTGAAGCACAGATTAGTTTCATTGAGTTACTTGCTTTAAGTATTTGTTTCCCAAGTACACAGAAATTTCACTTTGCTAGTTTCAGCTGCCTCCAAAGGAGGTATTTAGAATAACTTTCGGATTAAAAATATTTAAGGTTTCCTTCTCTTATTCTCAGTGAAAGAGGTACCTGGTTGTCCTTAATTAGTAAAGCCACTATCTTCATTCTTCAGCTGCTCCTGATACTCTTTACTGTATCGATCTCTGAGATCATGATGACTGTTGCTTTCTTTGAAGTACGTGGTGGTGACAGCAAAGCTTGGGTGGCTGCAATCATTTTCCTTTCTTTGTCCTGCTTGATAGTGGGTCCTCTGCTGTGCTTATTGTTTCTTTTGTGTTCTCTCTTTCTTGTTCTCTATCGTTTGAATAATTTTCTTTACATAAGTGTAGAGCTTACTGTAACATTCAGTGATTTTTTTTTTTTTTTGTTAATTTTTTTTAATTCTTCATAAATCTTGGTTGCTGGGCAAGATCACAAAAGCTTTGCATTTAACTTCAGTACTTGTATAGACATACTTCTGAACATTGCATCCGGTTCCAGAATTGCAGAGAACGCTGGTGACAAACATGGTTCTGGGTATGAGGTGAAGGATTTAGAAGTTCTGGTGTGATGAGGAAGAACAGATGATCTGTGGGAATGGGGTACAAACTATTAATGGTGAGATTGGGGGATATTCTAGAAACCTTATAGGTGGTGGGAATCTGTGAGAGAGAATAGAGTGGCAGATTAGAATCAGAAGGCAAAATGCAAGCAATGATCTTGGCCTGTCAAGATGTTCAATTCATAGTTACTTATGTGTTGTCAGTCCTGCACTTGTTATAGTCAATGCTGCCTTAGTTAACTTCATTTTCCTGAGAACTTAATGGCTTCATTCATATTCTGCTTTTTAGAAATTATGGAAAAAAAATTAAAAATCCCCCTTAAAATCCTTGTTCAATGTTTTCATTTTTTTCCTACCTCATTCTGCAGTTCGTCTTTTTCATTAAGGTCAGACCTAGTTCGCAGTCTTTCCCTCTTTCTTGAGAGATCAGAGCAGAAGTTTATATTCCATTGTTCTCCCTAACTACACTAAACTTGTCCTTTCTTCCTTGAAAGAGATTTGTTGGAGGCAGGGACTCCACTGCTGACTTCTTCATTTTGTCTTTTTCTGAACATTACCTGTCTTTTAACTGTCTATTAAATGACATATTTTGCTGTGTAATTTCTAGTCTAGTTCTAGTTTACAAGCTGCTCTCGCTGCTACAAGTGCCCTAATCTGCCAATGCTCTTTTCATGATCGTTGTGCTCTTTTTCATGCCCTGGTGTTTATATCTGTCTTTTGCTCAGCACTTAAGCTTTTACGGCTTGATTACTCCCATCTCCACTCCTTTCCTCAGTTGTTTTTTTTTTCAGGACCGATTTCATGTGTATTTATTTGCTCATGTTAGTCAGGTCTCCTAGGGTCATGTCAAGTGTGTGTAGTCCAACGCTAGTAAGGTTTCAGAATACATTGCTACTAACAACTTCATCTGTCCAGTTTCTTATATGCTGAGCACTGTCCTCTTTCCTACACTGGCCATTCTTTTTTCTTCCTTTTCTATTTTTGGTTTAGTAGCTTCCTGTTTCATACCTCCAGTCCCTTCAATTTGAAACAAAGTAGTAAAAAATGTACACTCGCTCCCCTTCCTGTTCTCCACTGTAGTCTATCTTCTACTTATCTTTAGTTGATTATCATTGAGCTTGCTTATTCTTTTTTGAGTTATTTCTATCCACAAGGACATGCTTACTTCCTAAATTGCTTTCTCTTTTCCTCACAATGAGATAACCTTCCTTTGTTTTCTTTTTTTTTCTTTTTTTTTTTTCCTTGCTTCCTTGTTTGCTGTTTGTGCCTAATGCTTTTAACTTGTGCTTTTAGCTTAAGGTGATGAAATTCTTCCTCAGAGTTCGTACAGTCACCTGTTCCCTTTAATCTCATCTGTGGGCCCGCAGCTAGATGAAGCTGATGCTTATTGACCTATGTGTGGTCTGTCCTCCACAATGGAGCAATTTGTGCGTTTCTGGAGTATTGCTGTCTTTAGTCATGTCAAAGCTCAAGCTAGTAGCTGTTTTGGTACCATTTAACAGTAATTTCTGGTGCAGATATGCAAAGCCTGGAGAAGCTGCTCAAAGATGCTATTGTGCATGGGCAACCTCGTACACGGAGGCCCTGGAAAAAAATTCTTATCTTGGTGGAAGGAATATACAGGTACAAACTATTCTTTATATTCCTAAGACCCTCCACATGAGATCTAGCTGCTTAGTATTTGGGTTCCTTTGCCAAATCAAACTATGAATATTGTCACTTCAGAGTTACTTCATTAATCTCATCTGCGATTTAAATTGACCTATGTATGTCTCACATCCTGGACTTTCTGTTGCTAGTACTGTAGCTGCACCTGGTGTTATCACAATGCTTCCCACATCCTGATTAGATTATAGAAATTAATTAATCTCAACTGATTATTTACATCAGGGCTGAGGTCTTAAATTGCTTGTACATTCCATTCTTTCTGTGCTCACTAGATGATGCTGGTGTGAATGGAATTGTGCAAATTGAATGTTTTTGCTGAGAGTGAGCAGGAGCATGTAGTAGGCTTAGCTGTGGTAGGCATTTGAATCGTAGTGACTTTCAGCACAAAATGGGATGTTTTGGAGTGCTACTAATGAGAGCCTAGTCAGTTCTTAAACTTAAAAACAACAGGTAAGTATATGTCAGATCAGAATACTGACATTAAGGTGGAAGTAAAAATGAGATAATTTATAAAATTGTCACTGAACATATTCCTTTGCCTTAACTTACTGTTGCTGCTACTGTTTAGTCCATATGTCAGCATCCCAGAGAAGTTAAACAGGTAGAAAGTAGAGATCTGGGCTCCAGGTGCAAGGATTTACCTTTCATCTCTCTGCACAACACAATGTGTCTAGCAAATTTTTGGGGTTCATAATTACTGAAAGAATGAAGAAGGCTTAGTGACTTTAGGCTCTGTAAGGAGGCCCAAACCATTAAATCAACTTACACTGAATTTCTGTTTCTCAACAGCATGGAGGGATCCATAGTCCGTTTGCCTGAAGTGATTGCCCTTAAGAAGAAGTACAAATCCTATCTGTACCTTGATGAGGCTCATAGTATTGGTGCCCTGGGTCCCAGTGGCCGGGGTGTAGTGGAGTATTTTGGGCTCAGTCCTGAAGATGTGGATGTTATGATGGGAACATTCACGAAAAGCTTTGGAGCTGCTGGAGGATACATTGGGGGCAAGAAGGTAAAAAGCTGGGAATCTCATGGCTGTTTCAGGCTGGTGGTGGCATCCTTCACTAAGCATTCCAAAGTTGATCTATTTCTCAAGTATCCTGACTGTAATTTGTTTCATAACTTTACATACTGTCTAGTACAGTGAAAGTCTGTGCAATGCAGAGAGTCTAGTCTAGTAAAATACCTCATAATTGTATAGTTCTCTCATGGTCAGTGATAATCTCAGTTTTCAGAATGTATAGTAGTGGTATAATATCTTTTTAGGAACTCCTGTGAGCCAGGAAGCAGGGATTTCATAATGTTACTTCTAATGAGACTTGCTGGAAAAATGCCAAAAGCTGAAGCTTTTCAGCCTGTTTGGAGGAAAATCCTCTTAGGTTAGTCTGGTAGAATTGATTCCCTCTGGACTTGGAACAGTTTGGTTTCTAAAAAGACACTTCCCCCCCCCCCCCCTTTTTTTTTGTTTGTTTTGGGTTGGGGTTTTTGGCTACTGACTGTCTACTGCTGGAAAGTACTGCGAGAAAACGTTGCCCTTGCCAAACCCCTCCTTTTGGGAGGGATGGCTTAGGCAATTGTATGTGTCCCCTTTCTCATATCCTCAAATGTGTCTCACGGATCAGGCATTTAAGCTTTATTTGAGAGTAAAATTCTACCGTTTTCCTACCAGGACAATAATTTTTTAGATACTAATAGCGACAATTATTTCAGCCCATCCAAGTGGAGATGGGACTTGCAGATGTTCCTCTTTGGGAGTTTACTATAGTTGGATTAAAATTATTCTGGCATCTTCCCCAAAAGAAAGCACTGTATTAATATTTTTCCAAAGGTAGTGAGCTAGTGGGATTAACTCCCTTGGCGTAAGGTGAAGCAGCTACGAGTACTTCGCAGCTGTGTTTTAGCTACTGTTTGAGGGATTGCTTCAGA
This sequence comes from Aviceda cuculoides, assembly GCA_035590195.1. Taxonomy (NCBI): domain Eukaryota; kingdom Metazoa; phylum Chordata; class Aves; order Accipitriformes; family Accipitridae; genus Aviceda; species Aviceda cuculoides. The sequence goes on from JAVJGG010000032.1 coordinate 2,023,094, forward strand.
GGCCTTAAATCTTCTTACCTAGTTTATTTCAAAGTTCTTTTACAACTTCCTTTCATTTAACTCTGACTCCAGGCAGACAGCAACATAAAATTGAACACTTCCACATATTTCTATATGTTCCCAGCTTGTGCTATCTACAGGGCCGTCGTGACTAATTTTGTGGTAGCAGAAGACCAAATCTGTCCTGGCGTTCATACTGGTCTTTATAATATTTTGCCAGAGTGGTCTGGGTATTTTAGAGTGGTTTTGTTACAGTTAACAACAAGCAGCCTAGATCTATGGTGTGTTGGTGCTTTGTTCCTATATGACCTGCTTTGCCCTCTAACAAATGTAGCAGGTATGTTTAACTGGGAAATGCAGGAGGGGTAGGCTGAGGTTCTTGCACTCTTAAATTACACCTGCTACTTTATTTATATTGTGCTGATAAATGGGAGAAAATATTTTGTGACCTATTCCCCTGTTTGGTGACTTCTATGGAGAAACAATTAAATTGAGCATGATACATAAGCACCTATGGATCCTGCTCCCCACTATTTCATTTGTTATACTCCCACTGTTATAATAAACACTTTTGAAAAACAGCCTGCACACACTCGAGTAATGCAAACACCTTGTTGCAATCCGCTGCTGGTGGTATTAGCTAAACAAGTCTGTCATAGGCATTTGAATTTGATCAATACACATTCTTGCCCTGTGACATAACTATGGGTTGTCATGTCCCTGCTGTTCACTTTTCAACTGTTTATGTCTTGTACTGTAAAATCAATCCTTGAGATACCTGTTCTCTTCCAGCACATTCTGAATGAGGTTTCTTGTGGTGGCCCGTTTTATTGTGTGACTAAGACACGACAATAATGCATTTTTCTGAGTCTGGGAAGGCAATGTCTGATGCCTCTTGTGTTTTGCTAGGAACTGATCGATTACCTCAGGACATACTCTCACAGTGCCGTGTATGCAACATCACTGTCACCTCCTGTTGTGGAGCAAGTCATCACCTCTATGAAGTGCATCATGGGTGAAGATGGTACAACTGTTGGTGAGTCTTTCTAACAGTAAGCATGTGGAAGGGGGAAGCCAAACAGAGCCTTTTTATCACTTTGGCACAACTCATTCAGTGGACACATTTGTAACTATCCGTTAGTACATGTAGTCTTGGAATTTCTGGAGCAATAAACCAATTTACTGTCCTGCTTGGCAGATCAGCTTAGTAACAGCATAAGGAATTTCCAGCTAGAGCTAAGTCATCTTAGTCTTATCTAAGACACAGTATTGGTTTGTACTGATTTTTGTTCTGTGTTTAGCTTTTCTAGCCTCCTTCTTTCTCTTCCCTATTGTCTGTCCTTTGTTATCTGCCTCACTTTTTAGATTGCTTGCAGAGTATTTTGCTGTGTACCTTTTACAGTCTCGTGTGCTGGTTACTGCAGGGGCAATGCTTTTGATTTTTATCTCTAGTATAATTTGATGTTTGCACCTCAGTTAAAGTAGATACGGGAATGTTTTTGAAATCCCTTTTTATTTGGGGAGCTAGAGGCAGTTTTCAAGATCAGTAGACTTAATGCACCAGGAGAAGAAATTCAGCATATTCGTCTTTATTGTGTTAGTTTTCCTTTTTCATTATGAAAGTAAGAAAGGGGAAGTCTATACTAGTCTCAATGCATTCAAAATCAAAAACAAATTCTCATGTCTCATTTGCCTAACTAAGTAGCAGCTTCCTTCAGTTACAGCATGAAGTAAATAGCTTGCTCTTGTGATGTGTAAGCTGCCTTGAAATTGAAATGGTACAGCACTTTGCATGTAGGGTACTTTCCCATCTTCACAGGTAATTAAAGTTGTGAGCAGCTCACACAGGATGACAGTATAGTTTGCTGAGGATCTGTTAGCTGTGTTCAGTTCCGATGCTCTTAGAATTCAAACTGCAGAAAATATTCAGTTACAGGAATTTCAGGCATCTGGCCACAAGGTGGTAGTGTATACTGAAGAATTGTATTTAGTTTTGAACATGGATCATCTGACCAACTAACCTGACAGATAACTCCTACAGTGAAAAAGCTTGCTGGAGAAATGACTTACGAATTTTTCTGTTTTAACAGGTTTGATTTGGTTTGCTTACATTATCTGAGAACAGAGTAAAGTCATCACTGAGGCAAGTATAGCCAGGCAGTACTTGTACCTGTGCTAGCACTGCTTCCGAGTGGTCCATGTGAGAGACCTGTACTAGCCAAGAGTTGTCCCCAGTGCTGCTCTCAAGAGCAGATGTTAACCAAGCTTCAAACTACATGAAAAGTTGTGCAAAAGGGCTGGGTCTTGCCATCGTCTTGAAAGCGACTGTTTGAGCTCTTTCTAGCTGATGATTTGCCAACAGTCCGTGGTCTGCTCAGGCATTGCTTGTTTTGGGTTTCTTCCAGTATCTGGTTTTCTTAATGAAGTGGGAAGCAAGGAATGTGTAACTGATTTCTGTTTGCAGTATTCATACTAAGGCATTTTTGCCCCTTTGTGAGGCTACAGTGTGATACTCATTCAAGCCAGGAGAATGGAAGCAACTTCCACCCCAGACTGCTCTTTTGCCATTATGCCAGCAAGATCCGTCAGAGCTGAAAGATGAACCAGATCAGGAACCAGTTTGGCAAAAAAAAAAAAGAAAACCTCCGAAGGCCTTTTTTTGTCATGTTGCTTAAAATGTGTCTCAGGCTACATCCTGCTAATTTGGTGCTGAGGAGTACCAGAATTCCTAGCCACTCTTTCAATTGAGAAAAATGGTTTTGGCATTTGAAAGCTGTGTCATTTCAAAGAAGCCTCTGTATGTCTGATTTCTATATGAACTGTAGCCGGTTTTGGAAGTGCTGAATATAACAGCTGGATAGACAAAGTCCTGTCTGCTCATACTCAGAAAGGATTTATCAACTACAGGTCCCGTGAGAGTGTTACTGACTTTCTAAGTATCTAACTCAGCCTTCAGCCAGGGTAAGCACCTCACAGGATGATTCTTGCATGAGAGTGCTTCTCTGTTAATTTTCTGCGCAGTGCTGTTTTCCAGTCATGCACTTTTTAATTGCCTTAAGGCTTTAGAGATAATATTACTTTGTAGGCATTTTCTGTGGATGAAGCTGGCAAAAGTTCAGTTGGACGAACTGAGCAGCTGCTTAGTGATAACATGACAGTTTTTTCCTTGTTTAAGGGCTTTGGCTGAAAAATCTCTGTTTGGATTCTGTGGAATTACGGGTGGGGCTCTGGAGGACCACTGCCTGCAGTTAGTTTGATTACAAGTAAATGTGGAGAAGAGTGGTGCTGGTAGGAGTTAACTGTGGAAGACAAGTAGAGAAATAGTGTTAAACTGGGTCACTGGTAAGCACTTCTGAATCGACTGTGTATTACAAATTTCACTGCTTTTAAATTAGTCAAGCTGAACTAATGGATGAAGGAAAACTGAGATACAGCAATGGTTTTACAAGGGCACAGGAGTTGGAGCTGGAGTCAGAACAGTAGACTGCTAGCTCCCAACCCTGTTTTTTGGGCCACAGCTAAATCTTTTAATGGCTTCAAGAATGCTTTCTTGAAAAGAGCCTTTGCGGCTTCTTTGTTTGCCTGCTTCTGTTCACCACACACTATTTGTAAAAGCTGCTGTTCTCCATGGCATCAAACCTTTGTGGAAATTGTAGTGTCAGATTGAGATGTTCTGTAGCTGAGAAATAAGTAGTAGGAAGCAATTAGTTTTTGAGGACAAAAGGGTTTTTTTGTGTATTATTTTGCAAGAATAAGTTAATTCTCTGCTCTTATACTTCAGGTTATTTCTAAATCTAATGAAACATCTGGAGGCTCTAAACTTACAATATAAGCCGTTGTAGTTACTAAAACTTTACATAACTAAAAAAAGTAAATATCTCCTTTCAGATCTTTGCAGCAAGCTGCCAGTGACTAAATAAGATATTAGTAGGAGGCAGCGCAGACAAAATAAAAATGCTGTGAAAAGATGAATGGCTGCTTATTGAGAACATAAGATGGATGGCATGCAAATCTGTGGCCTGAATTGAAACAATTCTGTACAAACTAGTCTGTTAATTCTCTGTAAGGTTTATGCATGTAGGTGACTATCAAGCCTCAATCTCTCTGAAGACAGTTATGGGAATACAATTATATATGAATAAAGTATATTACTTCCTCCTTCATCCAGACTGCAAAAAACACTCCAACAGCCAAAGTGATGGCAGAGCCATGTTATGGGTTCTTTGTAGTGGTGCTTCCAGTACTGCTTCTGAAACTCCTCTACATTATTAGCTCAGTGCTGTATGTCCGTCTTATTTTACTTTGCATTACTTGTCTTGCATGTAATTGTCTAGAAGACCATCATGTGGTCTTAAACAAAGCATACTTTATTTGCGATCACTGTGAGAATTTCTTCAAAGGAACAGTCCTCAAGAGTGGTGAACATCTTGAGCACATGGAATGTCTTCAGAGAACTCCAGTGACAATGTACATGGGTATCTCGCATATCATCACATTTGGCTTTGATATCTAGTAGAGCAAGGTGAGTAGGAGAATTGGAGAAGGCTTCTTTTTGGAAAAGCAAATTTTTGGAGCTGGTTTTCCTATTCAAACTCACTGTGGTTGAAATTGTTAACAAGCAAGTGTTGCAGATGCTTGTCAGCAGTCAATGGATGCTGCTCTTTCTCTGTTCAGCCACAAAAATGAATGAACTTAAGATAGTTTTGTAGATAAAGGGGCTTTTTTAAATAATAAAAAGACACAATAAACGTGCTTTTGGGGGTCCTAGTATACACAAAGATGACAAATTGATTCCTGGAATGGAGTCCTGGAAACTTGTAGCGTAGAGACACTTTGTTCTTGCTGTTCATGTGGTATTTGGGTTATTTAAATTGACTGTGGGGAAAATGAGACAGCTTGGTGCTTGTCCTGGTAAATGAGACGTTGTTGGGATTTATGATATTAAATACTTAACCTGTCCCATAGAATTTTTCAGCATTTCATTCCATTTGAGTTGAAAGCTGGATTTTTCACCATTACAACCTCACTAGGACTGGAAATCCAGTCAGCTCCTTTCCACCATTTACATAAGAGCCCATGATATATCCTGTGTAACTGGAGTTCTGTTAGCACTGTTGGTGTTCAGGACCCAGCCTTTTGGTTGCCCTGATAACATTGCTGGGGGCAAGTGGAAGAAAATCATAAAGTAACCCAACTGAGATGTGGGCAAATCAAAACATGCAAGGTGAAACCAGTCTTAGGAACTGGTTAACCTGATTTCAGAGATGAAACTTAGTTTGGTCTCTTGTGTATTGAAAACTGAAGGTGAGCCTTAAATCTGTGAGTGTTTTAATTTGAACTAAAGCTGATGGTGTTAATAGCTTGTAAAAGAGGTGAACTACTTCCTTCCATGGACATTAACTCAGTAGTAGTAATTATACATGTTGACGTTTATAACAAGTCTTCTATCTCAGTTTCAGGAGGCAAATATCCCACACCCAATCACAGCACCATATTTAGCATATATAGAATAAGTTGTGGATAGACTTTGCCCAAGGTGGCACTTAAATTTTGAATGCTATCTTGAGCACTATATAGAAACCAAGGATTGTTATCCTAAATAGCTCTAATGTTGCAAGCAATGGAGGTAGTTGCATAGGCCATCCCAGCTGCTAAACTATTGGAAATTAATAACTAACCTTTGAAGGCTAGTCAGTTAGCTGCACGTAGTTTGATTGGTATTTGTCTCATCTGAGTACCTCTGTGGTGACGAGCTAGTGGTTGACTACGTCTAGTCGGAGGAAACCTTAAAAAAAGAAAAAAAAAAAAGTGTTTCTAGTCTTGCCATTGCTGTGTCCAACAAACTTGAGTGAGTGAAATCAGAAAAGGTAGTCAAACCAATTATAGCCAAAGGGAGTAAGAATGTACAGCTGTGTTGGCAGAGAACTGAGCTGTTCAGAAGACAGGACCGTTGCTATACTGTTAATATGCACAGGAAGAAGTATGCTGGAAACAAAACTAAGCCTGGTCTGCTTAAATTCTAGGGGAGAAAAGGCTGCAATTAGTATTTTAACCTCCATATGGTTAATCAGGCCCACAAGTGAAGATATGGCCTCAGTAGTTCAATCAGCTGCCTAGTCAGTAGCTTTATTTAAGTTGGACGTTTTGTAAAATTCCCCTTTTCTTTCCAAAGATGAGCCAGAATCACATGCAGGTATAAAGTGTAAACGGTAGAGGAGGAATAGCCTACTTTATACATCGCTTGGAATTGAGTTTTAAGTAGCTTACAGTTATAAATGAACTTTGTATCTTGCCTTTGTGAGCAGTAGATCCACAAGAAGCAGTGGCTGCTATTGTACTTGAAAGAGGAAATAAATATTCCTTGTGCAGGCTGAGGTTGAAAACATTCAATTAGCATTAAAATCGGTTCATTTGAATTTCCTCCAATAATGCACTTGTTAATGAGGTGTTAAATTATCACCTTGGGAACCCGGGGACCAGTCAAAACTAATTTGAGCAAAGTGAAAACTTTTCTTTTTGCTGGCCTTGAGAATCTCAAGCTGAGCTGGGAAACTGTTGGAAAAACAAATAATCTGGGGGTCATAAAGAGAGTTTCCTGCTTCTCTCCAGGGGACTAACAGTTTTAAACATCACTCTCTATATTTGTGCTTCCAGCTGGGCATCTTTTAAATCCAGCTTGTTGCTGCACCCCTACTTCCCTCCCACAGAGCATGGCAAGCCTCCAGAAAAATTACTTTAACCTGGGCTGGGCAGGAGAAATCTTTGAGCCTTTGGTGCTTTGAAGAGTGTTTACAGACATTAGCAGAGCTGTACCCTTTGTGTTATGCATTGGAATGTGAGAATTCTTCAGTGCCTCTTCTGTTGGACTTTAATCAACATTGTGGTGTTTGTGCAAGAGCTCGTAAACCTTTATAACTGTACACCTGCTTTGTTCTCATAACATTCTGGTTCTTGCTGTTTCTATTCAGGTGTGAGCTGTCATCCTGTATCTTCATACCCTAAACACTGATCTGTCATAGCAGAAATACAACTAGGAATGTGGCTTTGTTGAAGTAATTTCATTTTTTCTTCATTGCTTACACTAAGTTTGATTTAAAATGTGTAGCTTGTTTTTTACTCTCAATAGCATTGAAGTGCCTCATTTCTACAGAATACTGGTGTGCTGCTCATCGAGGGAAAGGAGAAAATACTGTGTAGCAGCTCACTAGCATATTTCTTTAGCAATGGCATGACTAAAATGTCGCATGAACATTAAGGTAAAGCATTTGAACAGGAGTAGTCACAAATGAGATGATGTGCACTCTGTCTTTGAAATAGCGTGGAACAGAGTTCATGGTTCCTGGTGTGGTACATGATTTACTAGAGTAGAGTTTTTTGAAAATACCTGAATGACCCACATAAGCACCACTTCCTGTTATCAGCCCTTGCAACTGCAGCAATTTTTACATAGAAGAATTAATACTAGTATTACAATAGTGTATGCAGTGTACAGACACATGGCAAAATCTCATTCTATGAAGTGCATACAATGTAAATATTTCTAGCTTCTTTGCGAACAAGCAACAATGTGTAACTGAAGCTCTTAGTGTGGACTATGTGCAGGTGTGTTAGTCTGTGTAGGACTCACAGACCAGTAGAACTACTGTCCTTGCCTACTTTAGCAGGTTCAGATGTAAAATGTGGTTGGCACTAGGTCAACTCATGCCATTTCACATCAATGCAGTTTATCTACCACAAATTCCCAAATGTGGACAATCTTGATAATCTTTAGTGTGTATTTTACTCCTACTAGTGTGCAGATGTTTGCTAATGTCCCAGAATTAATAAACTTCCTTAGATAGTACAGATTTAATCTTTGAAGGAAGAAGCTGTCTGAAAAACCTGCATGCTAGTTAACATATTTTGAGAGCATATGGCCAGTGGAGAGATTTGAGATGACTTTTAAATGAGATTGTGCAGGTTCTGTTGCAGTCTATCTTCAATAGTAGGGTTTAGCTCAAGACAAATTGGCTTGTCAAGAACAGGATGAATCAACCTGTAAAACTTCTTGCTGCCATGGATAAGCTTCTGTTAATGCTCAGGTTATTGCCTAATTGTTGTGTAGTGGAAAAGTTGTGTTTACAAGGCTGTCTGCATGGGGGGAAAATGTATTAGAGGGTTTGCATGTTTCTTAAGTCCATGTTGGCTAGCAGCTCCTAAGATTTCTTAACTGTTTCTCTATGGATGCTAGGATTAAAAAAAAACAAAACAAAACAAACCCCCCAAAACCAAAACAAACAAACAAAACCCCCCAAAACAAACAAACAAAAAACCCCAAACAAAACAAAACCCAAAGCAGTAAAATACTTCTGAAGCTTCTTAAGTCTTTGAAGCTTGCCTTCCTACTGGTTGGCTTAATATTGTATGAGTGTGTCACCAAACTCGGGCCCTAAATGGGCAGCGGAGAACTTGTTTGCCCTGCAACTAGCATTTCCAGAACTAAGTACTCTGTGCAAACAGATGTGGTACTCTTACAGAATAACCGTCTGTACCAAGAGCTGGAAGCAGAATGTTTGGTACCTCCAATGTTTGCTGAAAATAGCTTTTCTTTTCTAGGGTTGTTGCTATATTCCTGACAAGTAACTTTTTGTTCAGAACCTGGCATTGTAGAGACAATTGTGGGGTTTATATGCACAGCTTTGATCTTTCCAGGATCCTTGGAAAATAGCCATGCAGGGAAAACAACTCTATAAAAGTCACAGCAGAGGGAAGGTCTCCAGGGTTTGGGCCTTTTCAGGCACAAAGCCTACTCTTCCACCTCACTGCAGTTCCAGGTGGCAGGCTACCAGGAGCTGCTTGCCAAATACAACTTAGTAACATGGGGAAAGCTCAACACCCTTCCTGTTGCAATTATTGCAGAGTTTTAGAGTAAATCTGAGAGCATACTGGAGATGGACAAGTATGGCTGCTATAACAGATGCATAGGCAGATGTGGGCAGCTCTTATGTGGCAAATTTGCAGGCTATAGTTTTTATCATCAGATGAACTTCTTGGCTATAAGGATCTTTGATGTCAAAGATGTTGTGCAGAACCTCTTATGGGAATGGATCAAGGTCTTTACCAAAAGGTGTGTGAAGACTGCATTCTGTGAAAGATTCAGGTGCTACCTTTTCAGTGACTTCATACATAAACTTCCTACTTAAAAAAGCAAACCAATGAAACCAAACCAACTCCTCTGGAGTGGAAATTCTTAGTTTTAGGATACATTAATAAAGAGCACATACACACTTGCGGCATCCTGTCTCTCCCATTGCTCCTTGTGTTAGGTAGGTGAAAATTCCAGCAGTATGGAGGGGTATATCAAAATCATGTTGAGGGACAAAAAGACATTTGGAAACTACTGTGCTCCATTCCATAAGGTCCCATTTATTACCACTAAGGAAAAGTAGGTATTTAGGACCATTCTGCTCACTCTCCTTAGCCCTTAAGGGATCCTCCTACTAAGAGACTGTTAGTAGAAGGTAGTCTGTTTGCCAGGTGGGGTTTTTTTGCATTTTCAGAGTAAGTGCTAAAACGAAGATGCTATACTTCTCATAGTACTGTACAGTATCAGTTACTGATCAAAGCTTACTTCTGTGTAGGATCTCATTATTATCTCAAGCTTGTGGAGCCTTTCATAGTGCTCCTGGCATAATTTCTTTATGGATCTGATTTCTGTTCAGTTTGACCAGAAGAAGGTACTCCAGTGTTTATGGCTGCCATCTCCCAGAGAAGTTTACCAAAGAGTAGGATAGTCAAACACATCCTACCCCTCAGTCTTGCTCACTATCCAGGTAAGAGAATGGATGCCCTAGCTCTATTTGTCTCATTTTAGACTAAGCTTCATTACTGGCTGTTTCTAACCAAAGGTGGACACTTTATAGCTGGCTGGTATATCTCTTCCACTGAATATTAAGCCTTGCTGTGCTTTAGTCTAACTGCTTCAGGAACAATGCTGTTAGAAACTTTTAAGGTATTGACACGAAGTGTGACAAATCAACTGACTTCTGCTGAATACTGTTTCTTGCACTTATAAACTTCCCATCTGATTTTATAGTTAAGAGCAGCACTTTGGTGGCTGATGCCGCCAAAGTGTAGCTCAATAGAACCACCTGAGATGCCCCTAGTATCAGCAGTGGTCATACTGTTTACAGAGGGGAAAAAAAGTATGTTTGAAAGATGGGAGGTACTGAAATTATTTGCAAAAGGAACAGTTTGGGTTGAATTTGTAACTGGATAGGTAGATAGATGAGCCACTTCAGTTACCTGTGTAAGTCCTTCCTAGTGTAAAGTTGTAATTATCTTCTAGAAGCTTCACAGAGGTGTGCTGGAATAGCAAATTTAATATGTTGAACGGTGGCCAGCTCTTTCAGATGAAGCAACATTGGCAGTTTCTGTCCTGCAGGTCTTGAAAAGGTTAGAAGTTGATGAACAGCTGGTTTCTGTCCCAGCATCAACAGTGACACTGTGAGGAATGGGTCTAAGAGCGGAAGCAGATAGATCAGCAGCTTGCTGAGAGGTAGCAGTTTAGAGGGGGGAAATGTATAGATAAAAAATGGGTTTTCATATGTAAATCAACATACATAGGAAGCTGTAGACCTTGCAAATCATTAGCAGTCTTACTTCTGTGTAAATAGAAATTCTCCAGACTAACTTCAGGCTATTACAGTGGGTAATTGAATTACTTCTTTAAAAACAAACCAACAAAAAAACCAGAAACACACAAACCAAAAAACAAACTGAAAAAAAAAAGTGGCATTTTTAAAGTTTAGAAACTGGTTTTGAATGCCTTTGCAATGAATATACTTCAGTGTAATTAAAAGTCATCCTTAAGCATTAGTGATAAGTTATCCTTGCCTTAGTTATGACTTTTTCATATAACAGGTTTTGTGTAATTCAGGCATGGAAACTGGCTAAAGATGGTAAATAACACACCTGTAGTGGTACTATTGTAAGTTTAAGTATGTACATTCCCTATGGAAAACTTTACTTTTTTGTACCTTTGCTAACTTGCACTGAAGTCGTGTTCATTTTCACAGTCCTGAGGTTATTGGAACATCTGGAGTTAACATTTAGTGATTTTTTTCTTTTTCTGTTTTTAATTCAAACCATAGGAGTGGGGTTTTTCCAGACTATTGCATCTAGTATGAAAAAAAAGCATTAATTTAAATACAGGTGAATATTGCAGCTGTCAGTTTAAAACAAACAAACAAAACAACAAACCAAACCAAACAAACAACACACACACACCCCCCATGGAAACTAGTTACTTTACTGCTGATCTGTTAACAGGGCATTCAGTGACACAGGCATGGTGGTCAAACTGTTCATCTATACTAACCCTGAGCTTTTGCTATAGCCTGCTTTGTATGCAGTCATTTTTATTGGATTTTAATTCTTGTAATGCCTCGTACTTGTACCTGCTTCTTTCACCATATTTTGAAGGAAAGTAGCCCAGTTCAGAGTAGAGGAAGACTACATGGCCATTTTTTTGTTGCGGGATTTTCTCAGTCAGGAAGAAGAATGTATTAGCTTGTAGCCTGTTGATTGTGGAAATTGTGCCCTAATATCTTGGTTGAATCCATGGATTTTGGTATATAGTTAACTCAAAAATTTTAGTACCAAGAGAAACTTTTGGAAGGTGCTATGTAGATAGAAAAATATTCTCCTATAAGTGTTTGTCTTGTCTTCAGGATGGATTCTTTTGACAATTCATCATGAAGTGAAGGATTTGCATAACAGTGTCTTCATGGAAGCTCTGTAGATACCTGGTAAACTGGGGGAATTACACTGTGTTCTGGGAGGCATGTGTGTAGGATCCAGCGGTTTTGATAGTTCTGTTGTAATGGTATTTATTGGAGTGGTGGGAGAAACTGCTGCTGCTCAGGCACAGTCTTAGATCCATGTGGTAGTGTACATAAGATTGCTTAAGTTTTGGGTTTGATGTATTCAGGGAGATTGAAGGGTTGTTTGAAGGCTTGTATGGGGGACTTTGCAAAGATTTTTTTTTTTTCATAGTGAGATTTTTCCTAATACAGGTTGTAAATGTTCAATGACTTCCCTTCAGATTTGAGGGTAGTCTAATGTGGCCATGAGGGCTGTACAATCCATACATGTTTGTTTTTCTATAGTAGTAACGTCTTGTGGAGTGTTTCAAGTGCCTTTTTCTTTAAAGTGTTGTCTCTGTAGATCAGATCTCTTAAACTTGAGCATTATGCCTTTTCTTGGAAAAGCTGGTGTGCACTACAGCTTTTTTATATTCTGGGAAAAGAAACGTGGCTTACTACACTATTTCTAGTCTATGTATATAGAGAATATCTATGCTGTATAACACAGGGTGAACTCCAGCCTAACAGCAGCAGCATGGCAGAACTTGTGCTAATGATATATAACAGCATAATAGATGCTATTTGTTATTTGTTTTACCTCTTTTGAGGTGGACAGCTTCAGAAGAGATTTTATGCTACCACTGTAAATGAATTGGAGATGGAAGGAGTTCTTACAATGCTGGCACTTTTGTTCTTCTTATGCTTAAGTGAAAGCTGAATTCATGTTTTATACGGACCAAATCCTTCCTTTATGGTTGGTTATAGCTGTCTTAAACTGTGGAAGGGAGCTGATATGCTGTTTTTATGGCAGATGTTCAGCTGGAGGTGATAATCTGTCTGGTTCTGTCGGCAGGTGGTGAGCAATTGCATTGTGCATCACTTGTATATTCCAATCCTTTTATTGTTATTATTGTCATTTCATTATTGTTATTATCATTATTAGTTTCTTCCTTTCTGTTCTGTTAAACTGTTCTCACCTCAACCCATGAGTTTTACTTTTTTTTTTCTGATTCTCTCCCCCATCCCACTGGGGGGGTATGTGAGTGAGCGGCTGTGTGTTGCTTAGTTGCTGGCTGGGGTTAAACCACAACATATATTCGTGTCATATTTTACAGTTAGTAAAGGCAGGCAGTAATGCTAGCTGAAACTAAGTGACTGCAAAGTTATTTGTAACATTTCCTGGTTGAAACATATGAAGAGGCCATATCCTCGATCATCTTCTCTTGTACTACAAAGGCAAAGAGCATTTCTCTACCTTCTTGTGTTGCTGTTTAAAATCCCAAGGAACAGTTAGCTTTGATACTGGCTTCCATTGTAGAAAAACAGTCTGCACAAAACAGATGGAAAATATAGTTCACACTCTTTGTTGCTGTGTTGTAAAGCCACTGAACTGTCTCCATGGAATTAAATTATAAACATCCTTTATATAATATGCTTTGTCAAAGCTTGCACATTCCTTAGCTTGTAAAGAAATGTTCTGTTTGTATGTGTTCCTGATGTTTTTCTCTCTGTGGCTTCAGTCTGCCATAAAGCCTGGCCAACCTATTTGTGTTGTACAAAGGTTTGCGTCTGTTTCCTTCTGACTCTCCTTCACAGATCTTTATCTTATTCTTGAGATTTTAAGAGCAAAGGTGTGCTTTTTAAGTTCCAATGTCCAAGGTATCATAATAAAAAGAAATTAGAATTTTTAAAATGCTTGCTTTTCTCTAAAATTCCATTAACTTGGCAAGTTAAATTTTCTTGAAACCGTATGAAGTTTTTTCCATGTCTTTGACTTCTTCATGGTGGAGGCACCATGACTAGTTCAGAAGAATAGTCTGACCAGCACACAGTTCTTTTTACTTTCTTCTCAGCAAGGCACAAGAATAGCTGTCAACAGGATGTGTACAGCTGTCTTTGCCATGATTGTGAATGTTGTTATCATGACTATGCATTTGTGATAATAAGCAATCTGTATGAGCTAATGTGTAAGTAGTGTTAATACCAATCCCACAAATCCTCCTAGTGATTAATATGCAGAGTTGGGTAATATGTGTACCCAGGCAACACAAACTTAACTTCTTCGTTCTGGAGGAATAGCCTTAACCTCATTCTTTAAAATTATTGATTCATCTGAACCAATGCTTTTTACATTCAACTTCAAAATAAAGATGACTGTAAATCATAATTGTTAGGATGCACTGAACTTCAGCCATGTGACAGCAGTGTAAACAGATACAGTGAACAAGGTGTAAACAAACATGAGCAGCTAAACATAAAACCTAAACAATCATAAAAAAAGTATTGCTGTTCTGAATTATATTTCAGAAATTGCTTTCTGGATTCCTGGGGGGTGGGAATTAGTTGTTCCTCAGCAGATCCTTCAGCTAGTGTCAGAGTGAAGTTGAGCTGGTAGTGCACTTCTGTTCTTGCTTTCTCTCACAGAACAGTTACTTAGTCCTGTCTGTATAGCTATTCTATTTAGCTATGATACTCTAGAGAGAACTTATGTTGCTTTCAGTAGAAATTCAGCCTCTAGAAAAGTTCTGTGTGGAAAAATACTGTGGTGGCTTGTGGGGTTGGAGTTAGGGTCCACTTCTGGATCTCTTCATGAGCCTAGTCTCTCACTGCAGCTTTGTTATACAGGGCTTGGAACGTATCAGAGAAGGTAGCTGTGATGCGACCATGAAATGGAGTTGTTCCTATGCAATCCTTTGCATATGAAATAATTTTGTGTGCAGTCAGTCTTACTGATTTTTAGATGCAGAGACACATGCTCTCACTTTCTTGCTCCTTTTTAATGGTAAAATAGAGTTCATGGATAATTTTTTTATCAGCTTTACCAGACCAGGCATTATCTTGAATTCTACTGTAAGTAGAAAGGGCATGTGTGTTTGACAGCCATTCTCAGAAGGCAATGTTTTGGTTTGGTTTTGTTTGTTGTTGGGGCTTTTTTTTTGCGTTGGACAAGATCCAGTCTTCACCAAAGACATCAAGTCCTCCTACTTGTGTCTAGGTGGATTTCCTATGAAGAGTCAGACTGAACACAAATGGAGAGCATGGGATCTTTTGTTCTTCATTGTGCGAACTTTAAAGTAAAGACAGTTGCTACTTCTGCAGTGTCGGACTTGGATCTGGTATACCATTGTAGTTAATACTGGAAAAAATTTTTTAAAAACATATTACCAGCTAAATGTAATTCTAGTAGTCATTAACGAATCTGATGGTACTAGCAACAAGCAGTCTTTTTTTAAGACTTTCCTGAGTCTTAAAAAGCAGGTTTCTGTAATACACAGCATATTTTGAGTATGCAGAGGAATGGCAAGAGACTGTATTATGCTTTCCCATCTCTTGAAACTGAATTTTTGGAATAAATTACAAGTTGTTGGCATTATGTTTGAGGATGTGGTTCTCTTTCACATGGTTAACTCAGATTATTTATGCAATATGGATCTACTATTTGGTAATTTCCATATCTTTAAAAATCAGGGGACTGCTGGCAATAAACAATGTGAGCAATTAATTTTAGTTTGTATGTTGTCTTATATAAGATAAAAGCCTGTGTAAATGAGAATGGGAATTGTGGTTAGCTTTCTAAATAGAAGAGCTATATAGGTTTTGGTGTTGGCATTTTTTGTTTATTTTGGGTTTTTTTCCCCAATGCTAATTGATTAGTAGTTCAGACTTCTGCAAAGTAATGCTTGTCTCATGACAGTTTTTGTATGCTAGGCTTAAATAAAACACTGATGTGCAAAGTCTGTTTCACAGCAGTCCTTGAACATCATCTAGAGCCACAAGTTTTTTGGCAGCCCAGGTGTTACCAGGTTTTGAGAGAATCGGTCCAGCAGAACTTTTTGCAGAGGCAGGCCTAAGGGAATGTATGCCCAGCTAAGTAATCCTTCCCTCTTCTCTGTGTACTGCTTGTGCTGACTTCAAAGACTGCTTGAGGTTAGCAAATCATTTTCTCTAATTATCACACAGCGAGTCCGAGATGCTAATGGCTCTGTATCCCTGTTGTGTGTCACTTTCTTATGTATACAGAGGGAAAGGGCACCTTTTAAAATTAGAGGGGGAAAAACCACTGCAGCTCAAGTGTTAAACCTTGTGAAGGTTACTGCTACAAACCCAGTGGTTCTTAAGATCTCTTTTAAAGGCTGACAAGTGTAAACACATGCATTTTGCTGAATTGCTCACAGCCAGCTTAGGCTGTTGGTATCCCTTTAGCTGTGATCTCCTGAGGACTGTATGGTGCCTTATAGAACAAAGAAGTGGTCAGATAAAAAACCTCCAGGTTCAGAGGGCCAATAATCTCTTCAGCAACCTGAGGGTGAATGTGTGGGAGGGGGTACCGTTATGGCCAATGCATCAACTGATGGACCGCGCATAAGGGCACAAAAATGCACACACTTCAGTGACAAATACGTGGCATGTCTCAAATGCCAGACTTGCATAGGAATTATCCTGGTATTAAGACAGCTGAAATGTTTCCATATTAAATTACAAATAATCCTGTCTTTCGGATGTACCAGAGTTGTATGTTGTTCCTCTTGTGAAACAGTATTTTAAACGAGAGAGATTTGAAAGACTATATTGACTATTTCCAAGAATGAGCTATTGGCTGTATTTTTATCACAATGCTGAAAATACCTGGTATTTTTAAAAATGCTCGTTAATGTACCCATGTTGTTACATACCAGTGGAGCCTTTAAAAAATCTGCATACCCCAGAACTCTACTGAAGTTCACTTTACAAAGCTCAGCAAAATGGAGTGTTGGTGCTTTGTGTGGTTTTTGTAGGTCCGTCCGTCGTCCCCATCCCCGTCGTCCCTGACCCCGTTTCATTTAATTACATCTCAATGCACATACTAATCCATCTGTGTGGCAAGAGAGACTATGATGGTGTTTGAATTAGCAATTGAATTAACTTATTTTACTGGCTTTAGAAAGTTCAGATAACTTAGGAATCTGAAATGCAAACTAGAAGGAAGAGCCATAGTAAAACCTAAAGCAAAACTGTTCAGACATGTTTGTCCTTATGGTTGTATTACATGATTTAATACGGTGTTAAGTAGAAATTGCTATCGTTTCTTCAGTCACTTACTGGAGAAGGAAGTTGATCGAGAGGAAGGTTCTGAACATGCTACAATCTGGTTCTGCCCTGGTGTAAGTGCTGACATAACTAGCAGTGATTGTCTGTGCTCTGGTGTAGCCTATGTTCTTTAGCTTCATTTTCCACAGTACCGTGCATCAGTTAATATTGGTAGTTCTGAATGTACTTTCTTCCTGTAAACACAAATGGCTTCAGTTGCCTTGAGCTTTATTGATTCGATTGACTAGTTTCTGACAATGCAATATGTACTTAATTTTCACTACTTTCTCATTAAAGTAGCTTTAATAGCAGCGGCAACACTAATGCTTTATAGCTGGCGGGGATCTCAAAAAAGATGATTTTGTAGTATACTGTTGTGAGTAATACAGCAGAGTTGGAGAGAACAATATTGTACAGAGCAAGAACAGCAGAAATGGTTCGTTATCAGGATGAGACTGATTGGCATGTGTTGGAAAACAAAGGCCGCTACCTTGTAAAGGACATTGAACTTTCTCTTGTGTGCACCTTTGCACACTCAGCATGAGTTGCTGCACACCTGTGTCTGTGGGCTTTGGAAAAGCCTCCAAAGTCTCCATTGAAGGCTACTGAATAGGTGCAAGAAATGCTCAAACTCTGAGCAGAGTTTTAAGTGTTAGTAAAAATAGGTATGTATCTCTGTCTCTGTGGAAGTTTGTTACTTGCTGTCTCCGTTGTGTTTTATCCCCACTGCATGTATTCATTAAGAAAGAACAACAAAGATTTTCATAAACATAACTGGAAGTTCTGGTAAGGATAGGCCCCAATATCCTAAGCTAAGAGCCACTCTTGCCTGTTCATACAGAGGAGACAACTTATTCTTTCCTTGTGATGCTTTTTGTTCAGGCACTTAACTGTGCTTCTTATGAGGACTGAGAGATCTTGTGCTTTATCTTTTACCTTTTTTTATTAGTTGTGGTCTTCTGGGTGGTAAGCCGTCAGCTACTGACTGCAGCTCCTGGAGGTGATGAGCAGAAATGTATGTCAGTTGAGATTTGTGCAAAATCTTAAATGCTATTCAATTGCTGTGTTGTTTGTTGGTTTGGTTTTTGGTTGGGTTGTTTTTTTTTTCCCCTCTTCTATCATGTTTTGCCTGGGTATCTTTTTTTTTTGTAAGTCTGTAAATCACATGTAAAATGTAATAGAATCTGAGTAGCATTCTTCAGGCAATTGCTGCATGAGGAGAAGAATGTGCTGATTTGATCTTAGTCAGATGGTCAATCAAGAGTAAACTGGGCTAAGCTGTCTTTTAATAATGTTTGTTACCATCCTGAAACTAAAACTACATGATCACTTCCATTCTATTCTGTTACATGTAATTCCTGGAAATGATCGCACTCGGGCTTGCAGCTCACCTTTAATTTCCCAGGCTTGATAGTTATTTTAGCTTTTCAAGATGAACAAAATGTTCTGCTGTTGTGAAAAGAGGATGTGTTTTTTAAGCACGTCATTAAATATGTACTGTTGAAAGAAGGGGAAGGTGAAAGTCAAGATTTGGCTTGGAAGCAGACTCAGAAAATGCTTTGAGTGTTCAAACAATTACTGCTTTTTATTTGGCAGAGTTTGAAGCTCTAGGGGAAATTTAGTATGTAGTGAAATTCATCCAGTCTCTTGCATTGCTCAAAGTGAAGGTACCAATTGGTTGTACTGTAACTTGTTTAATTACACTGCAAGGTCCGGTTCTCTGAATTACTCCGGTATAACTGGGATGTGTTTCCAGATGTCAGAGGAACATCAGCCTAGTGGTGTTTTGGTCTGGAAGAGAGAGCTTTCAGTTGTTTAGCTTTGTTTGCTAGCTAACCTTTAATTCTCTCTGCTTCACAACCCTTATCTGTTAGTCTTCTCCCCAGAATAAATGTTGCTACTCCTGCTTTTGAGATGCAAAAATGCAGAGCCAGAAGAGGTGCATACCAGAGCAGTGAAGATCTACCACAGTTTACTTAGAAGGCCTAGGACATACGTAGCATTTTAATGCAGTACAGCTACTTTTCCTGTAAAACTTGTCATGGATAAAATCTACGCAAAAAGCTTCTAAAGAAGATTCAAAATGCCTTTTTTTTTTTTTTTTTTTAATTGTATATCATCAATGTCCTCTCTGAGACTTGTGTGAGGTTTTTAACAAATTGTCTCCTTCACTTCTGAGAGTCCAATGAATCCTGGAGCTGCACAGTGGGAGTCTGACAGACTGGAAGTTGCATTAAACAGCTTTGTGTTTTTATTGAAAACATTGTTCTTGGTTCAAAGGGAAGGTAATTATTCTGCCCTGGAATGATAGCAGCCCCTCCTTTGACAGCACACCATCTGTTTGTGATAAATTACATGGCCCCTGCAAGGCTGCAGGTTTTTGGTAGCAGTGGATGACTTAGAAGCTTCATGTCCAGATTGGTAGAAAATAAGAAATATATATTGTTTATGGAAATGGCATACTTCCCTGTCATTGGTCACAAAGCTTTTGCTTCTTTTTATGTCTGTTAGACGTACCTCTAAAGGAAAAATTCAGAAAGCAACATAGTGCATGCGATTTTTCAGGAGCTAATACTTGCTGCAAGTTCAATTCCACTAATCTGTTGAGGGAGACCTTGAAAAAGTGACAGTAGGAATCTTGAGTATTTCAGGTGTAATTGACACCAGGTATTGTACTTTACCACTCAAGGACTGTTGCTGTAGTTCTCACCTAGCAGTAACAATAGTGCAGATTATTAAAATGTTATTTCTCAAGGAGTGCTGTACTTAAACTTGTTGGTTGCTATAGCTTTAGGGAGGTAGGTTCCTTTTCTGAAAACTTGCCAAGTAGTCAGTTTGCATCTGTAAGTAAAAGTTCAGAGTGGTGTTAGTAAGTTTGCTAGCTAATTGGTCCTCCTGGCAACTACTACTATTTCTTGCTGTCCCAGCCAAAGTATTACTATTTCTAACCTGCCTGTGATACATTCAGGCTCAGTTCTGTGCTCTGACAAGGAAAAAAAAACAAAAAAATCTGAGCCAATGATGATTGTTAAACAGAAATGTCTGTAAGAGTCCTGGAGGGGAGAGGTAGCTTTGGTTCTCATATCTAAATTATAACACTGCTCTAAAACAGGTTTAAATGCTTGCAAGTAGAACATACTGAATGTGGCATACTGTAGTGTCTGATTTGTTGAGAACATTGGCTGGTTTCTGCTTCCAGATTTTCTTTTATTTCAGAACACAATTCTAAATTGTCTTGCCAAATGTTACTGCTTTTGCTTTAGAAATTTCCTCAGTTTGTTGTTTTTACTTCCTTTAAAAAAATTAATCACAGCAACACCATGATGAAGCTTATTCTTGCCATGTTCTCTTGATACCTTTTGTGAGGCTAATGGCTCCAGAGGGAAGTGTCATCAACACACTCTGCAAAGAATTTTAGTCTTTCTTACTTGGGCAGATGTAGCAGTAATACCACTCATTACTAGTTCTTACTTTCCTACCACTTCTATTTTTAGAGCTGGAGTCCTTGCAGTTATATTTGCACAGTGTGGCATGAATAACATTTATCTTAGATTTAGACGCAAAGAGAAAACACTTTGAACCTGGCTTTGCTATGCTTGTTATTTCTGTGGCCAGGCAGTTTGGACATTCATGTGGAGATTGGCCACAGGTTAAAATAACTCTGAAGCCATGTTGAGTTGTTACTAAAATTCAGTCAAGCACTTTATGTATAATGAACAAAGTACCCTGGCAAGTTTGACTCACTCTTTGACTGCCAGGGTGCATAAGAATCAGATGTGTATTATTCTGGGGTTTGGCAGCTTGGGCTTTCACCTTTTACTGGCAAAATACCTGTGCAGCTTCAAGCCATTTGGGCTAGGTGGCTCATATCTGTTACGTGCAGCATGTTGATGAGCGCAAGTTGTGAAGTGCTCATTATTTATTATTAGTTTCTCAAACTGATAGACTTGAAATTTCAACCTCTGTTGTGGGAGGCAGCTAAATGTACAAGGCAGAATGAATTAATGTGGGTAATTTTATCTGTTTTCTACATCTAGTTAATGATAACTTTTGATAATTTTAGGATTTGTCAGAGGGAAGGAGTTTCTGAAAACTGAAACTGTGAGGGTGGTCAAACATTGGAACAGGCTGCCCATAGAGGTTGTTGACTCTCCATCTGTGGAGACAGTCAAAACTCAACTGGACGCAGTTCTGGGTAGCCTGCTCTAGCTGACCCTGCTTGAGCAGATGGATTGGACAGGCTGGTTTCAAGACATGTCTTCCAATCTAAAGGATTTTGTGAAAAGTGGAAGTGGTACCTCCCACAGCAGTAATGCCCTATTTTTCAGCATCTTGGAACATATTATATTTTTACACAGAGAATAAAAAACCTGTAGAGCTTCTTTTACATTCCACAGATGCCCTTTTCAGTGCTGTTGGACAGAGTCATTGTCCATGCAAGATAAATCCTAGAATGACCTCATTGCACTGACACTTCTTAATGATACCAATTCCCTGCTGCATCATAGCTGATTTATGTCTGTTTGCTTGTGTGCATTTCCAACTTATGGTCAGGGAAGCTGACTTGTCCTCTGAGGAGGTTCCTTCTGATGGTCTTTGACAAGCCAGTACAACATGGCAGTAGCCATCCCACTAGACCTGGGCTGGCGAGAATAATTCTGGCACCTTATTTCTTGGACAGACCATAGATACATTAGGTACTCCCAGACCTGATTGTGCAGAGCTGGGGAGCTGTTCATCGAAGCATTGGGAACCTCTGTCTGGAGTGAAATGATGCTTATGGCTAGAATGCCTCCATTACACTTAAAGGATGTGCTAATTGATAAGCAGGAAAGATTCAAGGGGACATTATTATCTCACCAAGTAGGCTGTTTTGTGCCGTGTACAAGCTGTTACATGTCCCTAGCTCAGCAGTTCTGGAGTAGCTGTTTGGTTACTGTCTTTCAAATCTACCCATTGGCTAGATAGGTTTTTTGCATCTGCCTTGGCCACTTATGTCTTTGAGATGCCATTCTCTACATTCAGTCACCCTGTAGCCCTGAAGTAGCAAAGCAGTCCAGTAAAGGTGTTTCCCCTAGAAAAAAAGCTTCCTCTCTAAGGCAAGTTCCAGTTTTCATTCCTACTATGTTTATATGCCTCATCAGGGCAACAGTTAGTTTCTCCTCCCTTCTATGAGGATTACTTTTCTGCTGATTGTCCTACAGAAGAATGACCGACAGCTTTTAGTAGTCGCTACTTTCTTCCTGATGATGTTTGATTTTTTTTCACCTAAGTCAGGATATTACCATCTTGCATTTTTGGTTTAAGCTTTGTATTTTGGAGCTGAAACTTCCCACTATGGAGAGCAATCAAGTCTTGTCCAAGACTTCAGTTTATCACTGGCTGCAGTCCCTTCATGGAGTACTGGGATTCGTTACAGAAGATTCTTCTGTAGTAGTGGAAGCATATTCTGCTAAAATATTCTAACACACCCTGAGCTAACTTAAAAATGTCTTTCAGACATCTGCAGGTCAGTCATCTCATGTTTCAGTCACAGCTTCATCAAAATCTCTGCCATTGGTATCTGGTAGTGATGCTACATTTGATAAAGCAGCCTTTCATTCACTTATGTTTTAAAGACTTGGACCCACTGTAGGCTAATTGTAATGACAGGGAGTGCTTGGAGTCTTCTATCCTGTGAATTTGTAGATGTATCCTTCTTAAGGAATGTAAATACTTGATGTGTTATTCTCATGTTTGAGTCCTCAGTAGGTTACTGAATTCTGTAGTTGAGAGTCTGTAAAGGACACATGTAAGGCTGAAAGTTAGCCTTGTTTCAGTCACACTCGGGTAGATGCAGGTGCACTGTGCCAACTACAAGGGCAGAAAGTATGAAAGTTGATTACCGATGATGTATGTGCACCCAGAAGATTAAATGTTCATGCAGACAAAATAATTGAAGAATTGAGTTACTAAGGAGTCATTTTCCTTCTTGTAGCCTTAACAAGTTTCACCATGCAAAACCTTTCAGCCACTCTTGCTCTGGACTGAACTCTGGCATATTAGATACTTCCCATGCCACCTCTGTGGACAGCAGCTATAGGGTAATTTGGATATGCTTTTAGCCACTGAGATATCTAGTTCAGCTGTATGCAGAAATAAGTAAGTGGTGGTGGTAGACAGCCCTTAAGTTCTGAATTGCCTGGCTGGCATGTATGTGAATCCTGATTTGCCACATGATAGCTCAGTAAAAATTTATAGCTGGAAGAATGCCAGTATGTTACCTTTCTACTCCCAGAACTCTGCTGTGAGCCATTGCTGCCTTGTGTTAGCTGTTTGTTTGTACAAAAATGACAGTCTAGGCAAAACAATAACATTAGTAACCTCAGTTTAATGACTAAGGATTAATAATTTAAAAATTTCAGCATTTATAAAAATCTCTAATGGAATTTACTTATTTTATGTGTTTGCAATTATTACTAAATGTTTTGTTTACGCTGGTTTTAGGAGCCAACATTGGCCAGATTTGAGGCAAAGTGGTCTGTTAACCTGTTTGGTTTTTTTCTGTGGCTCTGGTGTCAGTACCATTGTACTGGTTTAGTCTCTATCCCTTAAAGCTTGATTTTTTTTCAGGATCTTTTAAAAGGGTTTTGCTGTAGAAAAACCGTCTCCTGTAGCATGATAAACATTGGCTCAGTTTAAATCAATTGGTTTTAATACTGCCTTTAACTCCTTAAAATGTTTATTCATGCTGATTTCCTTTACACATATATCTTATTTCACTCTGCTCACATAATGAAGCCTGCTGTTTGAGGCAAAAGATGACTAATCAAATAATTAAAATACTGTCATGGCTGTGCATGGCTGAGTGGCTATTTTAGCCAATTTTATTACCATGTCATTTTGTAACATCTTTCTGTCACCATATTGCAGAAAACCTTTGACATGAGCCAAGCCTGTTGTGCTCACTGCTGTACAGAGATCGTGACTGCTCTAGAGAATTTGTAGTTTAAATGATATGCAGATCAGGACAGCATGAAGAAATCAGACTTACCCTGTTAATACAAATACTATTTTATTGACTACAACAACATTGGGCAATACTACCACTGTGATGTTTGGAGTGCATGTGCAGCCTCATCAGTCAAGTTCTTTTGTGGTCACCAATGCAGAGTTTCTATTAATCGAATAATAAACTGTGGAATATGTGTTATTTTTAACAACTATTACCAACATCTGGGAATGTGCCTCCGTTGCAGCCTTTCAGTACTTAAAGGGGGCTTATGAGAAAGATGGGGCAAAGTTTTCTGGTAGGGCCTGTTGCAATAGGACAAGGGGTAATGGTTTTAAACTAATGAGGGTAGATTCAGTCTAGATACAAGGAAGACATTTTATATGATATGGGTGGTGAAACACTGGAACAGGTTGCCCCATCCCTGGAAACATTCAAGGTCAGGTTGGATGGGGCTCTGAGCAGCCTGATGGAGTTGAAGATGTCTCTGTTCATTGCGAGGGGGTTGGACTAGATGACCTTTAAAGAAAGGTTCCTTCTAACCCAGACTATTCTATGATTGCGCACTCAACCAAAGTTCTTTTAAAACCTATTTAAGTCAGTATATTTTAAATGGTAGTTCTTTAAGAAATCATATCTTTTTGGTCACATCAAGAAACATGATCTCTTCATGGTGAGAGCTGCATCTCTTTATGATGAAGTTCATGGTGCAAGCAGGCGGACTTGGAGTTCTCCGAGTACAGCTGGTAGTTGCAAACAAAATCAGAAAGTGCAAATATAAAAATATTCTTCTGAGCTTTGCAATATGCCAAAGGCTTCAAACTCACCAGTATATATAAACTCAATGACTACACAATACATGCACCCAGCTGGTTTTTGGCATGCCTTTAGACTCCACTGGAACTGTTTAGCTTGATAGCAAATGCAATGACAGATACTTAGTATTAGCATAAATTTTGTGTTTTGGAGACCTTTCAATGCCAAGAATATCAGCCATAATATTTCTTTTCTCCCTTCTCTGTTTCTAAATCTCCCTGGCTTTACCATTGCCCATTTTTTAAATCAAATTTAACTGTTTTTCTCTTTCCTTTAATGCACTGAGCATTTTTACCATCACCTCTGCAGCAGCTCCATACTCAGTACCCATGTAATCCAGGCAAATCCCCTGCATACAGTCTTGTTAAAAAGCCGTAGGCATGGGGTTAACTCAGAATGGTCACGAGCCAAGCCCTTCACTGCTTCTCCTAAAATAAATTGTTGCTAATGCTGCTGCCATATGGCCAATGAACATGAGCTCTCAGCGGTCTTTTGATTTCCTCATTCATGCTTTCAAGTGCACTGGCTCTTCAGCCGGGCTTCTCCTCCCATGTTATTTGTAGTTCATCTCCAGAGCCGTGAACTTGGGAAGCACGCAAGCGTGTCAGAAGAATAAATAACTTGACTCAGCTGTCCAGTTAGTGGTTCCTTTGCGTCTGTTGGATGAAGTAAGCATGGCTGTGCCTTGATGCGGTATAGGCTTTTTCTGGGGGGAGCACATCCTGGCAGCAGGTCGCTGCTGCCCGGGGGGAGTCCGCAGCTGCCCTCGGGTACCGCAGAGAGTGGCCGTGGACTCCCTTTGTGCAGCAGTGGCCCCTAGTGGAAGATGCTCGGTCCTTCTGGTGACCCCAAACTAGATATAAAGCCTAAAGGCTCTTCCCATAATGACTCTTCCCATTTCCAAGCTTGTTTCAAACCTGGATCCCCCAGCAGCACTGCAGAAAACCCTAGTGAGTTGCTTCTCTCTCCTGACTGGCTTGCTAAATGCTAGAGTTTGAGCTATTAAACAGTAATATAATAGTGCTGAGCTAAGGAATTATTCTAATTACTTTTTTAAGATTCTCATTGTTTCAGCAGGTTTTCTTGGCATTTGCCTGTGTGAGCTGGTGCTTTATAATGTAGAACTGGGGGAATATAGTTTTCTGACCCATACATTTTAATATGTCCCTGTGCAATCTCAGGTTCCATTGTATAATTGCATATAATACTTTTCTGAAGAACTGTAACAAAAATCTGCAGGCAGCATCTGAAAGAAAGGATGTAAAATTTTTACTGCAGATATTGGCAGTGGTGCGGTGCTCACACGTGCAAACTTAGAGGAAGCAGACTGATACATGTGGAGCCACCTTGTCCCTGAAACTAGAACAATGAGATAGAAAAGATATGCTGAAAGATAAGAAATCTGTATGTAATGTATAATAAAACTTTCCTTATTAGCTTTTATAGTATGATCTCTCAGAAGAAACCAGTGAAAACTTTGCTTTAAACCTCCCTCTTGCTTTTGAGCTGTTGTAAGTCACTTTTTTTTTCTTCTTTTTTGTTTTTTTTTTTTTTTGAGGCCAAAAGAGTAGGTTGCTGTAGGAGCTGATTTTTCCATTATTGTGTAGGCGAGTGCTGCCTTTGGCAGGATTGTGCACATGAATCGGTCAGTCTTGATCCCCCTTTCTGCCTTGGGATGTGAGTTCATGTTATGAGTTTTCTTTCTGACGGATAATATTACAAGCCTTTTAAAATCAGTTCTGGCAGATATTACCATCCCAGGTCCTTAAACATCTGTTACAGCATTTTTAACAACATCACGCTCTCTCTGTCTCTCTTAGTGCAACTTTTCCTTAAAAGGTAAGTGTTGGCATTTAATCAATATTGAACTGAAATTTTGTTTAGTGTTCCAGCGTTGGGTTTTTTTTAGTTTAAAATCTCACTCTCTCAAGTTTTCAGTTTACTTACCGTAGTCCTTAAATAGGTGCTACTTTGTTTTGAATCTGACCCTTGTTTCCAGTCGGATCTTCTTAAGTTGTGCTTGTCCTTTCTGCTACTTGGCAAATCTAAAAAAATTTTGCTATTATTTTTCTTTCATTGTGCAAATGTTGTTAGAAGTCATGCTTGACTTGTACTTTTTAGGAGAAGCCTTAAAGAGGGAATTTTCTATATCTTACATGAAAAACATGTTCATAGCAGTAAAAAAGCAGTAGTGCTTTTATGCCTTCTCAAAAAAAAAAAAAAAAAAAAAAGGAATTGGCTGCTGTGTTTTTTTAACGATGAGGTATTTACAAATATAGTGTCCAGAAAACAACTTGAGTTATTATGTTAACATTGCAAAAGATCTTCATAAGCCCTCGGGAGGCAACTTAGCTTCTGAAAGCTTAGTGGAGAATCTGTTAAATCAGCAGAAAAATATTGAATTCCTGGTTGAGATTTGAAAAATGCTTGTTTCCAAAACAGAGTATGCTGAATTATGTCTTCCACTGAAACAGCCAACCGAAAGACAGAATGTAGGAATAATAAACAGAATAGAAGTATAAGCCTTTGCAAAAACAAGAGGGTTTTAATGTGGAAAAATTTACAAGCTTGAATATATTATAGCATCACTCTGACTTGAAGAAACAAACTTCTAGAGAATGATATATGCAACCAAGTTTTCATCACCAATTTACTTAGATTTAAACACTGCCAAATGTTTGAGAATACTGGCTTCTTGAAGTAGAAATTATCACTTATTTTCTTCTGTTTGGCCTGTTGATAGCAAGGTATATGGAGAAAAAGCTCTATTCATGTTAATGAAATAGTGCTTTATCTTCACTGTTATTGATGTTGGTGCTCTCAGAAAAGCAACCCTGAAATGTTGCAACCTGGTCCATATCCTTTCCATGGAGGATGTATTTAGCCGCCTTATCTTCTGTTTGGGGAGCAGGACACAACGGCATCACTTTGTTCTCTGTGCCTTCATAATGGATTGTGATTTCTTTCTCTCTTTTCTGTTTTCAGTGATAGTTGGCTTTTAATTACATATATGTCTGTTAAAAACCTTAGTAAGCTTGTGTGGTCAGGGATTTCCATAAAATTGTGTTGTAGGTTGGTCGTGTCGTTCGGGAACGATAGTAGATGGTACAGAACATACCCTTTCCACAAGCTCTTTTTATTCCACACAAGAATATGGAGGCTTGCTTGTTACTTAAGTAAATAGCAACAGTCAGTAAACATTATTGTTCAGGTTATAAAATGCCTTTCAGCATTGTTTCCTGAAAAAATATGTTGAGATTTGCTGCTTTGGTGTCCTTTCACACACGCATGCATGTATACATGCACACAGAACTACCATAATCTGCATGAGCACTTAGTTGACCAAGTACCTTCTTTTAGTTGGCTTGATTTTTATTTCTTTTTCTTCTAAGACAGACAAAAAATAAACTTGTTTAATCTTGGGAAAGCATTTGTACAAGGGTGGGGAGGAGGTTTATTAGATTCCGTAGATTGTGGCTGTCAGGAGAGGAGAGGACGAGAAACCTGCCCAGGTAAGCAGTCCTACAAAATTGATAGCCCTCCTAGCAAAGTATTCCTGCTGAGGTCATGCTAACATCCAGTAAAGCTGTGGTATTTGTCAGGGTAAACTTATTGCCATATAAATCCCTTCATTGTCTGAAATAAGCAATACCAAGAGACAAGATTCTGCCACAAATTAAGCATGGCGCATCTGTCAGTAGGTGATACAGTGCTTCTCACCTCCAACACCTCTGCACTGGCAAGAGTTTGTAAGATGGGACAGGCTTGGAAAACAGTATGAAACAAATTACATTAGAGACTGAAAGTAACTCTTGTGCAAAGAATTAATGGAGTGTTTTCATCTCAAAGATG
The DNA here is from genome assembly GCA_035590195.1 of Aviceda cuculoides. NCBI lineage: Eukaryota > Metazoa > Chordata > Aves > Accipitriformes > Accipitridae > Aviceda > Aviceda cuculoides. The sequence continues at coordinate 2,051,666 of JAVJGG010000032.1, forward strand.
CCTTATGGATCTGATATTAAGATTAACCTAATCTTCTTCACTTCTTGCAGTGATTCAAAAGATGCCTTTAATATGCTCCAGCCAATCTTCTTAACAAAACCTGCTTCTTGTTAGATACATACTGAGTCTTATCAGAGGCAATGTGCTACTATCAAAAATACATCTTCACAAGGTCTCACAGAATTTTTACAAATCTTTGCTAGTAAATATTTTAATTTTGTTGATCACAATGAAAACTGGAACTAAGGGCATTCTATTATGTTACAGCATGAGCTGTTATTGAGAGACTCGAGTAATTGGGCAATAAATACATATCAAGTGGAATGATTCTGCATGTACTGAATAGCAATCTATTCATATCGAGAGTTTTATTTTAAATTTCTCATTTAATCGTTAAAAAATGTTAGCCTTCAACTGGTGTGTAAGATAAAGGCATGAAATGGCTAACTTTAGCCTCATTGTCCATGTTGGCAACAAAAAAAAATAGGTTAAATTAAGACTGCAAGGTTAAAACTCAAATGCGTTGAACAGTCACAAGATTAGTTAATTAAAGAATATATAGTAACTTCATCATAGCTATCTAATGTAAACTAGCATTTATTGACCAACAGGTATTGCAGCTTGTGCATACAGTTAACAGTTTCACTGCTCAGGAACCATTTTTAAAGATGTGTTGTCATACTATGTGGCTTTGAAGTCTTTATAAGAATTAATTAAAAATGTGAACATATAGCTTCCTTTGTATTGCATCAAGTGTCTTTGTTTTAGATCCAAGTGACAGTGATCTGTAGTGTGACAAGCAGATAAAATCCTGCTTGTGGTTTTTTGCCCATCTGAAGTTGGTTTGCCCCTCCGGAGTTCAGTGTCAGTTGGTAGTCTGTTTGTGTACAATGCAACATGCCTTTTATTTCTCAAGAAGCCTTGCTGCTGAAGTGTTGCATTGTTTGGAAGGACAGATTTGTGATTGCTCTCCAATTACGGCCTGGAGATCACAAGAGGAGGGGAAAACAAATGCATCCTGGTTGAACTAAATTTTCTTTTGAGTCCAATACCACCTATGCTAGATTATTCATCAGTCTTAATAGAAGACAGGAACATTACAAATATTGGATCTTCATGGCAGTGTAACTTCCACAAATTCTAAGGCTTCTTTGTTCTTTGTAGAGATGATTTTTTGACATGGAATAGAGAAGTTACACAGATCTCAGCTCTAAGAAGTATCTGGTTTTCTATTTTATTTTTTTCTAAAGACTAAGTTCATCCTGGCCTTGCAGAAAACTTTTAATTGCTGAGCAATTGCTGTGTATTTATTAAACTGCCTTTTGCAAATAAGAGTTGTCTGAGAATCCTTGCAGTATTTGGACTGTTAGTTTAAGCATGAACTTCTGTGACATAAAGAGCAGCAAGGATAAATACAGGTGAGTTTCTCTGTTTATGTGCCTCATTGATAAACCCTTTGCAAGAAGACTTTAGATTTGGTGTGGTGGAATGTGCAGCTCCCTTTATCCTGCAGATAACTATGGTAAGTATCAACTTAATTTCTGCTTCAAGAAGAAATTTGCTTAAACATCTCCTAGGTAATGTTTTTACCATAACTTCTGTCTTTCTGAACAATATGATCTCTAAAGCAGAGGCCTTCACAAGTGATGAAATGTCATTCTTTTAGCCTCTGGGAATCTGTCCTGGCAGAGATACTAACTTACTTTCCACAGTGTTGGGCCCTGTTCTGTTTAATATCTTTATCAATGATCTGGACAAGGGCATTGAGTGCACCCTCAGCAAGTTTGCAGATGACACCAAGTTGGGAGGGAGTGCTGATCTGCTCGAGGGTAGGAAGGCTCTACAGAGGGATCTGGACAGGCTGGATCAATGGGCCAAGGCCAATTGTATGAGGTTCAACAAGGCCAAGTGCTGGGTCCTGCACTCAGGTCACAACAACCCCACGCAGCGCCACAGGCTTGGGGAAGAGTGGCTGGAAAGCTGCCCGGCAGAGAAGGACCTGGG